>JUJX01000045.1:198134-282166 GCA_000800745.1 Diaporthe longicolla
CCCGCCTCAATCTTCCCTTCCCGCGAGCAACGATCCCGACCCCGCCGCCAAAATGCCCTGCTTCAAGGGTATTGCGGTGAGCATCCACGCCAACGGGACCCCGCTCCCAGAGCACGGCATGCAGAAGCAGTCCAAGTTCTCCAGGATCAACACCTTCATACCCGTCCCCAGCCCCACCCTGAGCGAGGACTCTGGCAAGACCGAGTCCGCAAAGTTCGCCATATCCATCACCCTGCTGACCCCCGGCCTGCCCATCCCGTACTCTACTCCGAAACCCACTCGCGACAATCCTGAGCCTACGCCGCAGTATGCCGCTCGGGACATGGCATCCAGCAGGGCCGGCAATGGCGTCAACCCCTACATCCCCATGACCAACAGCGAGAACGAGACAGTCGCCGCTTACATCTACTTCGACGGCCGCGCAAAGGAAGAGGTGGCCACGCTACTTAGGCCGGGCGAGGAGACCTGGGTCAACAGCAGATGGGTCCAGGTCCCCGACGCCGAGGGCGGAGGCCTGGCCGAGAGGGAATTCCTGTTCCGTGAGGTTGGCCTGGAACGCTGGCTCAACGGCCTGGACCTGCAAGGCCACGATGCCGAGGAGCGACTGGAGAAGCGCCGCCAGAAGTTCGAGCGCCGGCGCAGGAAGCAGAGGGGAGAAGGCATGGGTGCCCTGCTGGGCGACTCGTCAAATGGGCCGCGAGACACCTTCCGCTACGGCAACGATGAGGGAAGCCCTGTCGAGGCTGTCTTTGACGAGGACTCCATGTCTGATTCAGACGACGAGTTCCCCGAGGCCGCTGGCCAGATCAAGGTCGCCATGTTCCGCGTCATAGCGTCCGGCGAGATCAAGAAGGGCGAATATTCCCCCCAGTTCGGCGCACACGACGACGACGACGAGGTCAACGGCGGCAACTCCAATGGGGTCGATGCGGATGTCGAGCACACTACTAGTTTCGCGAAACCCAAGACTCTGGATCCCAAGACGATCAGCACACAGACCGTTACCGGCATCGATGGGCCAGAGAAGCCATATGCCACCTTCACTTTCTACTACCGTGGCGAGCGTAAGCACACCTCCAGGCATCACACGAGCGCCGCCTGATCACCAGCTAACCCTCATGTGTACAGGCCAACTGCAGAAGATGGGAGTCTTGCCTTCAGCCAAGTCACAAGCAACCACACCGGCAGCAGCGAAGCGACGGTCCGGCCAGCTCGACTTCTCTAACCTTGGCCCCCTCAAGACCACCGGAACGGTTGGATTCTCCGCCTTCAGGGACCAAACAGCAGAATCATCCAAGAGGAGGAAGGGTCGCACGAAGTCGAACGGCAGTCTAGGCGCTATGGACGAGGACTCGGAAGAAGACGAGGACGAGCCTGAGATCCTGGGCAAGATGGAGGACATTGACGATAAGGAAGTCAAGCCGAGCACAGCGCCCGAAGATGTCAAGTTCACCGGGGAATTAGCGGAAGGTGTCGATCGTATCAAGGTATGCTTATCCGTGCCGTCTTTCTTTGTGGGAGAGGCGATGCTAACGACCTCCGCAGCTTAAGCGGCAACGGTCAGCCGAGCCAGAAGGCACCGCCTCGCCCGATGCGAAGTCTCCCAACCTGAGCGCAGCGACATCCCCTCCCAACATGATATTTGGTGGCGACAGCTCGCGTGCCTCTGGCCTCGCCCCGCCCTCGTTCTTCCCAACAAACTTAACCGATGAGGTCGCGCCTGCCGGCAGTCCGCTCAAGAAGCAACGCGCCGGAACCCTCGACGACGGGTCCGGGCAGCCTTCCCAACCCAACCTGGGTGTGTCGCAGCCCAAGGCCTCCACGTCCGCGCCGGCCGTGCCTGCGGCCCCTGTGGCACAGAGTGCACATGATGAGGAGGAGGAGCTATAGATCGTCACGGAGATGCCGCTCTAGCGCTACCACATCTACATCCAGATGTAGGTTAGACCTTGGGTATATGTGTTCCCCACAGCGGAAATCAGCGAATCATCCTCGAGGACCTTGATCATATGCGTCCTCGAGCGTTAGGATATTCTACAGAAAACGGATCACCAGCACAGGTATCTGCCGGCGGAAAGCAGGACTCGAAAAAAATTCCACAACAGGTCGGCCGACTCGTCGACACCTGCTGGGATTGAGGGAGGAGAACGTCGGCAAGGGCTTTCATATCTCTCTTGCTGGTGTCAAGGGGTTGCCAACTGGAGGGACAACTGTGTCGTCAAATGTAAATACCCCAATATACCAAAAATCAAAAACAGGCCACGAGACTTCGCACATGGTCTGTGTGCGGATCTGGCCATGCTTTTCAAGCAGCAACAGACATCATCGTGCATACGGACTCACAGGCATATTGTCTTCTGCCTGTGCTTGCCTGTCAAGGTGAGCCGGGCACAGAGCTTCATGCGTCCGAGCAGTACACGGGCATGAGTGAGGCATCGAGGAGCAAAGAAAATAGAACGGGCATGGCTGCTGCCGGGGGCAGCTTCTTACGAATATCAGGAAAGGGAAAGAAAAGTGTGCTTGGATGAATTCGTCTGGATGGCATTGGCAGGCGCAAGGGGGCCGAGGGGTAATCTGGCGGATGTTCATTGTGCACCACCGAGATGAATTCTCAGATGCGTGTTGCCTCCTCCCCAAGCGGGTCCTCCCCCATGGCCAGGTTGTCTGCCAGGCGGCTGTCCCATTCTCGCTCAGGGCGGGTTGTGAACGGAAGGAAAAGGGGACATGGAGGGGAGCGAGCCACCCCAAAAGCGAACGGTAGATATTTTTTCCCCTCTCTTTGACCAGCATGGCTGTTAAGCAGTCGAGGCGGACTGTGGTTTGTTCAGCCGGCCCTTATCGATTGAGTCTCATAGAGGTTGTTGTGGTGGGTGCTGGGTTGTTGAATATGGCATGGCATGGTATGGCGTAGGCGCTGTTTCGCCTTTGAATCTGTTGTGTTATTGCGTGGTGTGTATGTGTGTGTGTGTGTATGCTGTTGTATCCCGGGCTGCTATGGATACTGGGTCTACCTTGTCCTCTTCTATTTTCAATCAAATTATGAGTGTACAAGAATCAGGCTCACAGTTCTTGTCATTTCATCATTTCTTTCTGTGCTGCCACTGGTCTTTGTTGGCCAGGGGGACCCAACTTCGAGCCTTCCAACCCCCCCGAAGCGAATGTGATTGCCAGGGTTCGGACCGTCCTACTTATGTAAGCAGGCGCGGTCCCGCACTCCAATATCTAGACTGCCGCAAATTTTCGAACAAGCACAGCAACTTTCTTCTTCCCACCAAGGCGATCCTCGAGGAGCTTCCAAGAGCTCCTCGAAGGATTTTTTGGACGCCATGCACCACCGCACAATCTAGGACTGTGTCAAGGTAAGCTCTCCCTTCGCATGAATTCTCTCTTTCCTGTCAACCGCGTGCAAAATGATGAATCAAACTTTCCATTAAGAACGGCCAACTGAAAGTCAAACCCATGTTGATCCAACTTATCAAGCTCAACAGTCTGAATTTTTGCACACAATTCCCACATTTCCCTGAAAAAGCTACGATTGTTGCTCAAAACATGACTGCTAACTCAGAACACAGTGACACAACAGATAGATCCTCCTTGCTACTCTTCTTCTCTTCCACCGCCCTGTTGTTGTTGTGTGGGCGGCGGCGGCACGTCGTGCCCGTACCCGGCAACCAAGTCGAACCACACCAGGCCCTCGACGGTATCCCCCGCCGGCTCGACGGCAAGCCACGTGATGCCGAGCGCATCGGCGCGCCCGTCGGGTCCCAGGCGGAACTGCGCGGGCGCGTAGTTCCTGTCGGCGAGGCCGTCGGGCTGCCCCAGCGTGTGCAGGAACATCATCCAGTACTCGCCCGAGACGTGCTCGAACTCGTTGTAGGTGGGCCAGGTGGCGTCGGGCCGCGTTGCCTTGAGGGATGCCTTTTCGTTGATGGGCGGTGGCTCGTCCAGCGGGAAGTGGTCGATTGTGATGTTCAGGTAGCCCGGGTGGAAATACGTCCCCGTGTAGGCTGCGAGGGGCAGCGCCGGCGGGATCGGGTGGTCGCGCGGCCGGGATGGGTAGTACGTGTCGATTGCCTTTGAGACCTTTTCGCTCCAGCGTTGTTCTTGTTTTTTGAAGCTAGACGAGAAAAATATATAATGTTAGTATGCGTGCATGCGTCCAGTCAAGACATCGTGTCATCGTCGCCCCCGTGAGCAGCCATCCAAGGCGAGGGAGACCTACCTTCCGTGCCAGTCATACCTCTCCTCCTCAGGCACACCCAGCCTATCATCGATCAGCTCCCACACAAGCAGCAGCTCGACGAGGTTCGACGTCCCCGCCGTGTTGCCCAGCGCCACGACGCCAAAGTCCAGGCCCGGGAAGAAGAACACCTCGGCCCCGTACGCGTGCATCCCGCCCGCGTGCGTCCAGAACCTGTGCCCGCGGTAGCTGCTCGTCTCCCAGCCCAGGCTATACATCAATGGCGCGTCGTACGGCGGGCCCTCGGCCCCGGGGAGCGCGTCCAGCGGCGCCACGATACTCCTTGGCGTCTTGACCGCAGCATGCCCACTCTTCCCCAGCGGGCCCGTCTCCCGCAGCAGGCTGCGGACCCACCGGGTGTAGTCCTCCACATTCGAGATCACGCTCCCCGCGCCGCCGACCTCGTCGACGGGCATGTACGGCACGCTCGAGAAGTTGTTGTGGGCCTTATCCCACACGTACCCGCCGGCAAAGTGCTCCGGGGCAGCGAGGGCGTCCGGCAGCGAGAAGTAGGTCGATCCCATGCCGAGGGGCGCCCAGATCCATTCCCTCAGCAAGTCGCCGAGCCACCGCCCGCCTGTGAGGGTCTGGATCACGTGCGTCGCTGCCACATACATCTGGTTGCAGTACTGCCACTTTGTGCGCGGGGCTGCGTTGAGCGGCAGGTAGCGCAGGGCGCGGACGCCGTCGCGGACCGTGGCGGTGCGTTTTGTTGTTGTTGTTGTGCCGTTTGGGTGGGTCGTGGTCTCTACCACGCGGTGCGTCGAGGCCTTGTCGTGCCGCGGGAGGCCGGTGCGGTGGCTTAGGGCGTCCTCGAGGGTGATGTGGGTTGTTGCCCAGGGGTCGGCGAGGACAAAGTCCTGGTGTGGAACTCATTAGCACGCCTGCTGTGTACACAGTCTCATGTAGAGGATCATGGGCGTGGGCCGCGATGATCACGGTGGGTGGCCTTGAGGCGTGCGTGCTTACCTCCGGGATGAGGTCGTGGATCTTGGTGTCCCAGGCGAGCTTCTGCCCGTGGACTGCGGGCGCCGTGTAGTTGCCCGAGTCGATCATAATGCTCAGCGCCGCGGCTGTGAAGGCCTTGGACGTGCTGGCGCAGTAGAAAAGTGTTGAGGGCGTCACTGGGGTTGAGGGGAAGGTTGCTATGCCGAAGCCCTGTGTGGTGTTTATTAGCATCTAGGTCTCTTCTCTGCTTGCGTTTGTTGGTGTCATTGGGGCTATAGAGGCGTATATATCATGATGAGTGGCCTGAGAGTCCACGTGCCACTTTGCATTACGCTTTGGGAACCTTGAGGTGATGGTGATGATAACAGCCCAGCAGTAGAGACGATCACGAAACCTACCTCAGTCCAGATGTTGTCCCCGTCGACAATCCCAATCGCCACGCCGGGGACATGCCACTCCTCGAGCAGCTCGCCAACATGCTTCTCATACTCCTTGGTGAACGGGCTGCCTCGCACACCCCGGTCCTCACCTGAGATGGGCTTCTGAGACTCACCCCGCGCCGCCGTGGCGCAGAGCGCGGCGATTGCAACTTGGGCTGATGGGCGCATCTTATCTATGTATCGTCACAATCTCATGCTCATTGATGACAATCACAGTGAGAGAGTACCACCGGGTAGGGGGAATTGGGTGCTGGGATGCCTTTTTATTTACAATATTCTCCTTGGCGAGGGGTCGGAGACTATGCCCGTCTGACACGTCTATCCTCAAGTGACGTGACGCGGCAGGATGGCGGGACCCCAATCCTGCCGGCGATAAGCTGTTGACGAGCGCCATCTTCTTGCGATGCCGCCCTCTCAAGAACATTCAGAGACTCAACTGCATCATACTGAGATTTCTGACGAATATACAATCATTTCTTGACATTGGAACACAAATGTAACAGAGTATGGCTCATTGTTCATTATGTGACGGGCCTGACTGTCAATACATTCTTAGCTTATGTACCTAGGCACTTAGCAAGCTATTCAAGATTTATGTCTACACTTTTACAGGCTCACCCTTAGTGAATGGATTCATCAAAGTAGCTTCTTCCAGAGCACTCTTTTTTTTATTTATTTTTTTATTTATTATTTATAAAGTTATGGCGGCCATCTTGGTGGTATGGCACTGGTGTGGGCCATTCTTATAACCGCCGACCGAATTCCTTGGGCCCACTCTCATGCACGACGCACCTGTTGGTACTGCAGCTCTTGGCCAGCTGGAGCAGGCAGTCAGGATGCCACGCCGGACATCATTGCGACTTTTTCCGACTGGGAACATCATGCTCTAGAGATTGGCTTGCATACTAAGCCTCGTGCTCAGCGTGCTGTTGTTACATGCGTACATGTGACACTCCGACCACCATGACCGCACCGCCGACCTTGTCCAACGCCGGCTACACGATCCCTGATTGGTTCCTGGAGTGCAACGTGAAAACGGCAACAGATCTCTCTGCGGCTCCCGACCAGATCGTTATTTGCAACTGCGACGACTGCAAAGAGGCCAAAGCTGACGACGACGTCAGTGAGGCGGGGATTGCAGATGAGGAGCTCCCTGATGAAGGAGTGTTCGATGCTGGGAAGGATGGAGCCGAAGAAGTCGGTGGTAGCTGGAGCTCATTGCTTGCCAGGGAGCTGTGCCCGGACGAGATACACTACAGGACATTCGCGAAGCTCCGCGACATGACCGCCGCAGCGCTTGTGGCCGACCGCAACGGGAACTTGGTGCGTCCAGAGGCCTCGGCGGTCGTGTTCCGCATGGAAAAGGAGGAGTTAAGCACATATACCGAGTACGACGAGAACTACGACTCAGTCGAGAAGACCACCACCACCATGACAAGTTGCGTGGAGCCAGTGTGGATGGGCCGGGCCGTCGAGCGGGTTGCGAAGGCTCTCGGCGTGTCACTAGTTGCCCTGGACCTGCAAGATCTTGAGGAGCTCGGCTGTGAGTTCCATCGTCAAGACAGGGTAGCGCAGAAATGTAAGACCTCAGGCGATGCCGCTCTGTCTTTGGCTTCGACGTTGGAAAAGCCCGAGGGGAGTGCCGAGAACAAACAGGACGGAAGCATGGAAATTGCCACATCAACGGAAGGACGCGGGAACACGGATGACGAGACTCAAGAAGCAAAGGAAGCACAAGAAGCTAAAGAGGGCCAAGAAGCTGAAAACTTCCAAGAAGCTGAAGACGCCGAAGAAGCTGGGAATGTCGAAGACCACAATGGAACTGCTTCCTCAAATGAGCAGCAATGGGACCCTGATGTGTGTTCGCTCTCCGCGTTCCTGGACCATTTCTTTGCTGCTCGGACCGAGCGCTACGCCGCCGCAGAATCGTGGCAACGGACCCAGCTGGTTTGGACTTGTATTCTCGACGCCGTCAGGGACAAGCTGGCCACCGGGACTACCGCTCGAGAGGTACCCGGTGGAGTTTCTCGACCAAACGCTGTTATTCTCCATATCAGCGACTACCGAGATGTTGATCACACCCTCAAGAAACGAATCTTGGCACGATTTGCCGGAGTAGTGCGGCAGAGACGGAAGCAAGGCGACGCTGTGGTCATGATTGTGTCCACCAAGGATCACTTAATAGAGCCAGGGGACAAATTACACAGGAAGATCGGAGCTACGAAAGCTTCAACTATTGTTGCACGCAACGCAAAGGAGATAAGCGATGCGGACTGGGCCACTCGAGAGCAAACTTACAATGGAACCCTAAACGCGCGCGCCTTGAGACACTGCCTGAGGCAGTATTGTGCGCATCTGTTCCCCATGGACCTTCTCAAAGTCACTGCGGACTGGGCCACTGCAGAGCGCGGCAAGAGCTTCAAAGCGTTTGGAGGCACCACGTGGACGTCCGATGATATGGGTCACATCGTCAGCCAGATTATAGGTCGGGGCTGGCTGAAGCCCGAGCTGAGGTTCGCAGACATTCGAGCCGTGCTGAAACGTCTAGGATTTTATAATCCGATTGGATCAGAGACTCAAGGCGGACCGGAAAGTTCAGAGAAAGCCGAATTAGAAGACAACAACGACGAAAACAACACTATTGGCAATACATCCGACGTTAACGCTGCCAATATTACACCTGAGGACACCACTGGCAACACTACACCTGAGGACACCGCTGGTAGTACATCTGCGAACACGGAACCAGAGGAAGAAGATGGCGATATCCTTAGCGGCCTCGATCTCAATGATTTTGAACAAGAATTGACAAAGTGCATAGTGGATCCTGGTAAGTGGGATTAAGAAGTTGGATCTTGCCCCGGGCAGGCATCGTCGTGTGTGAGCTTTGGAATGTTGACCTTATGTCCCGTTGACGGCAGCAACCTTGAAGACTCGTTGGGATGACGTGGTTGTCGAACAAGGTACCAAGGAACTCATGCAGCAGTTTGTCGCATCACATCGTCTTCAACTCGACTGCACATCTGAGCTCTTGCGGCAGGCCCTGCGAATCCGTGGGGCACTGCTCTACGGGCCTCCCGGAACGGGCAAAACCGAACTTAGTCGTGCCGTTGCCACAGCCTCGGAATCACGCATGCTTGCTGTCAGCTCCGCTTCACTGATCAGCAAATTTGATGGAGAGCCAGAGAAGTACATCCAGGCAGCCTTTACACTCGCTAACAAGCTTCATCCATGCGTGCTCTTCATCGATGAGGTTGATTCGCTCTTTTATCGACGCTCCTCTGGCGACCCGAACTACAAGCGTTCTCAAACCAACCAATTCCTACAACAAATGGACGATTTTTCGCAGAATGATAAGGCGCCGCTCATCCTTGTGGCCACCAATAGGCCATGGGACCTGGACGAGGCTTTCCTGAGACGTCTCCAACATAAGGTCTTTCTTGGGTTACCAGACACGGAGGCCCGCGCGCGCATCCTCAGACTGTTTCTTCACCAAGACGACCTAGATGCCAATGTAGATATCGACGGTCTTGCGCAAATGACGGAGAAGTACTCGGGATCGGACCTCAAAGCTCTTTGTGCCAAGGCTGGTCTACTGTGGCAAGCAGAGCAGGCCCGTTCACACACTCTGTACAAGCAGGTGTCTGACAAATCCGCAGTGACCAGCGAGGCACCCAGAAAGGTTCAGCTCGGGATCGATCACCTTGTCGAAGCCCTCGACAAAATTCAGCCCAGTAATAGCGAGGAATTGGCAGAGGATCTGGAAAGGTTTTCCAGGGGTCACAACCCTACAGCGTCAACCTCGGGCAAAGTAAGTCGACTTTTGACAATCGTATTTTCGTTTTCTTCCTGTGTTCCTTCCTCTTCCTTTCTTCTTCCTTTCCTCTTCTGTCGAAGCCGCTAATGGAACCATGCTAAACTTCTCCAGGACCCCGGCACCAGCTCCATCTCCAACATCTCGACCAAGTGGCACGATAGGTTTCTTGCTCGAGCTCTGATCTCCAAGCAAACTGTCTCGGATGATGTTCTGGCTCCTCAGCAGCAAAGCTCAGAGGAGGAAATGCACTTGCAGTCCTGGTGCCAGCTGGACCTTCATATGCATCTCGTACATTGCCTGCACACCCGCTTGGCAGTACTCTTACTGTATACTCAAAGAATATTGGAATATCGAATGCAAGTGCAAGCCTGGCGTCAAATAGACCTTCGAGGGCACCTCATGCGTCGCCTATTCACCAACTTTACCGTGCTCCTTTTTTGTCTTCACACTCACGATCATTCCTTTAAGACACTACAGCAGACTGCCTGGGACCAAGAGAACTCAATAGCGGCTGGCTCCGATAGAAAAGTACGAAAAAGATCCCAGAAGGCTGCGCGAAGAAACAATTCCAAGCTCAAGAAAAGCGCTCCGGATGCCCTGGACTCAGAGGACTCAATAGCGACTCGCCCAAATTTGAAAGTACGACAGAAGACCCAGAAGATTGCGAGAAGAAGCAAATCCAAGGTCAAACAAAACCTTTCGGTTGCCTTAGACTCGGAAGACTCCACAGCGGTAGGCTCCAATTCAACAGTACGAGAGATGACCCAGAAGACCGCGCCAAGAGACAGACCCAAGCTCGAAGAAAGCGCCTCGGCCACCGAGACGGCCAGCTTCTGCTACGCGACACTCGGAAATGACGAGTTCCGTCTCTTGTACATCGCTCCAGGCGACAAAGACGCCCCCTTAGTGTGCAGACTTGAGCACACATCTTTCCAATCAGTTGAATACTACTGCGCCCTTTCGTACACTTGGGGCTCTCCCGAGACGCCATTCTCCATAAATTGCAACGGAAGCGACATACGCATCACCAGGTCTCTTTACGAGGCCTTATGTCAAATGCGCACGACTTGGCGGCCCGTAGTGATATGGGCCGACGCTATATGCATCAATCAGGGTGATAACGTGGAGAAGTCTCAACAAGTCATGCGCATGGGCGAGATCTACTCCAAGGCCGGTCGACTCTTCATATGGTTGGGCAACCCCGTTACGGCTTCGGATGCCGACCTCGCTGTTGAAACAGTAGAGCGGTTCGGACGGATCGTGGATTCATTGAAGCTCACATTCAAGGACGCACTGGTTAACAGGATATTTTTTGATATAATATGGCAGGACAGGATGCGAGCCGAATCAATCAGCGAAGACGAGTGGCAAATGCTCCAGGACTTTTTCTCTGCGCCCTGGTTCTCGCGCGTGTGGATCTTCCAAGAAGTGGCCTCAGTGATGGCATTTTCGCCAGAGAATATCCGTGTGGGCTACGGCAACCGCTTTGTTGGCTGGAAAGCGGTCTTTAGCGTCATGGAGATTCCTGAACTGTTCAAGACTGTCCATCCGGCCAGCGTGCGTTGGCCTACCGCGGTTATAATGGCGCCGGGAGCTATTCCTGGAATCAATGTCGCGCAAGGTCAACTTCCACCTCCCGACAGATGGAATCACCGAAGAGGACGTGGTCGAGGCTCTTGCGCGCAAGTACCCCCCTGGTTTCCGCCCCCTAGGAGCCCATGAGCGACAGGGAAGATTGACTGCCAATGTCACCATCCTAATCGACCTCTGCGAATTAAATTTTCCAAATTCTCCCCGGATTGACTTCTCTAAGCTTGAAAAGATATTGATGTCCGAGGCAGTCCTTACCATATTCTCAGAAGGTACGTACCCAGGCATTACTGAAATTCTGCATCACTGTCAGTTTCAGACCCGCTTAACGTATCCCATATTTGTGCCCTCGGCCCTCCAAATTCTGGGAAGCAGACTGCTACCTAGGAGACTGCCCTTCCACATTCTTCTCCGACTTCTCGCAATACACCATGCTTACGAAAAGTATTGTTGTAGTAGCTAATCCCAGCCGACTACAGAGCTCCAAGCAATGGGCAAGCAGCGCTTGAAAGAGGTCGGCAGTGTACTACTCGATGGGCTCGCCGAATCAGCCTTAGGTTCGTTGTACCAATGCAGCACTGGTGATGAGTGGTGGCTTCCAGGTAGTCCGATCTTGTTGAAGGCGCGACGCTTTGTCGGCTTTCTCGTCGATGCCTGTGTCAAACACCATAACGGAGCTGCCATCATCAGCATTGGATTCAAAACGTCAACTTTCAGCTACATGCCAGGTGTTCTATACAGAATGTGGCCGCGGATGGAACTAGCGAGGCGACTGGAATCCACCGATCTCCGGGACAAGCTTTATGCCTTTCTCGGTCTCTTCGCCGACGACGTCGCGGACGAGCCGCTGCTCCAGATCGACTACCATCTGAGCGTGACTGAAGTCTACATCAACCTGACAGTGTATTTCCTCCATCGTCTCATGTGCCTCAATGTTTTGGAATTTGTCAATGACATGCCGACACAAAAGCCACGCCTACCCGGCCTTCCTTCCTGGGCGATTGATCTATCTTCAGCTACCGACTTGGAACTGTTCGACGTCGGAATGAGTTTCAACGCCGGTGGGGGCTTTGACATTGGCAAGGGAACATTTCCGTTTCATGTGTTACAAGTCAGAGTATCGACGGATCGCAGACGACTGGACCTCGATGCCTACCTCGTTGGCGAGGTGACCGATCTTGGCTTTTTGCCACACCATCACAAGCAAAATCAGCATCTGACTGACAACGCCGATCACGAGGACCATGAAAATCTGAAAGCGGCAGCATCGAGGACATATGGCCTTGCGCTCAAAATGATGAACAGGTTGGGAAAAATCAATAGGGACTGGGACTACGTCAAGAATGTTCTGAAT
The DNA here is from genome assembly GCA_000800745.1 of Diaporthe longicolla. NCBI lineage: Eukaryota > Fungi > Ascomycota > Sordariomycetes > Diaporthales > Diaporthaceae > Diaporthe > Diaporthe longicolla. The sequence goes on from JUJX01000045.1 coordinate 210,524, forward strand.
CCAGTGGCCAGTGATTTTCCCACTGCGGCCATTATTGACCAGCAATCACGTCTCTACCTCACGGGCGAGAGCATGGATGAAGCTTTCTCGCACTGCCTTGTATGCGATAATTGGACATATCAGACTAGAGATGCCCCTCCAATCTCACCGCAGGAGAGAAATGTCGAGATAATGCAGGTCTGCCGCGAATACCACACAATGATGGCCAACGGTTCCATACCACTAGGCCTTCAACCTCCAGACGGAGATGGGTATGCGACGTCCGAGCACTATTGTTCTCCTCCAGACTCGAAACCCGCCAGGCCTAGTGCTAGGGCCTATCTATTTTCCACCGAACATGAGCAGCAAGCACGAACGCGCGTCTTTTGAGTGGTGGCAGATGAGTTGATTGGATGGTTCCCGCGGCGGGCGCAAAAGGGAGACATGCTCGCGATCCTTCCTGGGGCAAGGTGTCCATACGTTCTGAGGAAGGTTCGGAGGGACGCGAATACGCACTGGAATAGGGATGTGGACGAAGACGACTTCGATGCCGCGCAGTACCAAGACCAGCGGAGTGAGTGGGAGGTCATTGGACATGCGTATGTGCAAGGACTGATGTATGATATGGTGGATGCATTGGGTGGGGACCTGACTGACAACGGAAAAGAGCTTTTGGGAAAGCTGAATCTCAATGGAGATCCGCCTGCTGTGGAACGAATTATCCTTGTATAGAAAGCCCCGGGAGTGCATTCCAAACAGTATCCCGGTCCTTGAACTCTGCGCTTCTCCCACATTCTTGACTGCCGTCCAGTTGCTCTTACCATCTAACTCGCTTGAAAGCTCAGCTATCAATGGCTCGATTCTGGATTTGTGGTTCGAAACCAGCGCTGATCAAGAAGCCTACGTCTCCTTCGAAATTGAAATCGATCTGCTATCGAGGGGGGACCAAGAACATAGCTTGATGGTTGAATCGCCTACAAAATTCCTGGGACAAAAAGAGGCACCGTAAAATTCGCTAGCCGGCGTAAACAGCGAATTTTGATTTGATCTCAAGCAAAATGTCTTCAGTGATATCTCTGGATATTTTCAGGAGGTTTGCGAAATACTTTGGCATACGACGGCCTAAGTCAATGACTGACTTTTATGGTGCGATCTGCCATGTAGTCAATTCTGTACCCCTCTAACTAGCCTGCCATGTCCACGGGTTACTCGGCATTGGTCCACAGCACCAACGGACAGTATTGATTGGTTGAATTCGAACCAACAGTTACATCGGGAGATAACAGGAACGAAGGATCCAGGGTCTTTGGGAGCGCCAAGCTACCCGGCCTGACAATAAAACTATGCGCACCACCTATCCACTCGATTTGTTCAACGTCACGTTCAAATAAGGCAACCAAAACCCTACCAGTAGCGTGTGGAATTTAACTCTAGATTCATATTAGCAGACCGTTCACCATGGGTGGCGTGGCATCCATCCCCACAGACCCGTCCCGGAAGGTCCAGTTCATCTCGGCGGGCTATTCACGGACGGGCACCGTGTCAATGTCGATGGCCCTGGACAAGCTCTTGGATGGTCCTATGCTCCACGGTGGCACTCAGATTCTGGTCCGGGACGACGGTGAGAACCACTGATCTGGCAGTGTCGAGCTTGCATGTTAATTGATTCTACCTAGACTACTGCAGCACCTGGATCAAGGCCTACGAGGCCCGGAACCGCGGCGATAGGGAAGCAACTCTGAAAATGGTCCGCAGGGCCACCGCCGGGTTCGTAGCGACTGCGGACCTACCGCCGTCCGATTTCATGCCTGAGATGATGGAGTTGTATCCGGACGCGAAGGTCGTCTTAGTGAAGCGGGACCCGGTGAAATGGTGGAATTCCATTTCTGCCCTGACGAGCCGGACGACCCCGTCCTGGCTTGGAATTGCGCTCGCTCCTATTCCCGGCTGGAGATATCTCGCGAAGTTTGCAAACCACTACAGTCAATGGACGCTGCAGCTGGCTGGGGTCTATGATTACCACACCGCGAGCCCTGTCGAGCTGATCAAGAAAGGCGGTCCACGTAGGTTGTCCTTCCCATCACGGTCTCGTAGGCCGAGTGACTAATATGGCTACACCCTGCCCGGGCAGATATTCTCCAAGCTCACGAGGACAAGGTGCGATCGCTTGTTCCTAAAGAGCAGCTGCTCGAGATGGATCTGAGCGAAGGGTGGGAGCCTTTGTGTAAGTTCCTAGGCGTGCCACTGCCCGACGAGCCATTCCCACGGGCGAACGACGGCGCTGCGGCGGATAAGTATGCCACGACAGTCTTGTTGAAGGTCTTAGGAGTCTGGATTTCGATATTTTCCGTGGTAGGCTACGCCCTTTTGTCTGGGTATTGGCTGTGGAAAAGAAAGACGGGGCCTAGGTTGCTTTCAGACGAAAGGGACACCAGAACGCGAACCATAAACAATCTTCTCGGTGTGTCTACTATATCTCGATACGGCCGCACGCTATAGCTTACTATGAATCGCGCCGGTGCACCCTGCTCATACGTGACTTCAAGACATGCCGACAATATGCATCCCGCGAGTCCGCAGGCTGTGTTGTTTCTGCAGCTGGCTGACTCATCTCACGGCAAGAACGGTGAGCTATATGACTGAAGAGCTCGAATTTCATTCCATATGGTCATGATGAGATATCCAAGCCGAACGAGGACCCATATTATCCCGTTCTGCTGCATGCATGTATTGGTCTTACTTTGTTGGGAAAAGAACCAGTTGTTTTAGCGATTGGCCATGAAAATGCGACACTTGTGAGAATTATGGAGAAGCATGGGTAGTCCATGTAGAGTCATTGCAATGTTCATCAGGAGCGACAGCAAGAAGAATAGCCAATTGCCTGTTGATCTACAGTGAAGGATTCGAGACCCTGTAGGCTATAAGCAAGCATGTCTCCATCAGACGATCGTAACCCGGCAGTGCTTGTTAGAGCCACTATGTGGGTCTTGAAAGCCTTAACTTTGCTTCTGCCTGTCCCAAGTCCTAATTTCTCCCTCAAAATCGTAGATTCTGAACATAAGACGTGCCATTTTCCTGCACTTATCCGCACAAGTCTAGGAGGAACTCTGTTCGTCTCGTGGATTTGTTGGCATGAATCCATTATACCTTATATTGGCTCCATGATTGCAATAGCACTTCGGGCCCAAAAGATCCAACCACCGTGGGCCTAATGGCTGTGGGTTCACCTCATATTCGGCTTTGAATAGGTGACTGACACTGCATAAACAGGAGGACACATCCTCCCCGGGTGTGCCACTCATGGCAGGGTCTTCGGACACCAAAGCTAGCCGGGATCCCGCCGGAATTCATGAACGACCAAGTATGACATCGACAGAGGCTACTCGATCGAGGGATGATGGGAACCAGCATGGCTCGATGTCGACCGGAGCGCCTCAACTCGGAGGGTGGTGGTGGTGGGAGCTCATCGCGATGCTACTGAGCCTGGTCAGCGCCGCCCTCTTGATACCCGTGCTGGTGAGAGTCGACGGTCTAGCGGTTGAGGACTGGCCGTACGCCATTTTGCCCAACACCTTGCTTTCGATCTTGACCAACGTCACCAAGACCGCCATGATGGTTCCCATTGCCGCGTGCCTCAGCCAGATGAAATGGGACCATTTCTACCACCGCGCAAATCCACTTGACCACCTCCAACTCTACGACGATGCGAGCCGCGGGCCTTACGGATCATTCATGCTCCTCATCACGGGACGAGCAAAGGTGCTCAGCGCATGGGCTTTTGCCGTTGTCACCTTGGTAGCCCTGGGCATTGACCCAAGCACCCAACAGGCTATCGAGACTAGGACTAGACATGCTGATATGATGAACGTCACGGCAATTGTCGGTCTAGCCCAAAACTATTCCTCGAAAGCATTCGTTTCCAGTTCAGTCCAGGGTTTTAATGGTACGTGGCAATACGGTTATCCTCTTTCGTCTTGAAAGGCACATACTGAATCGGACCAGGAGCTGGGCACGAGCCCAATCTGCACACATTAGGTCTCCAAACTTCAATCTTAAATGGAGCAGCCGGGTCCCCGCCACCTGTGGACTTTTACTGCCCAGAGCCCGCGACCGAATGTTCATGGGGCGACTTTGATACGCTGGCCGTATGTGGTACATTCAGAAACCTGACTGGCATTACTGATGCGTACAACAAGACCTGTGTAAATCCTAAGTCATCTGGTTCTGACGACAACATCGACTGCACCTATGAGTTCCCAGACAGTCTTCCGATCAACATGTCTCTCGATGCAGGTGGTAATGGATTTACGTCGCTCTTCAACTCCACAGCGAACATAAACGGCACTACAGTATTCATGGTCAATACTACAGACTCCGTCAACTTCACAGCAGAGGTCTACTCAATGTCCTGGAACTGGTGCAAGAAGACCTTCCACAACCTTACCGCCTCACCAGCCGGCCTTCGCCATGCAGACGTCACTACAAAGGACCTCGTCCTGTTCGCGGACAACTCCCTCTCGGCAGGCCTCCTCCCGTCATATACCTACTATAAGGAACCAGGGTCCTCAAAGCCCGAGTTTAATCTCTCGGTCTCTGTCGACACGGGCCTCTTCTCCTATATCACGAAGCTCTTCACTCGGGAGCTCCGATCCGCAACGAGGTCGAGGGACGTGGAGGACTCCCTAAGCCTGGCTGAGTACATGTACCTCACGGACCTGGCCAACCTGACTACGAACATTGCCGATACCCTGACGGCGCAGCTGAGGAGTGTCAAGAAAGACAACACCATGGCTGGGACGGCGGAGGGAAGGGCCAAGCACCGCGTGACGTACTACCATGTGCGCTGGCCGTGGATCATCGTCGTGGCCGCCGAGGTCGTCGCGACGGCAGTCCTGCTTGGTTTATCTATCTTCCTGACTCGGAGGCAGCCACTGCTCAAGTCGTCTTCCATGGCGCTGCTAGTCTTTGGGCTGCACGGCTGGTCGGATGAGGAGATGCAGGGTACGGGTACACCGAGAGACCTTGATGAGACCTCCAAGAGGATGTGGGCTCGGTTTGGACATGATGAGGAGGGGTATTTGAAACTCCTCAGGTCTGATGATAGCACGAAATGAGTGCTCTCTGGATTCTGTTATTAATTTCAACTTGCCTACGAAGAGAGGTATCCCCAACCACGAGTATAACGCTATATATAACTTCTCACATTCCCGGTGGCCCACAAACAAAATGTATCAAAAATGGATCAACCACAGTTCAAAACGACGAGCTTGAATGTATGCGAGCCCATGGAGCTTATGTAAACCTTCCAATGAATGCACAGCAATCTGGTATGTTACACAAATCGCGGTGCTACTAATCGACGTGTTACGTGTGTCGATGATTCTAGTCGACAGCGCCGTCGTGAGCGGTTCTCACTAGTCTTGTCTGTGCGGCAGCTACGAGTCTTTGGCCTTGTGACACGTATGGTATTTTCGCTGCGCTGTTGTTGGCGTTGTTTCTTTTGTGACTTGAACGCTGGGTCTATCACTCCATGAAGTGACTGCGGGGTCCTTCGTGATGTATGCGCATGACGACCTCGGGAACGAAACCGGGCAATCTCGAGCATCGCAAGCCCAAGTTGACAACACAGAAACATCTTTCATCTATCCTGCTTACCCTACCTACCTCCTCTGTTAAACGGCGTGCCATCTCACTTCAACCTCAGCACAAATCGACTTGGTGCATATTCAAACATGGACATCCACGACGCAGCGGTGACAAAGATAGCAGAGAAAGTTAAGGAGTTCTACGACCAGGAGAGGCCCTTCCGAATCTACCATGGAAGCACCAACACTACGCGAAAGACGACACGGTCGCCTGATTCCAGCATCGACATCAGCGGCCTGAACAGAATCCTCCGCGTGCGCGCCGACACCATGACTGCCCTGGTCGAATGCAATGTCCCGATGGACGCCCTGGTCGCAGAGACACTCAAGCAAGGCCTGATCCCCCCGGTGGTCATGGAGTTCCCCGGGATCACGGCCGGCGGCGCCTTCGCGGGGACGTGCGGCGAGTCGAGCAGTTTCCGCTGGGGCACTTTCGACAGGATAGTCCAGGGGGTCGAGATAATCCTGGGCAACGGCGACATCGTATGGGCGAGCGAGGCGCAGAGGTCGGACCTCTTCAACGGCTCGGCCGGGGCCTTTGGCACCCTCGGCGTTGTCACGCTCCTCGAGGTACAACTGGTCCACGCAAAGAGCCAGCTCGTTCAGCTGCATTACTTTCCTGTGCACAGCGCTGCCGACGCCACTGCGAGGTTCCGGGAGCACTGCGGGCCTGAGGATAGTCACCAATGGGATTACGTGGATGGCATCATGTTTAGCAAACATTCCGGGGTAGTCATCGCCGGGAGCCTGCTGTCAGCTAACGAAGCATATGGCGCATATGGCGCATCCCCACAGTATGTCACTGCTCGGTACTCTCGCGCCGTTGACAACTGGTACTACAGTGATGTCAAGGCCAAGCTGAAGACGAGACCGGAGGGGTGGGTTGATGTCGTCCCCATCAAGGACTATCTATTCCGCTACGATCGCGGCGCCTTTTGGTGCGGGCAGCAGATGTTCGACTATCTATGTCTGCCCTTCAACATTTTCACACGCTGGCTCCTCGACGGCTTCATGCACACGCGGAGTCTGTTCAACATGCTGCACGCGACAGACACGTTGCTCGCATCCATCATACAGGACCTCTGCATCCCGGCCAAGAGCCTGGATGTACTTGTCGCGTTCAATGAGCTCAGTTTCAAAATCTGGCCTCTGTGGCTCTGCCCCATGATGCCGAATGCGGGCCGAGGCATCTTCCAGCTTTCTCGCGCCACGGACGGGGTTGGAGATGACCTGAACGACGACCTGTGGATCAACGTCGGCCTTTGGGGAAGGGCACCGTCTTCGCAAGCTCGAAAGGTCGTCGAAGCCAACAGGGGCTTGGAGATGGCGGTCAGAGAACTCGGGGGCTACAAATGGCTGTATGCCCAGACCTTCTACACCAAGGAAGAATTCTGGGCCATATACGGGAAGGAGGCTTATGAGTCTCTGAGAGCCAAGTACAGCGCTACTCACCTTCCGGATGCATACGAAAAGGTAATGTTCGACACCTTAGGAGAAGAGGGCTCCGTGATGGGCGGTGGGTGGAAGTCAGTGTGGCCCTTTGGGGCTGTCATTGCGTTCTGCGGCTCCATCACAGGATTCATGCGGAATTGACCACCGGCGGTCATAGTTGGGAACAACGTTGAGCTCGGAGTGGGGAAAAGACTCGGTGACTTTGAACATTTCGTAATAACAAAGAAGCTACAGACTCCAGACGGCTAAATTAATACGCATCATGAATGTTCGAGAGAACGAAAATTTGGTCAAACGATGAGCTTAAGACTCTGGAACTTTCCAAGATATTTTAAGTTGGCAAGACTGATGGGTAGAAATAGCATTGAAATATCCTCCAGTTGAACCGTGGAATGAAAAGCCTGAATTGTGAACAGTGTGCCACTCACGCATTCATTAACCTGTTCTCACCATGGAAACGAGACCTATGACTCCAATATTTTGTTTCTCATGCATAAATTCTGTTATGAGAAACTGGGTAGAAAACGGGTCCATGTCGTATTATGATAGACACCGGCAGGAGCAGCCCGGAGTGAAGTAAAGACAATGACCAGGATGATTAATCTGGAGGCCGAATAAAGGGCAAGACTCATATCGGAGACCCCTTTTGATGCTCTTCTGCACCGCCTCTCGAATGTCTGTGCCGCGGCTGCGGTTCTCGATGTGATCTCGAATATTTCCTCGAGGTATGTTCCGGTATCACCGCCTAGAGTAGGGGGTTTGAGATCAGGGAGTTTGCTTTTTGCGAAGTTCTCGTAGCCGAGCCAGCGTTGCAGAAGCTGAGGATGATCAAGCAATAAGCGCCTTGCATTGACTCGGACAGCTGGTCCGATGGAAGAGCTTTCCCCCAGCCAATCCCAAAACCATGGGGTGGCTTTCCCCGCCCTACAAATTGATAAAGTATCCAGGAAACTGGGAAGATATACTTTGAAATCGACAGTACCGGGAGCTTCTTCGTCCGGTCCAGATGCCATTCGTACATGAGGATGCCCCGTGGCGATGATTCTTCCCAGTTCGGCGGTTCTGCTGGCCTCAGATTCAGATCATCTAATGCAGGTTTATCCCAATTCGGAGATGGTTCGAGGAAGAGATTCCACCATTCAGGATCTGAACACCTGCACTTGAGCTCGGCCAACCACTCCGATTCAAATCGTTTGCCCAAGGAAGAAGTTGCGAGGTAGCTGAGGAGGGCGCTAATGGCCAAGGTTATGGCAGGCAGGATAGCTGATGAAGTCACACTAGCGACACGCCAGCAGATAAGCTCGGCCCGCGTGGGGAACTCAAAATTCCAGGCAAGGCAATGTAAGCCACCGAAAATAAGCGAAGACCCGGCGATGAGATAGAACAGCAGAGGCGTCTCGCCTTCCAACCAGACGATGTCGTTTCTAACCCGTTTGCGGTCTGTGTTCCGGTAATAGGCATCCTCCGCAGCCTGAGCTGGCTCCTGGAGCCGCTGCATAAATGACTGTAGGTGATGGGTAGAATTATCCGGGGTTGGTTTATACGAATAGCCTTTGAAACGCAGAAGTGTTGCTTGAGAGACATCTTTAGGCTTCCACCAGTTTGCAAGGTACGTGAGCACTGCCATAATAGCAAAGGCGACAGAAGCGATTTCGAGCTGGGTGATAGGAAGCTTGGCTCTGTGGCGGATGATGGTGTTGAGGATGATCCATGTAACTTGTAGGATCGCGAGAGTTTTAAGGAACCAGTCGGCTTTGCTCTTATCTTCAATGTCTTTTTTCGTCAGTATGAGGTTTTTGATGGGGTGCTCGTCTTTCGGTTCATTCTCCCAAGACCAGGCAAACCGTCGAGTAAACTTATATGCAGTCATAACGCCCCATTGTTGTTCCCACCTCGTATTGAAGTACAAGAGGCCGCCCATCTGAGCATAGTACGAATGCACAATGGTCCATTTCAGTTCCCGACGGATTGTTCTCGGGAAATGATGTGTTCTCGGAATTCGCGTGGAATCCTCCTGTGAGGAAGCAGTTTGAGTCTTTGCGGCCACTGTTTGCCGGTCTTGTGTGGTCGGCCCCTTTTCCTCGTCGCTTTCCTTGATACCTAACCGATCTCGTCCCTGTGTGCCGGCACTCAAGTCGCTAGTATCGCCCTTCAGTGATTGCAGTTGATGCTCTTTTGGAGAAGCTGCAGGGATCTCTAAAGGACGCCATTGCTCTTCCTCGGCGCCCTCGTGGTCTTGAGTTGCTCGTCCCGGCATCTGTGACCCTTCTTCCCGACGGTACTGTTCACGCTGAGGATGCTTCTTGGCAGAGGGTAGCTGTTCCTCTTCGGTGCACGTAGCGGGGTCGTCCATCTCGAGTCTGGTCAACGGCACCGCGTTCTCGACAGGTCGCTCAGAACAGGAATTGGTGTTCGGCTGGGACTCATCGGCTCGTTGGCGTGAGGAAAGTGGCCGCGGGAGCCGGAATAAAGGATAAAGAAAACCAGACCAGCCACCCGGAGTTTCAACTTTCCAGCTCCATATGAACTCATCTATATGGTGTGTGTACAACCTCGTAGTGATCGTGGTCCATGTGATGTCCTTCTTGCACTCCCGTAGATAAGCTTCGAACTCCAGGAGTTGGTAAAGAGCTAGTCGCAAATCACAAATCGCCTTAGAAAGGATGAACTCAGGAAAAAGAATGGTGATTACCATCCACTTGAGTTTTCGTAATACTATCGTCCTTGGTGTATCATCGTATGCAGGCACATTCAAGTGCAACACTGTCCACGTGCAAGCAAAAATGGTGATTAAGCAACTCCAGATAAGCTGCAGTGTGCCTCGCTCAGTTGGGCTCGCCACCCAACCTACCACATCAGACATGATGTAATCGGCTGCAGTGTGCCTCGCTCAGTTGGGCTCGCCACCCAACCTACCACATCAGACATGATGTAATCGGCTGCAGGCTGAGCTGAAGAATCAGAGATCTAAACAGAGAGTTGGAAGAGAAAGGAGAAGAGAGTATACCAAACCAACACTCAAGTGATGGGTCTCGGTAGTTGTTTCAAAAATCTTTGATAGTCTAGAAACAAGTGTGACTGTGAAGAGTAGAAAGGTGGAGGCGATGAGAGCCAGCTGACGGTCATCTCCTCCGCAATATAGTCACGGACAGTTGCACAGCATCGTTGCCCGACCTCTTAGTTTAGGCACCAGCAGTGCTGGTCCTCCCCGACGTTACCCTGTATGGCAGGTGGCTGTGAATTCTGTTGCATATAAACCTCTGATTGGTCTCATCACAACCAAACAGCGCTTTGATCATGTCCGAATGAGGCTGCGAATTGATGGCTCACATGCATGATTCGCGGTACATCCATTCGAGCTGAGAGCAGCTTCAGAGATGAAGAACGAAAAGGTCTCAATCGGGGACTTCGAAAGAGATCATTTCCTCAAGTTGGAGGAAACCGCTCAGCTACTTGGAGACCCTACCACAGAACTGGTTCCGTTTCTATTCCGTATACAGCCGTAGCCATACACAGCGCCTTCATACAGTCGTAAACGCTCAAGACCCAGCGTCAAACCTACCACAGAAAGCGTCTAAACAACTTGGTCGAAGTAGGCCTGGCTACAAGCATCGTCAAATTGGCACAGCTGGCCCTTGGCAACTGCAAGAAGCTCAGTAACACAAACTAAGGTTGTCGCACCGCGCCCGACAAGCTGAGGGAACTCCGCGATGACCTAAGCACCCTGCAGCAGATCCTCGCAATTCTTAGAACTACCGTCGAGCCAGTAGAAGACGAGCTTGTCCCTCCCAACCGACGTCAGGTTTTGGAGCCCTTGTATCCAGCCATGGACGGCTGTCATAATCTCTGCGAATCGTTCACCAAGAGGCTCGCTGAGTTTACCTCGCATTAGGATGGGGATTCTGTCACATTAGTGATGACCGAAAAATTTAGGGCGCTTCACAGACTTTATAATATTATGAAATTCGCTAGCATTTGATTCAAGTAGACCATTCAGGGTACGGGGCTGGTATAGGTTTTTCGGTACCAACCTCACCGGTGCGTACTTTTGCGTCCGGGAAGAGATCCGGCAGATGGAGAACCAAGAACCTCGAGATGGCATTTAAATAATTCTCAAAAGGAGTCTAAGCCCTCCAGCCCGTCGTAGCTGTGCCAACGGCTAACTAGACGAGGTCGAAGTAGCGAATATCAAGTCCGGCGGATCGCAGGTCTTCAACCTCCACTACCAACCGCTGCGTCTGCCCCGTTCTCCATGCCCACGATTGATCAGGGTCTGAGAATTCGTCCAAACGAGGGTCCTTCAGGGAATCCTCCCCCGATATGATGTCGAGGTAGTCAAACCATGAAAATCCGTCTTCCTCTTCGTAGTGCAGAACAGGCCGCATCCCTTCTGGGAGGGGGCTCAAAAAGCCTTCGCCAAACATGAAACCTTGCAGGTAGCACGGCCCTAAAACCTCATATTGATTAGTCTCTGGCAATGATGTGGGTCTGAGGACCATGGGCTTCTCGCTCCCAAGCATGATGGCAATGTGATCACCCTGCCTCGCCTGTTTCGGTGCCCACCCCATAAGCCCACCTCCGGTGATGAAGAATTGGTGACTAAGCGAGCACATCCCCACCGCACCCTGGAATTTATATTCAGGGCTGTGATGTGGCCACATGGTTATACGCTCCGGCGGCTGGAGTGGGTCCTCCCCATGTATGATTGCCCTCAGGGCGGCATGGCTATCCTCCTCGCTCAGGAAGAAAGTACTTCGTAGGGGATCGGTCCGTTCCTTGAAGCAATCACCGCACAGAGCCATGCAATAAGCGTCCCAAAGGCTCCCGCCCCCGGGATATTGGACATCAGCAGCGTTTTTGGGTACAATTTCGCGGAGTATAGTGCTGAAACCCAGCTGCGTGGCCGGATTCAGTTCAATGATGTCCTGGATACACCCCTTTGATAAGCCTGCCACGCGAAGGATACCGTTTGCAAAGTATTCTGTCTTGGCCGCAATACGAACGAAGTTTCGGCGCATGGCGTCAAAGAAGTTCCATCGGATTCCAGAAGTAAAGTCAGGTACCCAACTCGGGAGTTTGATGTTTCCCGCCGAAGTTGAATCCTTGTATTCCGTGTGGTCGTTGCCGCACGATGCCAAAATATCCAGGTCCGCGAGGTTATCAATGTAACTCAACAAACCTTTTGGAAGATCTCTTTCAACGACTTTGAATAATCTGGCCTGATAGACAGATCTCTGCCCTCGTTGACCAATCCGAGTGTGCCGTAGATATAGTCCCTCGGATCGGTACACTTAGCCCCTTTGATCATAAATCTCAGATGTCCGACACCGAAATGAGTTGGTCTCACGACAGTGGACGCAAGTTCGGCCTTGTCAGAAGGGTTAGTATATGTGACACGATAAAGACCCCGTCGGAATGAGTTGAGAAAGCTGCACGACCTGCCACAGTAGATCGCAACCTCTTCTCCGGCCCAGAGGACCTCCTGGCGGATCCAAATACGCTCGAACCATGGGCGGTTTATGAGCGAGTGAATAGCCGTCCAATCTCTTTCGTCAAGCGGTAGGTCGTCCCAAGCGCGCGTGCCACCCCAAACATCCTCGTCTTCCTCGTTCCAACAACTAATCTCGGAGCTTTCCCACTCTATCCAAATCTTCTCCCCAATGAAGTCTATGACCTTCATAGCACGATCGCTTTCATCGGCCTCCGGACCGAGCCACACTACCACTCGACGTGTGGACCGATATATGTAGCGCATGTACCCTACTTGGCGATTTTTATCGGTAGTCCTTGTCTGGTCAATACAAATAGCTTCGATCCAAATGACTCTTGGTCGGTCAGGATACCGAAGATGGCGCATAGCCACGTCAAGATTCCTGGTGATGCGGAGAACCCGCCGCTCCTCGCCGACGATGACACGACTGGGGTTCTCTTCGCTACCCCAGACGTATGACAGCGCTTCGTAGTGTTCAAAATGCGGCCCCGCTGACACATGGTACACTGGGTCGTCCACGCGTTTGTCACGAAGTTGGCTTTCAGCGGTCTCCTCCAATGCGAAGTCATCCAGATCAACTGCGATGTCATCGTCGTACTCTCCAGGGTGAATGGTGAGCAACCGTGTCCAGAGCGTCTTCGGCTCCAGCTGAGGATCCTGGCCAGGCTCGGTGGGCTCAGCCTCGGGGAGAGGTGTGTATTTGTAAGGCTCGCCAAGGCCTCCGCTATCACTTTCGCGGCCACGACCGTCACTACCCGTTTGCTGTGGTTCCGTGCTCTTCCTTGCGTCCATACTATGCCTTTGTGAAGCACGGATGGTGAATTTGTGTTGAGTTGGGACCGGACTGACGTTGTAGGCGGGGAAGTCGTTTGGTGTAGTATTTTTACACAGGAGCTGCATGTCAGCAGCGGCGACATCAAATTCGTATATCAGAGGCTGACGCCAAGCCTTCCGAAGACTACTTGGCATCTACCCTTGTCAATGTATGTGTGAGCGTGTGTCCACGAGTGTGTCTAGAAGGCCATTTCCGATATAAATTAACACCGACTTGTAGGCATTTTGCCTGGGCGGTTGGTAGGTCCTTGGCGCTTACCGACGGACGGAATCAGTGGATCCCTGCTGGAACCAACAGCTGGTATCAAAACCTGTTGGGAGACGCAAGTAGCATATTCTCACGCGCTGACTGTCCCTGTTCACTAAAGAGCTCGTCCTGTGAGATTTCCAATCATCAGTCTTCGTGACAGCTTCCCCATCGTCGCCACCATGGAAGCACTCTCCAGCTTAATATCATGGTGAGGCGTCATCACCACTATTTTCCTCTACTATCTAACCGTCGCAGTATACCGTCTATATCTACATCCCCTTGCCCGATTTCCCGGGCCAAGGCTTGCGGCAGTGACGCGATGGTACGAAGGCTATTACGACCTCTACAAAAGCGGGCAATATACCTTCAAGATAGCAGAGCTGCATAAACAGTACGGTGAGTAATCTCTTATCCCGGGCTTCACTGCCTCGACTCACACGCTTAATGAACAGGCCCCATCATTCGCATCAGCCCTTATGAGCTTCACGTGAATGATGCAGCTTTCTTCGACACGCTCTACAGCCGACAGGACGGAATATGGCACAAGTATGACTGGTCCGTCGATGCCTTCGCGACCAAGGGTGCAGCCATCTGGACCGCTGATCACACCCTCCACAAGAACCGACGTCAGCCCCTGAGCCCTTTCTTCTCGAAGGTGAAGGTATCCAGCCACCAGGAGTTGATCACCAGGCGCGTCCAAGTCCTCTTTGAGCGACTGTCCGGCTTTGCCGCGTCCCAGGAAATGGTAGACCTTGGCGCCGCCATTTCAGCATACGTGCGAGACGTGATCAACGAATTTTTGTTCGGGAAGCATTATGATGACCTCAGAAAAGAGAACTTCGAGGCCGGCATGGTGCAGGCCGCTCACGCGGGCGGTCTCTTGTGGCGCACCACCAAGTTCATACGTTTCTTCGGCCCCATGATGCGGTCCATTCCGCCACAGTGGAGCATTGCGATGGCTGACCCTAACATGAAGGAGTTCTTTCGCTTCATGATAGTAAGCAGTATCTCCTGCTCACCAAATGAGATGGAACCTAACATGAAATTTCCTCAGATGTCCATGGATGATACCAGGACTTTCATGAAGGCGTCAGAATCTCCAAACGACGATGGCCCACGCACATTGGTCCATGAAATAATGCAATCCAAACTGCCAGCCGAAGAGAAGACATTCGAACGGGTCTTCGAAGAAGTATCCACCACGACCGGCGCCGGCTTCGAGACCACGGGCACAGTCATACGTAACGCAGTCTTCCACATCTACACCAACCCCCCGATCCTCCAGAAGCTGCGCGACGAGCTCACCGCGGCACCCGACCGCCGGCTAGAAACGCTCGAGCAGCTTCCGTACCTGACCGCCACCATCATGGAGGCCATGCGCCTGGCCCCGGCCATAGCCACCCGCAGTGCTCGCATCTCCCAGGACAAGGATCTCGTCTACGCGGACTGGAAGATACCGGCCGGCACACCCGTCGGCATGACCGCATATCTGCCCCACCAGAACGAGGAGGAATACCCGGAGCCGATGCGCTTCGACCCAGATCGCTGGATGGATCCAAACCCTTGGCGGCTGGGCAAGAAGACCTTTGTGCCTTTCTCAAAAGGAAGACGCAACTGTCTTGGAATGCAGTGAGTTGCTTCCAAGGCCCAGTACAACATACTGAGCATGGACTGACCAACTTCTCTGTCTCAGTCTTGCCTGGGCTCAGATGTATCTACTTTTAGGAAACATGGTTCAGCGCTTCGAGTTCAGGTTTCCAACCAGGAAAGCGGAGGATTTCCACGTCACCAGCGACAACTTTGTTTCCGGAACTCCCGCCATGGGAGTTGTCCCTGCTGTTGTTACAGAAGCCACAACATAAATGCCACGTGGAGTGAAGAGCAGGTATGGTGGTGGCGAAAGGGGCTCTGCTTGGCACCCTGTAGGGGTCCTCATCGATAGGGCTGCCCTGTCTGCACCTTCTGCCCTAGGAATATCACATTTTGCTGGACCTTCAAAGAGGTCGTTCCTGTCAGACGTAGCTCTCGAACCTAACCCGTTGAAGATAGCTGTTCCAGTAGTGTGGGTTATACCGATTCCTGATCTTGCGACTATTGGTGGCTGCTTCGCAAATCATAGCGTAAAGTAGCAAGATAAGCAATGGCAGATCAGAGCTTAAGGCCGTGTCTTATAAAGACAGAAGCTGGCACGTTAGGTGCGCCGTGTAAATACATATCGGGCGATAGGTTTCATTTGCCAAGCCGATTGTCGCTGCGGGTACGACGTTCCGCCAGCTACGCAGCGTAAGCAATCTTCGAGTTACAGGGAACGTGTGGTGTAGTATCCCGCGGTGTTGGCAGCCTGTTGGTCGTAGCCTGTTGGTCATACAGTGGGTCTGCAAAATGTAGCCCTGTGTTATATCCGACTTCACCGTCAGGCAGAACCTTGGAATCCCCTGCACCTTCTACGCTTCTTAGCTCCTCGCAAGCTGAATAGCAAAGTCATCCTGGTCCACAAAACGAGAACTCTCAGCCATGTCTACCGTGCTGTCACCCATCACCCTCTTCACCGCCGCTCTTTCAGTCGGCTGGCTGGTCTGGAGTCTCTGGTCCAGAGCTTCACCTGCGAAATCGCTGCCAGGCATCCCGCTCGTTGAGTTTGATGGGGATAATTCGAGAGAGCGGTATACAAGCGACGTCACAAGCCTCCTCGGAAAGGGTTACGACACTGTTAGGGCCCCCCATCTCCGCCTCTCCGTACCTCTGTTAATGTAGCAACCATGTTCACAGCATATAAGCCATGGCAGACCTTTTTGCATACGGGATTTCCTGAATCCTGACCGACCTCGAGTCTTCCTACCTGTGAAGTACATGGAGGAGCTCAGGAACGCGCCGCAGGAGAAGCTGAGCCTCCCGGGCATTTTGAATTATGTGAGCACGCAGCTTCCACTGACTCGCTCTAGTTCCAACTTCTGACAATTGCGTTTTGTAGACATCGACGATGGGCAAAGTCGGTGGCCCTGTAATCACTAACGAGATCCAAGATAGTGCGCGGATCGACCTCAACCGTGCATTAAACAAGCTCATCGAGCCGATGCAAACGTTGTGCTTTCGAGCTGCGGAGAGGGAGCTACCAGCCTGCCCGGACTGGTCTTCGATTGTCCTCTACCCTAAGATACTCGGGCTTTTCTCACAGATGTCGGCACGCGTCATGGTCGGCCCCGAACTTTGCGACGCCTGGCCTGCCATATCGATGAAGTACATCACCCGTGTCCTCGCCGCCCAGGGCGCCATCCGGAAGAGGTACTGGCCCTCGCTCTACTGGACGGCCTACTACCTCAACCTGGAAGTGGCTCTGGTTAACGAAGCGCGCCGTGAGGCCGCCGAACTCGTGCGGCCGGTGCTCGAGGCCCGCCAGGCAGCCGCCCACGCATCCTCAGGCGTGGCCGCAGAGAAGCACGACGACTTCATACAATGGATCATGGACAGCTACCGTGCAGGCGGCAAGACCGTCACGCCGGACCTGTGCGTACAGAACATTTTCATCGTCATGTTTGCGTCCATGCATGGCACCTCATTCGTCGCGCTGCAATCCCTCTTCAGCCTCCTGGGGACGCCCGGCGCCCTGGCTGAGATCCGGGACGAGATTCAACGCGTATCCAGGGATGAGCTCAGAGGCTCACCAATATGGACACGCCATGCGCTGGGAGAGCTTAGAACGATGGACTCTTTCATGAAGGAGACACTCCGCATAAAGCCATTTCAGGAAGGCAAGTGATCACTTCGTGTCGTCCGGCTCCTATACGCAGCGTTGATCCGCCACGCCAAGTACCCGGCGTCTGCTTACACAGCGTAGCCACTGTCCAACGATATGCCATGACCCCGTATACATTCAAGGACGGCCTTCAAGTACCGGCCGGCACAGTCATCTCGTTTCCCAATCTGCGCCACAACCTCGACCGCACAGGTTCCGCGGGGCCCGATGCGGAATCCTTTGATGGCAAGCGCTGGCTGCGGCGTCGTGCCGGATTCGACGTCAGCAAGTTTCAGTTCGCGTCCACGGCCGAGGACGCATTCGACTGGGGCGGGGGTCCACACGCGTGCCCGGGGCGCTTCATGGCTGAGGTCACTATCAAGCTGATCCTCATTTGTTTGGTCACCAAGTACGACATGAAGCCCCCTGAAGGGGGGCCGGAACGGCCGGCAGAATCAAGACGGTTCATGGACTTGACGCCAGATACATCAATGCCGGTACTGTTGAGAGATGTGCAGGGTTAACAGGATAGCTTCTTCCGCGCCGGTATGGATCGTCTGTGAGTGCTTCAGACTGGACTGGCGCGCCGGCAATAATCCATACCTTGATATAATATACCTGCTACATCTGACAAGGGCTGTCTATATTCTCCATCAAATGACACAGCTAAATGAGATGATCCACACGTCAAATGGTAACAAAGGCGCAATATGACAATAGAGAACCATTAATTTAAAACTATGGTTGCCCAACTAAAAGAAAAGAAAGGGTAGCAAAGCTATGGTTGGGCCATGCCAAATTATTGGAGGCCACTGGCAGTTGGGAAGGGATTTGTAAAAATATGTATCTTCAGTAAAAGGAATACTCGGCACATCCGCAATCGTCTGACATTAACAACAGGAGTCTGCAAGAAACCAGGGAAAAGTCAAGCATAGCGCGGATTACTGCCCGAGCCCAAGCTCCTTGATGATCAGATCCGCGGCCTTCTCGCCAATCATCAAGGCGGTGTTGTTCGTATTCGCACCCACATTCTCAGGCGGCACACTCAGGTCCGCAACCTTGAGCCCCGTGACCCCGTGCACGTTCAGCGCCGAGTCGACGACCCCGAGCTTCTCCCGGGGCGCCATCTTGGCCGTCCCGAGCGAGTGCCACGTGGTGCCCACGATCTCGCGGATGGTCTTCTCGATGGCCGCGTCGTCCTCGCGCGTGTACGTGATGCGGGACGCGTCAGTGGGGACGGGCCCGTCGGCGACAGGCTGGGCGGCGGCCTCGGACCCGGCGGGGAAGGATGGGTGGCCCGAGGGCAGCTCGCCGCGGTAGATGGCGGAGCGGCGGATGATCTCGCGCGAGACCTTGTAGGCCCAGATGTGCTTCTTGACGTCGTTGTCGTCCTTGTCGGTGAGGTAGCCGACGTCGAAGTCGATGGGGTCGCCCAGGTCTGGCCCCGTGATGTGGATGTGGCCGCGCGAGTACGGGTAGGCGGTCCAGTTGGCCATGGAGACGTACTCTGCGTCATCGGGCAGCGAGGCGTGGTCCCCCAGGTAGACGAGGTAGAGCGCCATGATCATCAGGGGCCGGTTGGGGTCGTTCTTGAAGTCCCGGTCCCATGCGGCCTTGAACTCGGGGCCGAGGGCCGTCACCTCTTCCTCGGTGGGCCGAAACTTGCCTGACGCGTCCATCGAGTTCCAGCCGAGGAGGGGATGCTTCTGCTGCACCATCTCCTCGAGGTTGAAGCGCCCGTTGAAGAAGCCGTTGATGGTCTCGTCGTGTCCCAGGTTCGTCCGGTAGGTCCATAGAGACAAATGGTGATCTTGATAATCGTTTCCAACGCCGGGCAAGTCGGCCACAATTGGAACACCCGCACGCTCAAGAACTTTTGGGCTGCCAATACCGGACCGCTCCAGAATCAATGGGCTACCGTTGGCACCGGACGAGAGTACCACGAGCTGGCGTGCACTGATAGTCTGTATACCACCGCCGGCATTGTCCTTATTATACTTTGTGTTGGGCTGATACTGAATACCGACGGCGCGTTTGTTATCGTCAAACAGAACGCGCACAGTCTGCGTCTCAACAAGGACATGCAGGTTGGGGTATTGATCACTCTGGAGCTTGGGGTGGATATATCTGTGTGCGGCATCCTGGCGGCGTCCATCGGGCCCCACGTAGCGAAGCCAGCGCTCGACGCCATTGTTGTTGTCCAAGTTCTGTAGGTCTTTGAGTTCTGGGTAACCATACGCGGCTGCAGCATCGATAAAGGCATTTTCAGCCCGTTTGGCTCTGAAGGTGCCGCTTGAGATGTGAATCGGGCCATCTGCGCCGTGGTGTTCTGCATCACCGCCGCCGTGGTACGTCTCAAACTATTTATTAGGGGGCAATGTTAGGCACCGGGATAATGCATTGTAGTTGTTTCTCGTTCTGCAAACTTATACCAGAAATTAAATCAAACGTGGGTGGTGCAGCAGCCCTCTCACCTTTTTCAAGAACGGCCACAGCTCGTTGGCTGACCATCCCGGTGCGTTCCACGAGTTAAAGTCTGAACGCTGTGCTCGGGTGTACACCATCCAGTTGATGGACGACCCGCCACCCAGCGTGCCCCCGGATGGGACAATCGGGTTGCGATTGGCGAGCTGGGGCGCCTTATTACCCTGCCAGAACAGTGCTGTCGTACTGTCTTCCTCAATGTTCTTGGGAAACAGCGCAGGATGGATGACTGTGGGGTTATTATAATTGTTTTTGCCCTGTTCAACCAGGAGAATCGAAGCCTTGGGGTCGGCTTCGGCAAGTCTGGCTGCTATCACACAGCCAGCACTTCCACCTGATGAAGGATATTAGCAAGATTTCGCGGACCATATTTTTCTACAAGCATATCGCGAGGGTGCTTATACCTCCAGAAATGATCACGTCGACCTCGTGTAGGTCATCTGGCAGCTTGTTGTACAGAGGCATGATCTCTAGGTCTACACGAGAAAGTCTGGGTGCTCAGGCTTGATAACTAAGTAAGTATATTTTGAAAGGAACGTCTTGTTGAGGATGCATTCAAGCTTCGACATCTAAAATGCACCCAGAAGGGCTGAGAGGGAAGTCATTCAATACTTGGTCGGACAGATGGACCAAAGCATGACTGGACCATCAAGATCCGGCCCCTCTTTGACCCCTCACGATCCCAAGACATCATGAGAAACTTTGATATCTCGTCAACCACAGCTTTCTCGTGTGGCAGTGTCAGATACTTCCATAAACGGCAAAGCCTTGATGTACGCATCGGCATCTATCGCGATCGGCACGTTCGGTACCATGATGGGTCCAATGGCGTTTCTCGGCCCGTTACCCCAGGTTTTACCCCAGGTTTTAGTGAGTGATAAAACCATGCAGTTATACGCTACTTAATACCCAGGTTCGGGATACCTGTTTTGGGAGTATGTAGCCGCCGAGAAATGTCCGTATATCCCCCGAATATTTCAGATGATCTACCCTAAGCCACCTAGATAAGTAGCCTACTCTAGGTCCTGTTGAGCCGGGTGAGGAGCTACTATATTCAACACGAAACAAGAAAAGTTGAGGTTGAAAGGCGGCGATCGTACTAAGGTCTTCCCATATATACAGGTCAGTGACATGTGGAAAACATCATCACTCACGGGTGAGTTCATAATTACCGGGCTGGGGCTCTCGGTAAGGCCCACGTTAGTGGTACCTCCCGCTGGCTGGGCCAGTTGCATACCTAGGTATGTTGTTGGAGCTAGACGCCCGGTGAGGCATCGAGGCCAGTCGGACAGCAGGTCGTGCGCCTATGCTGAAGCCCTTGTTGGCATCCACGCCTATTGGAAGATCTTGCGAGTGTTGGTGGCTGTTTCGCAAACCATATCTGGAGGCAACGGTAGGGGGTGGGGGTTAGCGCGGAAGTGGATGCCAACAGGCACGCTTTTAGAGGCACACCCGGTGTAGTCGGTTACACAGGCAAATACAAAAACCCACGCACGCACCCAAGTCCCTAGAGAACACGTTCTCGTATATGTCCTCTTTCCTTCCTTTTTCGCTGGATAATTCTCCTATATAAATCGAAAGCTGTTCACCTGTCGACAAGTAGAATATTGTTCAGAGCTTTCAAGTGCTTGAAACACACATCCTCCTCCCTCTCCCAATGGAGCTTGCTGAGAACGACAATCCCAAGTTCTGGAAGCTTCACGATCTCGACGCCTCGTATTGGGATGAATACATTGCCATCCGGACCGTCTATGATCAGAGCATTTTCCAACCTATCCGAGATTTTCACGCTGCACACTCCGACTCCCGCTCTGCAGCACTGGACATCGGCACCGGCTCTGGGTCTGCCATAGGGCCTATGAGCCGAACACTCGAGCATGTCGTAGCCAGCGACAATGATCACAGAAGTATGGAATTCGCCAAACATCGATATTCAAATGTGCCTGCTGGGAAGCTCTCCTTCACGCTTTCGAAAGGAGAAGACCTGTTGCACCACCATCCAGCTGACTCATTCGATCTCATCTCTTGCGCGGAAACGTTTCCCCTGATGGATACGGCTTAAGCACTCAGAAATATCTCAAACTTACTGCTGCCCGGTGTGACACTGGCTATTTGGTTCTACAGACCGCCTTTTTCACCGAGGCTGACTTCGCGTGCAAGTCTCAACCGCTGCTGGACTCAATAATGGACCACAACTTCCGTCCTGTAGTGAGTGGCCGTGATGAAGTCCGCCAAAGAAGCTGGAAGCGTGCTGCTTTTAAAGCTAGTAAGCTAGTAAGCTAGTTGATAAATAAAGTAATATTTTTAAAGATCTACTTTAGTAAATAATAGCTATACCTTTTCTATTCTAATAGTTAATAAACTTATAATAATCTAGTATCTTAACCTTACTAAGTAGTCTATGTACTTTAACAGTTAAGTAGTAAATAAAACTATATAAAAGTTAATTAAAGCTTTTATAAACTTAGATATAAAGTATTTATAGTACTTAGCTAATGTATAAGGTCTTTAGAAGGTTTTATCTTTTATTACTTTAACTACTTTAAAAGGGTTAATAACTATAAATTTTTATAATTATTTAGACTTAGAAATAAACTTATAGCTAAGAATAAATAATATAGTAACTTTTTATTTAAAATTAGATATATAATTTATATTAGGAATAAGATAATACCTAGTCTATAGTAATTAAATATATATATGTATTTGCGTATTCGCGCCTTTGCCATTGTGTTTATGTTGCTATAGCAGAGGAAGTAAGACCTGAATTATGAAATGTCGTTGATGGTGTTTAGGAAGGAGTAAGCCAGTCCCTAGATATTAAGCTAGTGATGAAACGGAAAAGTCTGAGGAGCTCTCTTGACCCAAGCGATCTCGCTTACTTACCCTCTACTTAGTACTCCTTAGGACTTAATTTAACTTGCTAGAATAAGTGAGTGGGCAGCCAATATAATGAAATCTGAAATTAAACTACAGTATAGGCAGCCCGGCAACGCCCATAGTGTAGTATATGCACGCAAGCGGTTATTAGAGCGATATTTATAACTGTGCTTGCTATCCTTGAGTTATCTCTAATTTGTGACTGCTTTTTCAGTGAGATGCCTGAGAGGACGAAGACCGGCAAGTAAAGTCCACTTGGCAGCTGTAGCTGCCAAGTTGAAACAGATAAGAGCCTCACTCGACTCGATAATCATGCGTTGACAAGTTTGCGACATTGAGAATCCAACCTTGGGGCCGTTCAAGGAGCCGCTCGACGCCAGCGTCTCCGCCGAACTTAGCGGCGACGGTTAGCGAAAAGAAGCCGAAGTCGCAGGATAACTTTGACGATGAACCTGAGGGGTTACGAGCATGTGGCGTCTTGAACATTATCCAGGAGCCATCATAATGGTTCCCGTTCAGGCTTCTAACGGACGTCTGGATCGCCCACGTCGTTTATTCATATTTCAGAAGCAGGAATTACGAACCAGATCTAAATGCGGGCAGATTCAAAGTTTTCACCTTCAAACAGTCTCCAGTTGACGGCTCCTAGCCTCTGTTATGAAGCGGTCTCGACTGGCCTCAGCGATTCTTGAGGATAGTTGCAACGCCTCTGACCTACCACACCAGCTCCTTCCTTTTACTACCATCACAATCCCCACCTTTGCCAAATGTCTGCGGTTTCCGCCATTCATAAACCCCTCCTCTCTTGTTAAAGGCTCGCTTATCCCACGTGACTTGCTGCATAGCCTTGTTCACCCCAACGTCCAGCAGAGAATCGCTCTTCTTCATCGGACCCTCACCCTTATCGAGGAAGCACAAACGCTCGTCCAGAAGCAGATAGCTGCTAGCCATGGCTTGGTTGTCTTCTGGCACATAACAAGATAGGTGTTTATGTCTGTCACAGAACGTCTTCCACTGCTGCTCTGAAATAAGATACTTCCTCGCGTCCCGTACGCGAGTCTCGTCCTCATTTTCTCCCTCGACAATCAAGCACTGGAAAACCTTCCAACGAAACGGCTTCAGCTCCGCAATCTGCTCCGTCATATCCTCATCCCAGTTATAGGAGTTGACGACGGTGTTGAGCTTGAACATGATGCTATATTTCCTGCACCATTCGGCGATGCGAAACACCTGCGCCACGTGATCCCCGTCGCCTTTGCCATTCTCCCTGCGCCCTATCGCACTGTTCGTCTCCCGGACAAACGAGTCGCATGAAATGGCTAGGATATCTAGGTGCCGGCCGTGTTCGCGGAGGAACTTCTCCTGTATCTTGCTCCCGTTGCTGACGATGCTGACGCTCTCTAAGTCCAGGACTTCCTTAGAATACCGCAGTAGCTGTCCAAGGAACTTGGGGTGTAAAAAAGGCTCTCCGCCGGCAATGTTGAGCTTGCGCATACCGGCCTCTTTGAGGAGGCGCAGGCCTCGCTTGGCTTCATTCAAGGGTAGAATGTAGCCTGAGGTATTGGTGTGGAAGCAAAAACCGCAGGCGTAATTGCATTCGCGGGACGGGAAGTAGTTGACGGATACGGGCGCGTCTGGGCCGTTGGCTGTCAGCGGATTTGAGTTCTCGATAGTCTCTTCTCCCGGGAAAAGGACGCGGGGTTTTTTGGCGGTGCCGTGGCGGCGGAGGAGATAAGCCGCGGCGACCCCCAGAAGGGTCAAGACCAATACGAAATTTGGCATGGTTGAGAATATCGCCAGCATTATCTGAACGAAGCATGTTAGGATTTCCATCTCCTTAGAATGACCTTTCGCGGACAGATTCCGGTTCGTGATCCAGTGCTGTTGATTGCAAGTTCTTTCAACGAAGTCTGGTCGCATGTTTGCTCCGTGGACCTACAGGCTCTTCGTATAAAGGCCCGCACGAACGAGCGGTGAAGAAGCAGAAAACCAATCAGGGTGGATATGTCGAATCTGCAAGAATGCGCGTGGGGAACCTAGGTAACAATATTTCGATAAGCGCGATACTCTGTAGACCGGTGTGGCCCGCGCACGTGCAACGTGCATACACACAGCTACGATAATAGGTAGCACGCCGTAACTGGTTGTTCCCCTCTCTATAACGCCGTCAATTGTGCCTGTTGAATCCCACACCCATTTCCCTCACTACGCTTCTCGCAAGGTGTTGGGTAGACATTGTCCGCCGCTCAAACAGGCATCAGTATATCAGTTGCGATGGATTCTCCTTCAAAAAGGCAGAAGTTTGCCGTGATTTTCGTCCTCGGTTCGTCTTTGTATCCAGGGACAGTAGAAGCCTTCTGCTCATCGTCTTGATAGGAGCACCTGGATCTGGCAAGGGGACCATCTGCGCCTTTCTTGCGCGCACTTACAGTCTTTCACATTTTTCTGTAGGAGACAACCTGCGAACCTGGATGCAAGCGAACCGCAATACGCCGCTTGCGGCTAGAATTCAGGAGAAGCTTGACCACCAGGGGTTTCTCACGTCTGTGGAACTGAACCCGTTCTTGGGTCTTGCCATCGGAAATGCATTGCGGCAGGGGGAATCAAAAGGGATCCTGATCGACGGCTTTCCAAGGTGTGAGGAGCAGCTCAATTCGTGGGCAGAGTGGCCCTTCCAGGAAAAGCTTCCTTTGGTAAATTTATGCGGGGGAGATGGCAATCAGTATACTTCATCTTGTTGACTAGCACACAGATTGGTGGTTGCAAGCCCGATGCTGTCCTGTTACTCAACGCAACAAAAGAGAATGCAGAAGCAAGATATCTTGCAAGAGGTCGCGATCGCAACGACAGTGTGGACAGATTCACGAGGCGATTCGCCGAATACCAAGTCGAGGGGCCGCCTGTGGAACGACACTATCGGGAAGCAGGTCTACTCATTGAGGTAAGCCGCGCCCCTTCCCTCCTGTATCTACCATTCTAGCCCTTAGATTTAAGTCTTAAACTTTCCAGGCCGATAGCAACGGTACTGTGGTGGAGAACATCACACTGCTCAAGAAGACGCTGGGTGATAGCGTTCTTTGGAGTCATGCAGTCGGAGATCAAGAGACAGGGTCGTATTTCACCGTATAAGCATTTTGAAGCTATTTTTCAAAGGGGACTAAATAAAACTAGATGCTAAAATGGTTCGATTTACTGAAAAAAGCTCGTTTGAACTCGATGGTAATTAATTGGTCGAGTAGGAGTTGAAGGATCCAAGAAGGGCGAAGCACGGATACTTCCAAAAAAACAAAAAGGCGAACATCGTGGCTCTGCAGACAGTCACGACGATCATGGGAGAGGAACATAACAGATGACTGCTTGGTGCATCTTCACGAACGCGGTGTATCGTCCGATTGTGTTCATGTGAAGATAGATGCGGTGAAGACCGCATATATCTGCCAGTCTTTTTATCATCATGCGTTGACCAGGCCTTGCATAGATATACAAAAGGGCATGCTACACCGGGGACGCAGCTCGATATCGGCTCATAGCAGCTTCGACTTGATTATGAGTTGACTTCGTATCAGTTTTGACGTAGGAACTTACAACTCACTCCCACCCTTGCATCACACCCCGGGAAGGTAAGCGCCGAATGCATGGCCCGGTCCTGAGACTGGTGGTATATGACTTCAGTAGTAGAACGGGTCAACACTCGGCCCGCAACCATAAAATGAACTTATAACCCCGCTTGCTTCCGGCCTGTTACAACCGCGATACCATTATGTGCAAATTTTTCGCCACTTATGCCTTTCAAACTGCAACAACAGTACACCGCTGTTTGGCACATCGCCAGTGCTCTACGTCTCGGCGCAGTCAGCCATAGCGGACTTGGTTGGCCTTGCCCGGTTGCTTAATGAGCTGTTAATGGATATCGTGAAACATCTTAACCTCAGGGACCTCAGCTCCGTCAGCCGCGTGAATCGCCAACTCCATGTGTATTTTTCCAATCACCTTTGTGCATCTTACGTCAGGGATCACCGTAGGAGTTACTTCAAGCTTTTCTTGTTGGCGGTCAAACACGATTCGGCAACTACTGTTCAGTGGCTCGCATTCAACGCGAGGCAGCTAGACTTCTCACAGTATGTTTATAGTGTCAGCCGTCTAGAGTCAACTGATCTAATGTCGATCTTCAAGACCAATAACAATAACATCGACAATTTATCATGAAATCAGCTATATTCATTTTATAATTCTTGGAGATGCCCCCAGATTCACCGCACCATTGGTCAAGGTTGGAGCTGATATCAACCAGTTTACGGTGGATTGCCCAGATCTGATACTCCTCTATTTAACAATAGCCCGGTCTTAGATCAGCAGGCATAAAGACCTCGACACATCCCTTCGCATTTCCTGCAGTTATGCCCTACCAAGGACTGCACGATCTCTTCTGGTGCAAGGAGCTAATGGCAGCGCAGTCAGTCGTGGCATGTCTGTTCTACATGTTGCAGTCATGCAAAGGGTCCCGTGCAAGTTTTTTGAGCCAGTTCATTACCATCTCCGGGTCGACCAGAACAAGACGGACAGCTGATGGAAAGCAGCAGTCATGCAGACCGTGCCAGACTTCTGTTTGGACGTCCAGCTCCAGGCCAGCGTTCCTAGGATTCACAAATGCACTCACGACTGGCGTTCGGTGGACTGTGACTATAGAGGTCAGACTGCACTCCACCTAGCAGTAGCTAGCGGGCTAAAAGATTTTGTAAGTCTTTTGCTTGACAGTGGGAGTGATTCATCATTACCATATGATGATTGCTAGACGCCACTGTACTATGCATTGGTTCAAGGGCACGGTCGAGCCGCTGATATCCTCTTAAAACAACGTCCTCACACAGCCAATCCTCTCACTTTCCTTCCCCTAGGAACGACAGCTCTTCGTATAGCTTGCCAATTCACCTTTCCGTCTATGGTGTCGAGAATATTAGAAAGAGGAGCAGATGCAAATGTTCGTGATATGAGAGGGCGATTGGTACTTCACGAAATACTACGACAGCCCTACATAGGTAGAGACCACCTACCGGGGGGAAGGGGGGGTCTTGAATTAATAACACAGTGCTATTAATATAATCTTAATATAATTTCGAAATACTTATACTAGGTTAAAAGTATATTAGTATATTTTTATTTTATATCTAGTATATACTCTACTTACTCCTAATATAATATCGCTCTTAATATACTATAATATAATATTAAGGTTTAATATTTAGGTAAAAAAGGGGGTTTAATCCCTATTAGGACTAATTTCTTTTTTTTATTTTTTTTATCCCTAATCTAACTACTTATTAGCTATTTATTAGCTTAACTATATACTTTAAATTAGGCTATAGAATTATAAATATATAGAAATATAGAATTAGAATTAGTTACTAACTTATAAGGACTAAAACTAGTGGATTTAGAGAATTCCTATAATATACTAATATACTCTAATATACCCTAATATAGTCTTAATTCTAATATAATGTTAACCCTTTAATAGATTTTACGTAGGATAGCATTTTATTAGTATTTCACTAGCCTTTTACTGTAATATCCTAATTTTATTTAAATGTTAATTTATGAATTCATTGCGTGCCCATGTTAAAAACCCCCCCTCCCCCCGGTAGGCAAGACATCTTTAACACTCTGGAGCACCTGGATCGGTTTGGAGCAGATCCGAATCTGACCGTAGACGGAAAGTCTGCTTGAAACCTGGCAAGGGAACATAGGCTCAATTAGGTTCGAGACATGTTCAAGTGGACCTGCTCGCGTCCGCACGAGCCGCTGCCTTTCCCGTAGGCCTACGACGAAATTGACTACCAAATCCAGGCCAATTTCACGTGCAACGACACCATGGGCTGGAATATTCCATCAGAAACCTCGATGAGTGGTCTCTTCGGCTCAGTCTAGCACACCTGCAGGGACTTGAAAAGCCCGACGTCTCCTTGTTTCTTATCTCCATCTTTAGCTTACTATATATTTATTTATTTATATTAATAATATAAAACTTTTTTAAAATAGTACAAAGTTAATATAAATTACTATTTAAGTTAAATATATTAATAATAATAGTAGTAATATTAACTCATATTAATGTAGACCTAATAACTATTAAAAACTTATATTAATGTTG
This sequence comes from Diaporthe longicolla, assembly GCA_000800745.1. Classification (NCBI taxonomy): domain Eukaryota; kingdom Fungi; phylum Ascomycota; class Sordariomycetes; order Diaporthales; family Diaporthaceae; genus Diaporthe; species Diaporthe longicolla. The sequence goes on from JUJX01000045.1 coordinate 239,420, forward strand.
ACCTAATAACTATTAAAAACTTAAATCTAACTATTTAATAATTATATATAAATCTTACTAGACTAAACTAATTATTATTCTAAGATATTTATTATTGGATAATAGATTATCTATAGATGATAAGGAAATATTAGAAACTTTTTTATTAGTGGCCAATGGGCTTATTATCTAATAATGACTGCCTAGGGTTACCGTAGCGGCAGGCCGCCGTTCTTTACCCCTGCCGCATCCGACTTTCCAGTCGAGTCATCCAGCAATGTAACTGAGGGCGAATCAACCAGCGAAGAGCGGGATGATAGCTTCTGGCAGGTCAATTGGGACGTCAAAATGTTGAGAAACTTTGTCAATGCCAGTTTCCCGAAGCCAAAGGGATTATCCGTGCCGGATGACATGAAGGGAAAACATGTTCGCACAGCTAGCTGATGCTATGGGTAGTCCAGGAGCAAGGAGAAACCTTTCGTGGCCGGCTGTGCTCATCTTGGCGAGCAAGAAGAAGGAGTAGCTATTGATGCCCCACGAGCGCTTGAGAATATCTACATTTACCATGCCATGAACTCCTTCGTGTCGTCTATGGTCAAGAACTTCCCGGAAGATCCCTCCCTCGTTGCCGACTGGATCTGTCCAAAGACGAAATCGGCGGAATCGTCAACTGGTACAAAGGCTTGCTCGTAGCCAAAGTGACGCGCGCCTGTGTTCCCCGTGTCGGTTTGCATGAAGCTTGAGGATGCCACCGTCAGTGAGTCGCGGGAAACCAAAGCAGAAAAAGGGGAAGGGGGCCACTTACCCGGGGTCCACAACAAACGCGATCAAGCCGGGGCTCTCACAGTGAATCTTCCTCGTAAGATAATGAGCGGATGCCTTACTGGCACCGTACGCAAACATCGGGAAGGGCGAATCTTCCATTGCTCCAATGCTCGCTATCGGTGTGCCAATGAGGATGAAGCGGGGCATGATGCCTGCCTCAAGAAGAGGACGGACGGCCTGGAAAAGGCGCAGCGGTCCTGGATCAGGCCGTCAGCTTGCTGGTCGATTGAGGAAATTCGGGGCATATTAGCGCGGTGTACCCAAGAGATTGATGTTCATAGTCTCTTGGACTTCTTCAGGCTTTACTTGGGACAGGTCCCCATAGACAGTACCATAGCCAGCGTTGGCTACGACAATGTCCAGTGCCTGGATTCCGTGCTTGGCTCGGAGCAACTCGACCGCATCTTTGGCGTCTGAGTCCGACACGGATTCAATCTTGACGAGGATCAGCTTGGAATCTGTGCCTCGCGGCAGCTCGCTCAAAGATTGGCTTGTAGGCTCCGCAGGGTTGCGAACGCCGGCGATAACGACAACGTCTTTCTGGGCCAGGAATCTTGTCGCGAGTGCCCTCCCAAGGCCTGCAACCGGTAGATTTGGGTTAGCTTAATGCGAGTCGTAGAGATCACTAAACCCAAGCCTCAGCCTACCTCGGTTTGCGCCTGTGATTAGGACGTTCGTGGGACGGTTAGCCTCTGATTCCATTGTGGTTGTGTAAAAATAGAAATAGAGAGTTCCAAGGAGCAGAAAGCCACAACACAAATTTGGGGGGGGGGGCAATATCAGCAATGCTTGAAGCTGCCATTTCAAGTTTCCGGAACTTGGCGCTTGCATACTTGCCCCCTTCATTTTTTTTAATATGTAGGACAGGCTGCAGTCAAGAGATGCATCACTGTGGCGCGGGCGCTGTGGTCGGTGCAACGGTGCAACGGTGACCGAGGTGGGATAGTGCACATGTGTGCTTTCGCATTGCTCAGTGCCTTCTCGGCTTACCTCCGTAGGTAGTATTGTGGGCATGACCAACCAGTCGTTAAGAGATGCATGACGACAAATCAGAACGCTTATGTGCAAAGTAAGCACCAACACACACAGCCAACAGTCGCCCAGCCATTGGTTACTATTAGTAGTGGGCACCCTTGAAAGTACCCGACAGTCACCAGAGCGAGCGAGCGAACTACATGTCAACGAAGAAGAAAAGCCCCGTGGTTCTGTTTTCATACTCCATTGAAAAGTTGAGTTTCCAGGAACGGGTAGAACACGGCGGAGTGTCCTTTCAGGCTCCCACAGTCCATTCTGACAGTTCAAGCAATCACATTTGCCATAGCTCTATTCATTATCTGCCCCATCCGTTCAACCATGGCTGATTCCGCCGCAGACTACATCATAGTAGGCGGCGGCCTGACCGGCTGCGTGATAGCCTCACGACTTCGGCAAAGCAAGCAAACCAAAGATGTGGAAGTCACGCTCGTGGAGGCTGGCCCAGATCCATCCAGCAACCCGGCCGTCGCCGGGTTCCTGAGCGGCCTCTCCCTCCAGGGCGGCGAGCTCGACTTCGCCTACCAGAGCGAGCCCGTGGCGAGCACAGCCGACCGCGCCCACACGCTCAACGCGGGCCGCGCACTAGGCGGGGGCAGCATCCTCAACTACGGGGGCTGGCTGCGGGCAGACGCGGCCGACTACGACCAGTGGGCGCAGGTCGTCGGAGACAAACGCTGGGGCTACGAGGGTCTCAGGCCGTGGCTGAGAAAGTCGGAGGCTTTCCATGGGTCAGAGACCGAGGGCCTTGGTCGCGGCACTGATGGGCCAATGCACGTCACCACGGTCTCTGCCTCTGAGTCTGGTCAGCGCAAGTATCCTCTCCGGGATGCTGTCAGGGACGCATGGGCCTCGCTCGGTGTGTCCCAGAACCTGGAGAGAAAGGATGGCTCGATCGCAGGCCTGGTGGAGATGAGTGAGAACTCTCGCGATGGGCAGCGACAGCCCTCTTACACGGCATATCCCCTCGATGGCGTCCGTGTCCTCACCAATACGCTCGTAAAGAGGGTCATTTTCTCAGGCACCACGGCCACCGGGGTCGAACTGGCCGACGGGCGCAAACTGACAGCGCGCAAGGAGGTGATCCTCTGCGCAGGCGCCTACCGCACGCCCCAGCTCCTGATGCTCTCAGGGATCGGCCCGTCCGAAGCTCTCGCCGAGCACGGGATCCCAGCCGTCAGCATCTCGCCACAGGTCGGGACGAACCTCCACGACCACTTCGCCCTCTACCTCGCGTTCCGCCTCCGCGACCCCTCCCTCGGCCACGCCATGGGGAGCCAAGCCCCAGCCTGGCAGAACCAGGCCATGTTCAAGGGCCTCCCCTGGGACTGGGTCGTCAGCCAGCCGCTGCCGGACCGGATCCTCTCGGAGCTTGATGAGCACGAGCACAACAACAACAACTGGCACGGGCGCAACCTCTGGGAAGTCCTCACCCTCTACGTGCCGCCGGGGATCCCGGGGATCCCCATGGACGGCACCCACATCGCCACCTCGACCATGCTGCTCCTGCCCACCTCGCGGGGCACCGTGACGATCCGGTCCGCAGACATCAAAGACAATCCCCTCGTCCGGCCAAACTACTTCTCCACCCCGCTAGACCGCGCGGCCCTCGTCCACGCTGCGCGGCAGACCCTGCAGGCGCTGCTCGCGACCGAGGCCCTGGGGTCCGTCGTCGAGGCCGAGACGCCGCCTTCTGTCCGAGTCCCAGGGCAGCAGGACCAGGGCCCGGGACTGGCCCCGCTGACGGCCGGGTCCACCGATGCCGAGATCGAGGACCGGATCCGTCGCACGGGCACGCAGCACCACCACTCGGGCGGCACCGCGGCCATGGGCGCCGTGGTTGATGCCGAGGGGAAGGTCATCGGCGTGGACGGCCTGCGGGTCGCGGACGCGAGCGTCATCCCCGTGCCGCTGGGGGGACATCCGCAGGCTACGCTGTATGCTATGGCTGAGCAGATCGCTGCCATGATCATTGATGCCTGATGAACGGAGGAGCTGCGATCAGCAAGTGTTAGACATGTTTTCCAAGCTTGAGCTCCGTGTTGGGTAAAATCGAGGTCTTGCCTTTAAATAACCAGTCTCCTGTCCTCCTCCACTTTAGACTTGTTGGTAGACGGACGTGCTGTGAATTAACAATGTCGAGAAGCTTGTATGCTCAGTAGACATGATATAAAACAAACAGTGAATACAGACAGTGAATACTAATAGTGAGTATGAATCGTTAATATGGATAGTGAATATGAAGAGCAAAAATATGTAGTATTGCAATGCATTAACTATGCAGTTAGCCAAAGGCACCTGCATATATACCCTTTAGGTAATCCCTCTATAGATATAAAAATAAGTAACTATATATAATATACCTACTTTAACCCTTATAGTTGCAAGCCTATTTAATAAATAGTGAATATAAATAGTTTATACTATATAATAAAGGCTTTCTATTAGGAAGCTGTTTCATTGAAATTCGCAACATTGATGTGGTAGATAGATGCTGTGTTACTCCAGCGAAAGTGCGTAACTACACTCTATAGACTATAGCCTCTCTCACGCTTCTGTTTGATCAAACACACAAACTTCACATGCTACACATAACATCTGTTCGTCATTGTGAGTTACTTCTGTTGTAGCCATCATCGCACTGACATCAGCCAAGGCGCACCTCAATTCTCAGCCCTGAAGATCCCGCAAAATCCGCAGACTCCAACGGGATGAAGAGATGAAAGACACGTGGAAAAATATATCAGTCTCGATTCGACAGGCATGGCCAGCCTCCCGATCACACCAAGCCGCCATGCCCCAAGGCGAGGATCAACCTGCAAGTACGTAATGTATCCAACCACCCCAGCCTGAGAGTCTGACCTGCCAGCAGCGGTGACCCGACTCCGGCACCTAGGAGACAAAGCTATCTCACGGCTAGTAAGCCACATCACGAGTGGCTCAAAACCCTGCATTAATGCGTCCGGTCGGTCCATCAGAGACGTAAGAACACATTTTGATTCAGTCATTCTAGAAAATATTTTCGTTCCTGTTTTGGTTTGGGTTGGGGGGTATCAAACACACCGCACCACTCTCTCGTACCAAAATCCCGACACCTAACCTTCCAATAAACGCCCGTGGACACCGTCTCTCGAAGAACGAAAAACAATTCCGTTTCCTTGCACCACAACCCATCATCACATTACCTATCCCGCCTTTCCCAAGCACCAATTAATTGATGGATTAAATTAATCACCCCCTCCCATTCTCCTCAGAGAACTCCGCCGCCTCACACTACCCCCACCAGCCCCAGCCCCATCCCTCTCGCTAAAACTCGTCCCAATCCCCGAGTCCCGCGCGCGCAGGTCCGCCTCGTCCTCATAGCGATAATAATCCTCCTCGTCCTCCTCAACATCCGCCTCCCCGCCGACATCGCCCTGCGCCGGGGGCGGTAGCCCTCCTTCACCACCGCCCTCATCCACGCCGCTGGCATGTCCGCCCGGCTCGGGATCATAGCGCAGCGGGGGCTGCTGCGAGGAGGTAGGGAACGTCATAGGCACGTCTTCCAGGGCGGCGGCCTTGCCGTGAGCCTCGCCCTCGCCCTCGCGCTTGATGCGCGGCGGGTTGTTACTGGGCGGCACTCCCCCCTGGCCCTCCCGCTTCATGCGGCTCGGGGGGGTCGGGCCCTTGATGCCGGTCCCGCTGACAAACACGACGCCGAAGAGGATCCTGACCACCCCGGCGCTGACGGCGAGGAAGAAGACCTCCGACACCCAGAACAGCGCCGTGAACAGCACGAAGCTGGTCGCCCACCACGTGTGCATGAACCAGCGCAGGCCGCCCAGCTGCGCCGTGAGGGTCACAACCACGTCGTACACCTGCAGGGACTGGCCCGCCTGGACGTCCAGGACCAGGGACCGGGGCATCATCCTGCCGGGGGCGAAGAGCAGCCTCTCGGCCATGGGGACGGTGAGCCGTGTTGTTTCGGAGCAGGGCACGAAGACGTGGTAGGCCAGCAGGAGGAGCCGCTTGGCGAGGGAGACGAGCGGGTCGGTGTAGGGCATTATGGCGGGGNNNCGGGTCGATGTGAAGAGGATGTTCTTGTTGTTGAGGACGCTCTGTGGTGCGGGGACGGTCGTCGGCATGGGGCTAGCGTAGCTTGCTGCCGTCGGTGCGGTGGTGGTCTTGCTGCTGGACTCGGCGTGGGGGCTGTCGAGGAGGTACAGCGCGAGCATGAAGTTGCCCCTTGCGAGGTTGCTGGGCGAGTTGGGGAGGTTGAGGGTTACGGAGATGTCGTAGTCCTGGTAGTCCTTGAAGTTGGCGTGCGAGAGGGAGGCGACGCCGTAGGGGTTGAGTTCGTATCTGCCACACCCATCCATAATTGTCAGCTTGGAGCTCTCTCTCTCTCTTTATGGAACTAACATGTACAGAATCGAGTAGGGTAGTTGGGAAGGGATGGGGATCACGCCACTTACCCATACTGCAAGTGCACAGGCACAGTCATGACCTGGTCGGGCAGGTACTCATGATAAAAAGCCAGGTAGCCCACGCACGCGAACAGGAACAAGAGGGCGGAGATGAAAGTGACCAGTGAGGTGATTATCAGCGTGCGCGCCGCCGACTTGGTGAAGAGGGGCCTGAAGAAGTCGACGATCGGGTTGAGGATCGCTTTGACGGCCGCTTTGAGCCAGTCCGGGGTGAACTCAACGATGATCCTGATGTAGTCCATGGTCCTGCGCGCCGCCGAGAGGTGGTGGTGGGTGGCGGGCGAGGACAGACAGACAGACAGCGGCGCGAGGGTCAGGATCGGGAGCTCGAGCTCGCTGGAGACGTCGGTCGCTGGGAGACGAGGACAAGAACGGCGCACCCTTGGGTTCAATTCCTGGCCCTCGGCATCAGCATGGGGGATTGGTCAGTGGCCGCTGAACTGGGCCTGAATGTGTATTGGTGAGCTGGGAATCTCCCCTCGAGGTTTGTGTGGCGAGGATGTGACCGGGAAAAGAATGAAGCTGCGATGCGGTTCGCAAAGGGAGGACCCGAGGCCTGGGGAATTTGGTCCGACGTCATTGTGGTGGTCCCACCAGGGGATGGGGGTCGGCTTCTGCCGCAGCGCAGCAACGTGGGGCCCCTGTTCTCTACAGGGGCGCGCTCCATGAGCTACACCCCAGGGTGCTGTGAGCAGCTCAAAACGGTCGTGACTGGTTGGTCGTCTCTGCAAAGAGCTAGTCCTAGGTCAACAACTCCTTGATTCCCAGTGTTCTGCAGTCTCGCGAGATATTATCAAACATGCACATCGATATCATTTACAGAAAATGAGACATTCAATTACTGACTGCGAACAAATATAGTCATCAATTGGAAAAGACCCGAAGGCCAAGATATCATTCTCATGAACGAGTTCAACATCTCATTTGATTCCTTTGCCCATCCCCGCATTCCTCATTCCTCATACATACATACATCCATGCATTGTCCCGGACGCCTATAGACATTGAAAAGCATCAACAAAAGCATCAAAGCATCCCTTCGTCCTCATGAAGCGTACAGTACAATGGGCCGCCAATTTTGAGCCCAACACTGAATCAATAGAATCCAATCCAAACCATAGCAATTCAACCAAAACAAACCCAGCCCCAAAAAGAGCAGAACTAGGGGGACCTCTCCTCTCCCCATTGCTCAACCCCAGGCTGGGCGATGCCTTTGCGCCTGCAGAAAAGACCGCACCAAGCAGCGCAGACAATCAGACAAAATTATGTATGTCAACTGGAAAAGGTTCATCCAACTCCGACCCTGATGAAGGCGTTCTCGCACCGGGTTTTGAGGGCGTGACGTGGGCCCCCATGCTGGTATTCTCCTAAATCGCTTGCAGGTAGTTGCTCGGGACCAGCCCGCTCTGGCCGTTGCCCCCGTGCACCTCGGCCTCCCACCACCCGTCGTCCTGGTGGCGGAGGACGGCGAGGATGTCGCCCTTGTTGAATCCGAGCTCCTCGGGGATGGCTGCTTGGTACATGTACATTGCACGTGCTGCAGGAAGATCTGTCAGTTATGCAGAGGTCAGGACAAGGGCTGAGGGTTGTTGTGCTTACCAAAGTGCAGAATCAGTCTGCCATCCTGCGTGTACTGCCTTCCGCCATCGGCAACGCTCTTGCTCCGCGGCCTAGACGCGGGCGCCACGGCTCCCGGCGGCTCGTAGAGACCCATAGCCCCCCTGTTCCCTTGGCTGGTCCCTGGGCGCCCTCCACGTCCCCTCGTTGACCCGCCGTACGAGTCGTCGGTGGGAGCGGGTGACATGCCCCTAGACATGTCGCCGCCAGGGTACGCACTAAAGCTGCTGCCAGCCCGACTAGCAGGCCGTCCGTAGTCACGAGGCGGCATTGGCGAGGCTGAACGAGGCACGTCGTTCGGTGTGCTCCGGCCGTAGTAACCTTGGGCCGAGTGCCTAGGATCCATCTGCGCAGACCCATGGCGTGAATCCATGCTGCCGCGCTGGCTTGCCGCGTACGGGTTTGGCGATGCAGCCCTGTTGTTCATGCTGCCCGGTAGAGGAGAGGCGCTTCGAGGTGGGGCGGGAGATGCGGCTCGTGGCATGTCGCTGCCTCGCGTCGGGGGCCTGGAAGGTGATCTGTAGCCACCAGAGCCGGGCCTGTCTCCGGAGAACAGGCTGCGCGTCTGTTGCGTGTATTTCTGCGTTGCCTGCATCATCGCCTTAGAGGTGACTGCGGGCGATGGAACACCCAGTCTGCTGTGCACGGGCTGGTCATAGGATGGGGGCGGCGTCCCTCTCATGCCGGCTGCGGCGGCATTGTTGCCGCTGAGCGGGGGCACTGATCGAGAGAATGGCTGCGATCCTGGGGCAGGAGTGGCAATGCCGTGGTAGTGGTCTGCAGACATGCGGACAGAGGACTGCTTGCCCAGCGTCACCCCCTTGAGCTCTGCCAGGGCTTGCGCAATCGGGTCGTCCTCCTGTGCCTCGGGCTCGGGTGCTGGCTTTTGTCTGCCGGGTAGCTTCACAGGTAGCACGTTCTCCCCAATGTTGATGGCGACATCAGCATTTGGGTCTATGGGGTCTGGACTGGCCACTGATCTGTCCGGCAACAGGTTCTGCGGGATGTCGCGATCAGAGTTCGTCCGGCTGTTCCCAGGGTGCCAAGTATTCCTGGTGCTCGATGGAACCTCCCGTTCCCTAGTGCTCTTGCGCCTACTGAAGGGGCTGTGATTCTGGAAGAACCCGCTTCTCCTGTTCTTCAGCTTCCTATCTCCTGCCGTGGCAGGCGATGCGGGTGGCGCGTCCTGCTTGACTGGAGACGACTTGCCGCTCATTGGGTCTCGGCTCGAATAGGACGTCGGGGCCGAGTAGTCACTATGCTCATCTCTGCTCGTTGGCCGGTCAGAGGAGCCCGATGTTGCACTACTGATCTGCGAGCCTAGGTCTGAGCCGGTCGGGTTCCCCGGGTTCCCAGTGCGGCAGAGCATGGTCATGCCGTCCATTGGATAGGGATCGTGAGGCACGGGTGCAAACTCGTTGGGGTCAAACTGTGTTTCGTTAGGTTTCTGTGATCCATAGCTATCACGAGATGTGTTTTGCAACCACGCCGAACTGGCACTGACCTCTGGGGGTTGGGGCCTCTGCAGGTCCCGAGGCAAGTCCCTGCTGCTCCGAGGCTCGCTCGCCTGCTGTGCAAGCCTCTGTGGTGTTATTGTCCGCTCCCTGCTGCCGGGTGCCGCGAAATCGTGGCCGAGTTCTTTTGCTAGAGGATTGGCCGGGTCATGATGGGATTCGTAGGTGGATGGCTGTGGCGACGAGGAACGGAAGGCCGGATTGATACTCCGAGGGAACTGGGCTACTGAGTACGCCTCGTCGTCATCCTCCTCGATCGGTGTTTCGACATCCCCACGGCAGAAATTGATGTACTTTGGTGGGTCTGGGATCTCCTGTCCGGTCCCCCTTTCCCGGATGAAGGTGATGATGTCCTTCTCAACCTCCATCTTCTCCAAGGACATCCGTACCTTCTCGCATGACGCGTCGTCACTAACACAGACAGTCGAGGCGATGTTCGCGAAGGTCCAGAGACTGCTCTTGGTAAAGTCGAGGCGTTCCTCCTCCAGGTCCTGGAACTTGTCGGCTGCTGCCTTCCACTCCCGGTTCCACCGAGCAGTGGTCTCCTCCAAGGCCTTGACGGCGGCCTCGTACTCGGAATTCGATGTTGCCAGGCTGATCTGTGTCTTCTCAAGCTTGGCCTTGTTCTTCCGCTCCTCCTGTCCCATGACCATGTGACCCTGGGCCAGGTAGCCCTTGATCTTGAGACATTCTTGCTCGTACCGGTCTCTTGTCTGTGAAGTGTCAGCATTGATGGGGCTGCGATGGATCTGGGGAAATGACGACACGATGTCGGCGGATTGGTAGGCCACGAACCTTGTTGACCAGTGCAGTCTGTTGCTGCTTCGTCTTGAGCAGTTTCTCTATTGTGTTCTGGACGATCTTCCGTCGCTCCTTCATGCCCCCTGCAAAGGCAGCCAGTGGCTCCTCGAGTTCTGACCTCATCTGTGCTGCATTGTTCTGGTGTTGCTTCGCCATGCACTCGACCTCGCCCCGGACAGTATCCAGCGAGGTCTTGAGGGTGCCCATCTCCTGGGAGCCCAGGGACTTCCGGCAGAGGGACAGCAGCTTGCGGGCGTATTCATCCTCGATGGAGGCACGTGTGGCATAGAAAGATCGCAACTCATCGCAGGTCTGCTTGGCGGCATGCATGCGCTCGAGCATGGGTGGGACTCCGGCATCATCTTTACCCCAGAAGTTGTTGGCAACTATATGCGCGCGATCGACGTTAGCCTCAATGGTAAATGGTCGAGTTGAAAGTGGACATGTGGGAGGGCTGGGAAAGGGTAGGGGGTCTCCATACAGGAGAGGGTGACCGTGGGTCCCTCAGAGGTAGGTGACGGCATCTTGCCTATGTGCTACCCGTCGGCCTTTCACGATCGTCCTGCCGCCGTTCTGATACTGGTGGTCTCGTCCCTCTGTCTTGTCGGGGTTTGGCGACGAGGTGTAGTTATATGTTGTGTTTACCCTCGGCTAGTTATGCTGGATGGTGATGCAGTTATGAGCCTAGAAAACAAACCTGGTCTCGTCAGTACAGGCAGAGAAAAGGAAAACTGTGTGCCTCGATCGAAGTTGGACAGCAACAGTTAGGGAGCAAGATTGCCAGGTAGCAGCAGCAGCAGCCAGAAAGTGACAGGCACAGACAGGCACAGGAACCAGCCGATCAGGCGCCAAGCCTGGAAGGAAGTATTGGGAGGCTGGGAAAGCTCCAGCGCTGTTTACTGAGACCCAATTCTGTCGGGGCAACCACCCCTCCCGCCCGCCATCCATTGGACGGCGAGCCTCTGCGGTTCGTCCCGTTGGATGTCTAGCGCCATTCAGCCGCGCTAAAAACGAACTGCAGGATCCAGCCACCTGAAATCGCGATTGCCAAAACCGGATTTGACGGAGCCTGCGCAGGCTCGTCATTCACCGTGGTGCAGTCGAGTCAATACTGTAGGCACACGCCTGGAAGCCAGTATGATTTCACCCACAATGCCAGACTTCCGATGACAGCATCCCATAAGGCTGCATCCTCTCTCAATTGCACCTACATTGGCGAGGATCACGGATGCAGGGTCCTGCTTTTGGGAAATCCACTTGGCGTCGATTGCAAGTGCCAACTACCTGCTGGGTTCTATTTTCGCACGCGACTGGGGATTGACCTCGACTTCACTTTGTGCCGTGGAACTCGCCTACAATCCAACAGTTCGATCCTCCCTGCCCTGAGGGCAACACTTCGTTTGCGCTGAACACGTGGTGGGAACACATGGTGGGAGGCATTCCCAACCGCTTCGTCTCGTCCATTTCCGGCATTGGTACGTGACACCAGATAAGCTCGTAAATGCCAAGCATTTGACAGCATCCTCAAGGGCATTGTTTACGAATGTAACAGTGCACGGTTGATGACCTCGTACGAATTTCGGGTCCACAATGGGGATGCTGGGAACTATGAAATATCTCTGCCACACAGAACCTGCATGTCAGTCTAGAGACCGGACCGCATGTGCAGTGGAAGCTGTTGTCGATGTCCTGGCCATGGGCACACCCAGTACTCCGCCGAGCTGATCAGCAAGTGGAGGACACTGGTCGACTGCAGCAGCCAAGGCACATCAGAACAGCCCAGGTAAGGAGAGCAGCAAACCAGCATTCTCGTGATGAGAACCTGGGACACTGATTGTCATGCAAGTGTCAGTTTGCCTGCAAACTCTATATTCCTTTTCGGCCAAGAGACTGCAATGGAGCTGGATGAAAGACGTCGGCATCTTGTACCCTCGCAGTTAACAGCAAGCAGAAAACCCCCAGAATTTTGGTTTCTTGTCTTTCTCACATTATAGAACACCCTTCCGTTCCGGGTACAGTCTGGTGTCAGGTCTAGCCGTGCATGGTCTCATTTGCACAACAAGGGCCAACTGTTCATTCGTCCCTTGACTTCAGCAACAGGGTGCTCATACTCACCCTTGTCTGGGGAGCTTTCACATCCCATTGTATGCCAAGGCAAAACTACCAGATGACTTGGAAAAGTGCACGTAACCAATATGCAAACCTTGTTATGCAATAATGTGCCATGCCATGCTCTTTATATCCAACAGCTACGAGCTCTCAGATGGGCTCTTTGAGAGCCGATTGGTTGCGGTGTGGTGGTATGGATTAATCTCCGTCTTTCAACTCTTCACTTCATAGGAAAACTGCAAGCGATTGAAAGGGAAAGATATATGCAGCAAAGCACAAAGACACGTTTTTCTTTCCTCAAAAGATCTCAATTCAAATTGCCCTCGTCTTCTGACCTTCTCAATACTAGGATAGCTGCAATGTTACAAATGTGTCAAGACAATACAAAACTTGGTTGGTTGATCTATATAGGTGATTGATTATGGAAAGCACTAATGAGAACCTATTTGTTGCAATCTTGATATGTTCTGAGCGGAAATCAGCATTGCTGTGTTGAATCTTGTCCACAGGCATTCTGTGCTTCAGTGTTGAATTTCTGGGGTGACAAGGACTGGTGGGGCCTTTTCGGCCTAGCTTGTCAGTACGGAGTACCGAGGAGTACACGGGTACATGGTCTCAGGCAGTGGTGTGGTTTGCACGACTGTGGTGTCCTACTGTTTAGCCGGCCGGCAACTGAACCAGCCCCACTTCCGTCCATCCAGGCAGCCTGAGTGGTCGCAGGCAAGGGCTGACCAGTTGGACTGGGCTGGACAGCCTACGGGACAGCACCTCCAATGACCCGCCTGGCCTCTGCGTCGGCAAGCAAACTCGAGAATAGCTGTCACCCCGGACGTCTAAGGTTGAAGCTCACAAAAGGACAGGACAACAACATCGGCGTTGCCTTGCCTCACCCTGCATCTTGTGCCTATTTTCTGAGCCTGCATCCATTTGCCTGTACCAGGCCAGCACATGTGATCCCCTCAACCCTGCTGTTTGTCCCCCCTGGTCCAGTGCGACAGGTCCAAGTTCGACCTCTCCAGACAGAGCTCCACGACCCGCCTCCGACCCGTCCTCCACCACCACCACCGCCGCCCAGACCACACCAAGCCCAAGCTTAACCTTCACATCCTCCTGCCGAACATCAACCACAACCACCTCAACTGCAGCCAACCCAAGCCTGACGACGACGACGACGACGACCACCACCACCGTGTGTGAAGTCAACAGCCAGCAGCTGCAAGCCACCGTATTCTTCATTCAAGCTCTGTTGCGACACGTCAATACTGGGCTTTTTGACAGCGTTCTGGTGACGGCCGTCTCGACTTCGAAATCGATTCCCATCTGCCAACTCCCAACTCCCAACTCACATCTCCATCTCTTCGCTCGTCCACCCCAATCCCAGCATTGCCGAGGATACATCCAGCAACGAATCAACCCCCCCTTAAACCCTCCACCGGTGCAGCGGCGCGGCTCTGTCCTTTTGGGTAGCAGATCCGACTTCGCCCCGCCTCCCCTCCATCCAACACCCATGCTCCCACGATCGTCGGGAACATTTTCTCCCACTCCTCCCCAAGGCCTACAGACAGGAATCTCCTCTCACTCTCCACATCCGTCGCAGGCAGGTGTGCTGAGTGCGGGTGCCAGCCCGAGTACCAGCAGCCCAACTGGCAACTACGCCTTGTCCAAGATCACCGTCGCCCAGGTCTATGTGCTCTTGAGCTCCCTCAAGGCCAAGAAGGACGACCCGGCCGAGTACGAGAACAAGGTTAACCGCCTCAACAAGGTACGCACTACCATCCACCGTTGTCTTCACTACTGCCTCCGCGCCTAACCCCAACAACCGTCGCTCGTCCTCCTCTTATCTCCACCTCGCTGTATCTTCATGTACCACTTCCTCAGCTCCTCTTCACCCTACTGCGGTCCGGCAGACCCTAGTCTCATCTCCTTCCTTGCTCGTGATCCTAAAGCCCCCTCCCCCTTCTGGTCTCTCGCGCGTGCTGACAGCAATGGTCTCGCAGCTCATCGATGAAAACGGCATGGAGGTCTTTGCGAAATACTTCACCAAGCTGGTGCATACCAGCGCGTCCCAGATCTTCCCGGGCACGAGTAGACCCATAGGCAGTGCGACGAATACAGGAAGTTACCCGCTGCTCCTGGAGGAGATGCGCAAGATATCTCGCGATGAGCATCAAGCGACGAAAATCTCTGAGTCTATCGAGACCGGGACCGAGGACATTTTCCGCGACTTCGACCTGTCTACTTTTATGGAGCATTTCAGGCTCGACGCTCTGGACAAGACAATATTAGCTCTGGCATTCAAATTGGGTAGCCGGCCTGACTTGAAGGCGAAAGGTGTGTGACAATCCCCTGCTACAGTAGCTGGCGCACAGTAGCGGCGGTGCCAAGTGCTAACAAGAGGACCTCCAGCCGATGCGATCCTCTCCACCAACTATCCTTCCTTCATCGCCATCCTCTCGCAACCCGAAGGAGATCATGCCGACCTGAGCCCCCACTTCATCTCTATAATCATCGACCGACTGATCCAATACCACCCCCCGAACTTCAACTCCTCGGCACACAGGGAGCTATTCTCCAAGGTCGAGGCCAGATATGCGCAGAGCGACACGGCGACTCCTTCCGAGGTTCTTGCTGCCCTGGACCTTAATAGGGTCTTAGTCGACAAGCCGCCGAATGCTTTGGCCTTGTACATTCAAAAAGTCGGCCCTGACTTCACCCGAGACGAGGAGTCCTGCGCCAGATTCCTTCAAGATCGGCCGCAATCTGTACAGCTTAGCGCAGAACAGGTGTCCAATGCACTTTGGTACACTGCCATTAGCCAGACCCCAGAGCAAAGCCCGACTGCCCTCGTTGCTGGTCTACGACGGGCTCTGCCTGCGGCCTTCAGGTGGCAAGACGTGCTGTCGTACTTTGACCAGCCCAGCGCGCGGATCTCACCCCCGCAGTTCCTGCGGCTCTACAGGGCGCTACACATGGTTGCACTGGAGGATGACGGGTCTGGCTTTGACATTCAGAACCTCTGGGGCGGAAACTGGGCGAATGCGGACGCACATCTATCTTTCGTCTGTGCCTTTGGCAGCCTCACCCCAGAAGAGCTGGATGCGACCACGATACCGGGCCTTCGACCGACGTTCACCCTGGCCGAGTATGCGCAGTCCCCAGCACCTGTGCGCGAGCGGGCTGCCTATGCAGTCAGGCATCCACTTGTCTCGGTTGACGCACTTGCGGCTGTCTTCGGTGTAGCTCTGAGTTCGCAGCACGCTTCGCAGACCACCGAGGCCAAGCGCTTGTTTAACGAAGTCGTCGTCCCAAATCTCGATATCTTCGTTGTCTCTGCCTTCGGTGTACCGAAACCGTGGCCTGAAATGGCGAACGACACACTGACTACCCTGTTTGAGACGTTCTTGTTCAAACAGCAGGAAGGTTACCAATTTGCCCTCGACAGCCTCTGGCGCAAAGATAAGGACTTCGTCAAGCAGAAGATCAGCGATGCCCATGTACGACGGCCCATGGACTTACCACTTTACCTCGAGCACGCAGAATATCACGGCTGGTTGGACGAGTTTGTGTACGAGTTCAGCGGCATTGGTCTGGACCTCGCGGCTTTTGCACACGGGCAAGGCCGACTCGACATAGAGCAGTGGACCAGGACCAACGCCACACGGGGTCCTGAAGTTTTCCATGCCCTCCTCCAATTTGTCAATATCAAGGCGGACATAGAAACGAGATATCAACGACAACAAGGAGGTCAGGGCATACCCAGAACAACGCCCCTCCAGGTCAAGACGGTATACCATTTCTTGCGCTTCTTGAGCGAGTTCTGCGCTCCGCAGCTCAAGGAGTGGAGAGATTGCCAGCGAAACTGCACAATTGCCTACCCACGTCTTATCAACTATGGCGGGCAGTATGATGCGATTATCGATCTGAACGGCGCAGATGGCAACAACCTCCCAATGGCTGCCATCAGTCGGATGGAAGACCACTATAAGAGCATGTACAGTGGCGAGACTCAAGTCAGAGACATAGTGGGAGCTCTTGAGCGCTACAAGCATTCTCATGATCCCTTGGAGCAGGACATCTTCGCCTGTATGATTCACGGCTTGTTCGACGAGTTTGTCCATTATCCCAGCTACCCGATCGATGCACTTGCTAGGACTGCAGTCCTATTCGGTGGTTGCATTTCCAGGAAACTTATCGACGGTGTACCTCAGCAGGCTGGCCTCGGAATGATACTGGAAGCGATCAGGGACTACCCTATCGAACACAACATGCATAAATTCGGTTTGCAGGCCTTGATGCAGCTTTATAATCGTTTCCCGGAATGGCCATTATTCTGTCGGCAGCTTCTTCAGATCAGCAGCCTTCAGGGCACGGATGCCTGGAGCAGAGCCGAGAAGGCGGCCAGGGAGCAGGAGGAGGATCCAGCATACCAGCACAACGGCGGGGACGCTGCTCTCAACCATGATTCTCTCACCAACGGAAACACGGCCGAGTCCGGCGAGCAGCAGTTCACTCCTTTTGCCTCAATCAATGTCGACCCAACTCCTCCTGGCGCTGGATTCGAGGACCCAACAGATGACACTCAGGATAAGATCCAGTTCGCGCTGAATAACATGGATCAGGCGTCGCTAAAATCTCGGTTTGACACAATCCGTGAATCCCTCGAGCAAAGACATCAGCAGTGGTTCGCCAGCCACCTCGTCAGAGATCGAGCAAAGGTGCAGCCCAATCTCCATCAGATGTACCTGGACGTGGTGAGGCTCTTCGAGGATAACATGCTGTGGGCTGAAGTCCAGAGGGCAACTCTGAGTTGCGTCGCCCAGATGCTTAACTCAGAGTCGACCATGCACAGCTCCACCGAGAGAACCCAGCTGAAAAACCTAGGTGGCTGGCTGGGCATGCTGACTCTGGCACGGGACAAGCCTATCCGGCACCGCAACATCGCCTTCAAACAGCTACTTATGGAGGCACTTGACACGAAGAGGTTGATCGTCGTGATACCCTTTGTGTGCAAAGTGCTGGGCCAAGGCGCATCGTCAATGGTCTTCCGGCCGCCAAATCCGTGGCTGATGGACATCATCCACCTGCTGATCGAGCTCTACCACAACGCGGAGCTCAAACTGAACCTCAAGTTTGAGATCGAGGTCCTTTGCAAGACCCTGAATCTGGACCACAAGAGCATCGAGCCGTCCGGCGAGATCCAGAACCGGGTAATTGCAGAAGAGGCTACCCAGGTCGCTGTACCCGCCGATGGGATGGACGCTTTCGACAACCTTTCCATCAATGGCATCGGGCAAGGTGTCGTCAGCAGCCTGCTGCCACATGCTGTGGCGCCAACTATCCCCGACTTGCATTCGCGGCTTAACATTCCGCCCGCGAACGAGATGGTTGTGACCAATAGCCGGCTGCGCGACATTGTTCACACCGCGTTCAACAAGGCCTTGCAGGACATAATTCAGCCTGTGGTGGATAGATCCGTTACGATTGCCGCTATTAGCACTCACCAAATGATACGCAAGGACTTCGCAACGGAACCTGACGAGAATCGCCTCAGGAACTCGGCAATCAGCATGGTTAAGGCAACCGCAGGTAGCTTGGCTCTTGTTACTTCCAAAGAGCCTCTGCGTGCCAACTTCACCAACTACATGCGCCAGCTCTCAACTGACCTCCAGGGTGGCCTGCCCGAGGGTACAATCATTATGTGTGTCAACTCGAACCTTGAGCTCGCTTCAAGTGTGATCGAAGATGCCGCCGAGAGGCGTGCCATCCCCGAGATCGAGGATTTGATTGAGCCTGAGCTAGAGGCGCGCCGTCGTCACCGGATGCAAAGGCCAAACCAGCCCTACGTTGACGCTTCCCTGAACCGATGGGCCATGACCATGCCGGACCCTTACAAGATGGCCCCTAGCCTCAGTGGACTGAGTCCAGAGCAAATGGCAATCTACGAGGAGTTCCAACGGCAGCCGCGACCCGCCACGACCACCACAACTCCTTCGCACATTGCATCGGGCTCTGATGCAACGAGGTCAATGGCAAACGACATCCTTCAGGATCAATATAATTCTGTGCCATCTGCCCCCACGCCTGCCGAAACACCCGCCATGCCTCCACTGGCCGGACACACCCAGAACTACCCTCATGCGCATGCAGCCCTGACCAATGGACGGCAGCCAGCCCTCAGCCAGGTCGACGCCAGGGTCCTCATTGAGCGGGTGACCAAGCTGCTCTTCGAGCTGCAGCGTGCGGCTACGGAGGCACCCGAAGAACATTACGAGGATCTGCCACGGGGTCACTCGGTCCTGGAAACGATGGATGTTCTCATTACCAATGTGATCAAAGCTCGGACCTCGACAACCGACGACCCTACGCCTCATGTCGTTGAGCAGATTTGCAATGTCCTCCTTAGCCCGCTAGAGGACAGCCTTGCAGTCGAGACTTTCGCTCACGCTCTCAACGCGATACGCAGAATGGGAGGTCCTATTCTGAGCGACTTTGCGGTACAACTCTTCCGGCGCCAAGACGGGTCTATTTTCCTGCGTCTTCCGATGATCAAGGCTTTTATTGGAACGGATCTGCTCGACTGGCGCACCCTGGACGAAGCACTTTCCGCATCAATTAGGGCACAAGAGGAGGGAAGCTTGCAGATGCTCGATCAAATCATCAAGGCGACAATTCTGAGCGAGACACCAATGGCGTTGTTTGCCAACTTGGGCTCCAGCCTGGAAGTTGCCTACGCTTGGATCGTTGCAGACCCTGAAGTTCCAGGAGGCGAGGATCTGAAAGCCACCCTGGACGCTGCCCAGGAGCGAAGCAGCCAAATTCAGAGCCGTGAGCAATTAGAATATGTCTTCGAGGAGTGGGTCTACCACTACCGCAATAAGCCGGTGACGGACAAGCTTGCGCGCAACTTCGTCAAGCAGCTGAACGATCACGCCGTGGTCAGGTCCAAGGATGATCTGCTGGTCCTAACCCGGGTCGCTCTAGACGGCTCGGTGTTGCAGTTCGAGGCTGCAATTAACCAGGGAAGCAGCATCGACGACGGGTACTTGTGGGTGAACGCACTTGTATCGCTCATCATGGCGTTTGTCAAATCTACCGGGTTCGACGACAGTGATCCGAAGTCAAGCCCTGCATCCCTTCTTGCATCCGTGTGGGCTCTTGCCACCATGATCCTTAATGACCACACCAGGAAGCGCAGCGAACGCTATTGTCAACGGGTCTTCTTCCGCTTCTTTTCGTCACTGCTCCACGAGTCTGGAGCGTTCTTTGAACAGCTGGGCGAACCTCACAGGGACGAGATGCTTTTGAAGATTGCACCACGGCTCTCGGCGCTTGGGCCTGCGATGTTCCCTGGCTTCTTCTACGCCTGGCTGGGCCTGATTCATCATGGAGCCTTCCTCCCAGCCCTCATGGACATGGAAGGCGAGGCTGGGTGGGCGCCCTACACCAAGCTTATCCAGCAGCTGTTAGAGTTTGTGGGCGAGCAGTTGAACACGGCTCAACTGCCTGATGTGATTCATAAGCCTTACGAGGCCGCTGTCAAGTTGCTGATAGCGCTACAGCACGACTACCCGCAATACGTCGCGGCCAACTCGAGCGCACTTCTAGCAAGCATCCCACCACACTGCACTCAATTGATCAACACGATTTTGTTTGCATCCGTTACCAAGATGCCGGATCCGATGACGGCCGGGATGGATGCTGCTGGCAACCAGACAGGGCCATCCCACGAGGGCAGCAATCCTGCTGGATTCCTTCAGAGCATTGGTCTCCTAGACGCTCTCAACTCTGCCCTGGAGAAAGGGCCCTCTGAGGATGCGGTGGCTCACATGACACATGCGATCAACCGAGGCGATGGAAGGACAGGCTTTGGCCCCTCATCCATCAACGCGAACCTACGTGTGATCGACGCGATCACCGCGCACATCGGCAGACATGCGGTGCAGCGGGCAGTGGCAGGGCAGCCGGCGTTCGAGCCCGGCTCGTCGGGCCTGGTGACGCTCTCGATGCTGGTGCACGAGCTGTCAGCGGAGCCGCGCCACTACCTGCTGCTGAGCATCGTCAACCACCTCAGGGAGCCCAACGCGGACATGGAGTTCTTCAGCAAGGCCCTGCTGGAGATTTTCTCGCACGACCTGTCGGACCCCGAGGAGACGGAGATCCGCGAGCAGATCTCAAGGGTGCTCCTGGAGCGGCTGATCGGGTTCTGGCCGCAGCCGTGGGGCCTGCTGATCACGGTGGTGGAGCTGGTCAAGAACGACAAGTACATGTTCTTTGAGCTCCCGTTTATCAAGCAAACTCCCGAGGTAAGCGGCTCCCTCCCGCCGGTCGGTGATATTGATGTGTGTGGCTAACTTAATTCTTCTTCTCTCAGGTCGCCCAGCGCTTTGCGGAGATAGTTACTGCGCACAGCTAGAGGGTTGCGAATGGCGAGAGGGCGAGAGGGCGACGAACGACTTGAGAAATGAGCGCACGATTACCCGGCCTCCTGTTGTTTTATTTTATCTTGGATCTTTTACCTTGGACGGCGCAGCAGGCACAGCGGTGGGGCGATACAAAAAGCACTTGATGACCTTTTGCAGAGATAGGAATTGCATTGAATGGGGTTGGTTCTTCACAGCCACGAAAGGATGAACACGAAGCAAAAATGGATTGGTCGAAAAGGCAGTTCACGAGGGGAGTTGGGTGTCGGGCCAAGTGCCGGACGGGCTGGCTATACGGGTGCACTCTTTTTTTTTTCTTGCATTCCATTCATCTTATATTGATCCCCGTTCATGGTTCGATTAAGAGAGGGGAAGGACCGCGGCACTCTTGTGTGTGTGGTGTGTTATGTGTCTCCGCGTCTACCTCGTCAGGTAGGTGTGTGTGTGTGTGTGTATAGGAACAGGAGCGAGTGAGCATTGGTCGGTCGGTTGGTTGATTGGTTGATTGGTTGTAGTAAACCACGTATAATGTATGAGTATTCGGACTTGTAATGAATGAACAAGACAGACCAAAAGACAGAGCGATAATTGGCATTGCCCTGGGCTGGCCCGGGTTGGTGACCTGACCTGCTAGCACAACGTCCAAACACGAGTGGATCGAATGCCTGCCTGTTCTTGGGATCGTGTCCCCACCGAGATAGTGTCGCGAGCAAGTGCTGGAGCTGACACGGGCTCTGTCTGCTATGCCTCGTGCTGGTCTTTTCTCGTGCCGGTGCGGGCGGGCAGTCAGTCAGCACCGAACAGCCGCGTGAGTGCCAGCCCAGCTCTCAATCATTTTTTTTTGTTCTGTCGATCCACACGCACGATCATGTGTCGATTACTCCAACGCTGTCTGTCTGTTTATTTCTCTCGTGTCGATGCGGACGGTTGCAGTACGGAGCAGCCGCGTGGTTGCCCCGGTCCTCCCCCTTGGGCTTGTGTCTGATGCGTGGAGTACTGGTATGGGATGCTTTCTTGGTTACTTCCTCGCGCGGACGCGGACAATCGGTGGCCAGCCACACGAGGGCGTGCCGGCTCTCGGAGTTCGTGTGGTCTGGTCTGCCCTCGGGCTTGGGACTGATCACGATACAGGTGGTCTGTCCTCGGGCGCGTGTGTCTGACCACGACCATGGATGGAGCCCCCATGCCTTGTGCCTCACTTTCTGTACTCCTGTCCATGCAGGCCGTCATCAGTCGTGTGCGCGCCAACCTCTCATCTTCCGTCTTCCATCCCCGATCTATCTCAGTGCCACTGATTCCCGGATGGTCTGGCTTTGGCCCCATACCAGCTAACATGGGCCTACTTTCACAAGGGGAGAAGTACCGGATGCGTCTCATTGGGTGGAAAGATTCCCGATGCCTAGGTGTTGCGACCCAGCGTGGGCCCATGTTCACAAGGGAAGAAGTCTGGGGTGTGTGGCTCATTGGGTGGAAAGATTTCCGATATCTAGCTGTTGCCACCCGGCTCACGAGGGGTTCCTCTGTCGGCTCGGCTGCAGCATGCAGGAGTTCAAGGACGTCCGCTGGGGCCTGTCTGTGAGCCCCCGGCCAGCCAGCCCTGTGTTGACAGCTGCATCACTTCGGCTCATGATAAGGCATGTTCCGTGGATGTCGTGCTTCCCTACCGTTGCTGCCGTTGCTACAGACCACCTACCCGGTCCACGCACCCATGCGAGGCTTTGGACCAGAGTGAAAGCTTCTCCTTTATCCGAGGGGTTGTCTCTCTCTCATCCGGAGATTTAGCTCCCGGACTGCCGTCTCTCCCATTCACACCTGTGTCTCACGTAGCACGTGGTAGAGGCGGGCAACGTCTAGCTTCAGATGAGACGAACGGCCCACGCCTAGGCTGTCTCGGTTACACCAGTGCCACCCACCACCATCTCAGCTGGGCGGCGTCCTAACAAGATGGGAAGAATACCCGCTTGGGAGAAAGCAAGCTTACTCAGCGGCTGGCTCCGCTGTCTGGGATGCCTCGATCTGGAATTCTCGACTGGGGTTGACGGATGCCGCATGCTGTCAGTCAGTGATGGCGGAAGATGTCTGGTTCACGATTAGGGTAGCTGGGAGCGAGAGGACGATAATCCAGCCGAAAAAGCAAGAAGCAAAAAGGAAAAGAAAGAAGGCAAGTGAGAGGAGAGCAGGACTGGGAGCCAATGAGCTGCTGGAAGCGGTCGACTGCGCAAGACGACCACACGACCAGCGTGGGAGCGAACCATGTCGGTCATTTCAACTCCAGCCCACGCAAGCGGCGCAATGGTTTACACGGCAGCTGCATGGCTTATTAGCATGGGGTATCTGTCGTCCGCCCATGTTTCCATTCTCTCTGTGGTTCCGTATAAATCCCGTCATTCTGTGTCATGCTGAGGAAATAACTTGACCTCGATGGGTCTTATGAGGGGCTAGCAACATACGATTTCATTTTTCTCATATGGAGAAGATGGGCAATTCCAATTGCGGTGTGCATTTGCTTTTTTTCTTTTTTGCCTGGCCGACGGGCAAATGAGGGAAGCAGGGCCGGGGTGGGGGTGGCGATATGGTGAGTGTAAAGAAGAAGACATGGTTTTTGGAGCTCCCGCCCTAGGAACTGGTTTCCCCAAGGCGGCAGGGGCGGTCAGTTGTACAGGGTGTTCCCTTAATCCTTGTTAGCGTGAATACATACACTGTAACGCTATTGACCAATCAAAATACATTATTTGAAGTTTAAAACAGTGCCTCCCTCCTAATAACTCAATTACCGTTTTATTACTATACTGTGGTTAAGGGCGTAAATAAAACCCCCCTGTTTTATACCTTCCTACCCCTATATTTACTACTATACTAACTTAGGTGTAAGTATATATTTTAACCTATATATACTAAACGCGATTTTTTCTCTTTAGCGCGCTATATAAATAACTTATACTTACTATAAAGTAATTCCTAAGCCTTCCTATATATAAAATAACCTAACTAAAGGGTATATTAACTAGATAGCTTATCCTTAATAAGAAGAAGTTTATCTAGAACCTTTACTTTAAAAGTAGGCTCTCTCTTAAACTAAGATATATTACTACTTTAATAAATAATTTATACTCTCTTAGATCTAATATACTATATCTAAGAGGTTACGTGGATTAATAAGGGGATGATAGATAAGAGATAAGAGATAAGAGATAATAGGGGTATTTTTTATATATTATTTAGCTTAGTTATTATATCTTTTTACTACCTTAAAAAAGGGAAGGAAAGCTTTTATTTATAATATTATTTTAAAGCTATTAGAATATTCTAGAATTATTTAATTAGTAATCACACGCTAGTAATTAGCTAATAATTAGCTAATAATTATATAATATAGAAACTTATTAAAATAGGTCGAATAAGCTAGCGTGGAAGAAGGAGGGTTAAGGTTTATATATAGACTTCGAGGATCTCCTATATAGAAGGTTCTAGAAACCCGCTTACGTAAGCAGATTACGTAAGTATATATTATAAGGTTATATAATAGTATAAGTTATTAGTGTATTAAATATATAGCTTATAGCTAAATATCCCTTATAATTAATAAGTTATTAATAAAAGAAGTTTTTATTTTATTATATATAAAAGGTTTTTTATTTATCTTATTTTAAAGGGGATTTTATTATATATAAGTATTATATATATTTATAAACTTTATTTAGTTATAAATTATATAAGCTAGCTTACTTATATAATATCTTATACTATATATTTTAAAGATAATAAAATCTATATAGATACTTATAGTAGGTACCCTACCTTTACTCTTAAGTACCTAGTTATATACATTACTATCTTTAAAATTAGCTATTAGGTATTATAAGCTACTCTAGCCTTAATTTCCTATATAATAATAAGTATTTAAATTAGGTTCTATTATATTTAATTAACCTTTTAATATTTTAACTATAAATAATATATTATTTAAAGAAAGCTTTTAATTAGTAAGAAGAACTATTAAACCTATCTAGCCTAGGCTAAAGCTTATAAATATTAGACCTTTAAGTAGTAAGCTTAAGTTCTCTAAATTAATAAAACCTAAGTAACTAATAGCTTCTATTATAAGTAGTATATTATATATAAGCTAGATAAAATTTAGGATAAGAATTATATAGTTATATAATAGTAATAGAAGGGTAGCTAGATATTTTAAGGCTACTTTTTAAATATTTTAGGTTATTAAAAGGGATTATATTTATTTTAGAAGAAGGAATAAGGTAAGATTAATAAGAATATATATTACTAGTATACTATTCCTTTAATTAATAGGTAGATTATAATTATTTAGTAAGAAGTTAATAAAGAGCTAATTCTTATATAAGATAATACTAGTATATATTTAGCTAAAGATATACTTAAGGACTTATATAAAAGGGGTATTACTATAATATAATAGCTAGTATTTAACCTTAATCTTAACTCTATTAAGATAATATAATATTAAATAAAAGACTATATTATATAAAAATATAGCTAAATTAATAGACTATTATATAATTAACTTTATTAATAAGTATAGAAAGTATAAGATTTAATTAATAAAGACTTTATTAGGTACTTATTAGCTAGTATACTAGAATATTATAAAGATATTATTTAGGTAGAGGGATAATTTATACTATAGTAAGTGAAAATACTATAGGAAGTAGTTATAGCTAGTAAATATATACTTAGGAATAGGACCTAATAAAGTAATTCCTTTCTAAATAGGTCTAATAAGCTTAATACTATTGAAATAGGTGTGAAATAGGAAGGGATCGATAGTGTGGGTCTCCTGAGTGACCTAGAAGAGGGGTTTTATTTAGTGCCCTGGCCACAGTAGGGGTACTAGAAGTAACCTATTTCCTTAGTTATTTACACCTAATATAACTGTATTCTCTAGTTCTCTGACAGAGAGTGAGATAGAGCAGCGCCCCTATCACCAACAGGGCAGAAGTACCTTTTTTACGTTTTTTCCAGGAAAACCCTGTAGTGTGCAGGCCTTCAAGCTAATTAGTGTCGCTGCAGGCGATAGATGGTCTGGCTGCAAGGCACCCAAGGAACCAACCAGCCAGCTGCCAGCCCAACCAAGGGACCGGGCCGCCCTGGGCCACCTTCCCAGTTGCCCCCTGCCCACCCTCTCCCACGCACCTTCCCTGCAACGTCGTGTGCCACCAGGTCACGTGTGCGCGAGCTGCGAGCCTGCTGCAACTGCAACTGGACTGCATCTGCTCCTGCTCCTGCTCCTGCACCTCGTCAGCGGATCCGTGTCACTCCAGTCTGCCAACTTCGTCGCCCTTTTCCAACATCCCCGGACCGCTCCATCGCATCACGCATCTCCATCTGGACACGGCTGGAATCGTGAACTTCGATTCCAAACTGCGCAGCCGGTTAGCGAGGTCGCCGAGACCGACCCAAGCCTGCCTACAGACCGCCTTCATCGCCTTCATTGCATTCAACCTCCGCGGCGAGACTCACGATCTGGTGCCCTAGCTGACTGCATTTTCCTGCAACACCGCATCAGGCACCTGAAACCAACCCGTGGGCGACTCGAGTGAGTCAGGCCGGACTGCATTGGCCTAAATTGGGCTGGGCTGGGCTCGCCTTGGCTGGCCTTCAGCCTTCAGCCTTCACTGGGCTGCGAGTGTCGGTCCCCCTTTTTGAATGCAGCTGTGACGCCGCCGAGAAGAAGCCTGTCTCTCCAAATGCCCGTCTCACAGCATCTGAGGCGAGGCATCCACGCCGCTCTGCCCAGGTCGCAGGCACGGATCCGAGTCCCGTCGCGGTCAGCGTCATGGTTTCAGCAGCATGACATGGCGGTGTCGTCAGGCATAGCACGGTCCGTGGGGCCTCCTCTATCGAGATGTGCCCCGTCTGAGACACGCACGATCCACTCATCAACACCAAGGTCTGGCGCCAAGGCGAAGGCGAACGGCGAAGCAAGACCCCTTTCCGAGCTTGCCGAGACCTACAAGAAACAGCTCGTCGTGTTCGGCCTCGGTGTTGCGGTCATGGGCGCATACATCGCCATGCTCGTCCGCAGCATGACCAAGGACCCCTGTGCCGACCAGGCCTCGCATCCCCAGCATGGCCAGCACGGTGACATCCCTTCAGGACGGCCCAGGGACCTTCGATCCGGAAAGATCACCGCCACCGCCTTTGACCGGGAACAGGACTGGAACGAGTGGATCATGGGTATTGCGGGCCTGCGCAAGCTTATGGGTGGGCTTGCAAGGGGGCATGTCCTCGAGGTCGCCGTGGGCACCGGCCGGAACATCGAGTACATCGACTGGGACGAGATCAGGAACACTGCCCCGCGCCCTGCCGACGAGGGAGTCGGCTTCGTACCCAACCCCAAGTCGCCAGAGGACCTGCACAGGGACCGTGTGAAGAGGAGATTGGACAAAGGAAAGAAGGGCTTGGTTTTGCCAGGGGACGACGCCCCAGAGGTGTTGAGCTTCACCGGGGTCGATGTGTCTGCCGATGTGCTGGAGGTCACCTGGACGAAACTGAAAAAGACAGTGCCGGAACTGATCGCCAGGCGCAAAAGAAAAATAAATGAAGGGCATGAGACGCAGCAGGAGACACAGCAGCAGCCCCAGCAGCCCCAGCAGCAGCACAAGTCTGTTGAAGAAAAGAAGGCTGTTACGTTTAGGAACCCGTTGAAAGCCCTGTCAGAATCCAAGGTGCTGGCTCCTGCACGACATCCTGCACCGGCTCCTGCGAGCCCGCCCGAGGAACAGGCCCTAGCAGCCAATATTGGCAGTGGCCGCATTCGCTTGTTCAAGTCAGATGCGCAATCCCAACTTCCCTCGCCACCGTCCATCCTAGCCCCGGATGCTGCAACAACCTTACCACCCCCACCCTACTTCGATACCATCCTCCAGAACTTTGCCATCTGCTCCGTGGCTGACCCACACCAGCTGCTAGCCAATATGGCCCG
This sequence comes from Diaporthe longicolla, assembly GCA_000800745.1. Taxonomy (NCBI): domain Eukaryota; kingdom Fungi; phylum Ascomycota; class Sordariomycetes; order Diaporthales; family Diaporthaceae; genus Diaporthe; species Diaporthe longicolla. The sequence continues at coordinate 267,144 of JUJX01000045.1, forward strand.
CGTGTTGCGGCCCGGTTCCGGCCGTATCTATCTGCTGGAGCACGGGCGCGGCCGTTACGATTGGATCAACCGACTGCTTGACAAATTCTCCCCCTCGCACTTTGACAGGTACGGGTGCTGGTGGAACAGAGACATCGAGGAGGCTGTCCGCAGGGCCGAGAGGGAGGTGCCAGGGCTTGAGGTTGTCAGGATCGAGAGGCCTCTCTGGACACAGGGTGGCACCATGTACTGGGTCGAGCTCAGGGTTAACCCACAGAAGGATCACGGAAGCGGGTCCGGCAGCGGCTCCGGCAGCGACAGCGGCAACCGCACGCCAGCAGACAAGTCTGGGCGGCTCACATCCCGGTCCGCCGCCTGAGATCGTGGCACTGCGGCGTTGAAAGCCACTGGGACGCCCAACAACTCAACGCGCCGAGCAAAAGGCATTGATCCGGGTCGCTAAGTCTAAGCGACCAACGGGCCGTGCCTAGATTCGCCGGTGAGATCTGCAGCCCTCCTTCAGATCAGATCGATTGGGTGTTACCTCACGACACAGTCTAACGGGCTGCAGCGTCGACTCGGCCGGCGGACAACCCATCCCTTCGGCGGCCGGAGCAACTACACTTTGCCAAGACCACCCTGGTGCCCAGGGGCCCAGGGCAAATCAGAGCTTCTGATTAGTCCATTTCCTTATTAACTACTGTACGTTAGCACTATTAGAAACACACTCTACAGTATACAAACAACGCCTTAGAAACGCTCAAATTCCACCCATTTATAGGTATATTTATATAACTAAAACACACTTAATTTATACACTAACTATATTATTTTATAGCTTATAATAGTAACTATTAGATTACCTAAATCTTCTTACCTAGAAGGTAGAGATATAGGTATTAATAAGCCTAATATAGTACTAGCTCTAAGGTTAATAGACTACTTTTAACTACTACTAGTATAAACCTACTAAATAGTCCTTAATACTACTTCTAATAACCCCCTTACCCTATTTAAGTCTTATTTTATAACTAAACTACTATAAAAGCTTATAAAATATATAAATAAATAAATCTCTTATAAGTAGCCTATTAGATTATTAAATTAAGTCTAGAAATAGACTAACTTATTAGAAGTAATACTTTTCCTTACCTTACTTATTTATATAGAGCTATACCTAGAGAATTACCTTAAAGCTTATTAAAAAACCTCTAAAAATACCCCTATCTATACTATTACTTATTTCTTCTCTTATAACTACTAATAAATACTATACTAGTATTTTACTATATATAACCCTAACTATAACTTAAAAGCTTTAAGCCCCTATATATTTATATATATTACTAAGCTATTAGAATATATTACTTAAGTCTTCTAGGTATTATTTATATTAGAGAGCTATATAATTATTAATAAAAATATAGTATATTTTACTAATTACTTAAAGAAAGTAATTATAATTAAAAATAAACCTATCCCTTATAGGTTTTAGATATAGATTCTCACCTATAATAGATTCTTTATTAACTAACTATAGTATATTAACTATAAAAGACTATTAAATATCCCTTATCTAAAATATAGTTAAAAACTAGCTATTATAATAGAGAAGTAGTCTAAGTATTTACTAAACCTTATCTAATAAGTTATTATTACCCTACTTAAAAAGCTTCCTCCTTCTAACTATTATATATTTCTTAATAACCTATTTATAAACCCTACCCTCCTCCTCTATTTCTAATACTTCTATAAGATTATAACTACTAAAACTATTTACCTATACTCTAGTATTATAAAGATATTTATTAACCTTAAAAAATAAAACTATACTTAAAACTATATACCTTAAGGTATACTATAAACTAAGCTATATCTAAGTAGGCTAATTAACTAATTTACCTAGAAGGATAACACTTTAATACTATTTTTTAATATATACTATACTAATAATAAGCTAGATATACTCTATTTATACTATTACCTAAGAACTAAGTTATATAGCCCTTTATAAGATAATAAGTACTAGATATTAGTAACTTAGCCTATATTTATAAATAAATATAATATTAAAAAAAAGGGTATAGATTATAGTAACTAACTTTAGTTCTATAATATATAAAGCTATACTATTAGAAAGAGATAGGACTATATACTATTCTTTAAGTTTCTTCTTAATATAGTTCTTATTAACTACTTTCTTATTACTTACTAGTATACCTATAAGTATAAGCCCTAAAGTAAATAGCTAGACTAGTAGAAATAGTAGAATAACTTATTTAATATAATTATTACTAAATATAGCTCTAATATAGGTAGTTATAAATAAAGCTTTAATAGTATAAGTAAGCCTAGGGCTATAAAGACCCTATTAGTAGACTACTACCTAATTTATATAGGAAAGAATTCTCCCTACCTTATCTATAAAGAGAGGTATATACTTAGAAGTACTAAGCCTAGTAGGTAATATACCCTAGGTAAGATTAGTGGAAATACTATTAGAAGAAGCTATAAGGTCTGCTATAAGTATAGTTAATAGGGGTGTAGAACATACGATATTGCCCTCTGTAACAACGATAGCTGCTAGTACCTATAGTATAGTGTGCAGCCCTTAGAAACAGATATACCTTGAGTTTAACCTATTAGATCGGTAATGTAAACTTCTCTCTCCGGTTAGACCGACAAGGCTTGGCAAAGTATAGTTGCTCCGGCCGCCGAAGGGATGCCTTGTGTGATGACCAAATCTCCTCTGCGCGTAGATGCAGCCGACTGACAGTGTAACCGGAAGGAAGCATGTTCGAAGGAAATCAGAGCCGATTACCGGAACCGCGTCCCCGTTTTTTGTTTTTCTTCTTTTCTTCTTCTGTCGTTGCTTTTTCTTTGATATCGCGCACCCATGCCACGGAAAATCCGTCCCGCAATAGAGAATGCAACCGAGCATTTTTCGCGCATGCTTTTTGAATCCCATGCATGCTACACCACTCTTCGACCTGGTTCGACCTGACTCACCGACTCTGAGGGCGGGTAATCAAACTGTAACATAAAAAACAAAACGAACATCAAATGAGGAGAAAAACAGTCGAAAAGAGAAAACACTTTGCTCCAGACTGCGAGCTCTTTTCTGGATTCTCAATAGGCCGACACATCGGCTTCATAGTTGGACAAGCGTGGAATCCCATGTGACACGCCGTTGGCTCGTTTTGTACTGGGGACCTCGATGGGCCTTCATGGATTCCACCCGTGCGGTGAGACAATCGTGGCAGACTCACTCCCAACCAAAGGCAAACGAGCCGTGGGACGGCGCAGGATGCACATCCACAACGACTCATCCATCATGTCGTTTCATGAAGCGGAGACCCGTCACCGCTTTCCCCGGAGTACGCCAACCCCCTGGTCCCACCACTGCCGGCGGCTCTGCGCTGGTGAAGGAGGCCATCGTGGTCAAGATGGCGTGGATGAAGAAGCATCCAGCACCACCCAGCAAGACCAAGTGAAAAGTAATAGGAGATGACGTTCCCGTGATGGGCCGCGCCGGCCGCCCGCGTACTGATCGCATCTCGCTGGCAAATGAGAGGGTCGCTGATGGATCTCTCTTGCTGGTGGACCTTGTCTCACGAGACGAGGGCACATCAAAACAAAGTCGAATACTCAACTGCATTCGCAACCCGCCAGGCCATCCGCAGTGCGCACGCCTGTAGGCAGGCACAAACAGACGGTGAGCCCGGTTGTCCGGGAAGGAGATGCACTCAAGCTCCCTCATCTCGACCCACGGCGGATACGAGATCGCCCTGCTCGAATCTCCTAGACACATATATAGAGGTGGGTCGGTAGGTATGTATGTACACAGACTCACGATGATACCACGAGATCTACGTTTCACACGGCAGGTGCGTTGCGAATTAATCTTGCACGTTCTTCTGAGTACTGCCTTCCTCTTTTCTCTGTTCACGATGCCAGAGTATGCCATCGATCCTTCCATATTTCTCTTTCAGACCTTCCAATGCCCCAAAGTGAGTGGCCTACCTTCCTTTCCTGACAGCGTCGAACTGGGTCAAATCCGCACCCAACGTCACAACACGGCCTCAGCTCAACAACGACGATAACCACAGACCTGAGCCGAACCAAATATCCTCCAGGCCATCACATCAGATCCTAGATCACATATCTCGCTCCTCTTGCGCACACATCGATTTCCCAAACATACCTTAAGTGTGAGGCATCACACGGAAAGACACCCACGTATTCGCGGCCCTCGCAGAAGCAGGGGCAGAACAGACACCGGCACAGCAAGCAGCGTCTCGCCCAGTCAGTCATCCTGTGCGCGCCGGCACTTCGTTGACCATGCGCTTCTCCCTGCACAAGTCCACTGCGCGCATTGGACAAGTCGAGATCCGAGGCGTGCAGCACGTCGTCGAATTCGACGCCAGAGAGCCCCAGACTTGCAGCAGAAGACGGCACCATGGCCAGCAGCCCACTGAGGCCGTCTCGCCCGAAGCGATTGATGTCATCCAGTCCAGGACAGCCATCGTTGTCCCCTGCAAGGACGAGCCTGTCAGTCGCATCGTCAGTGTGTGGGCTGGGATCCCGGCAGGCAGCCTCATAGTCTTGGTCTCGGCATCTGCACAGCACATGTACGCCCGTGAGAGGGACGCGCTGGCCAGGTTCTGCCGTGACACGGGGCGGGACGGCATCAGCGTCCACCAGCGCGACCACCAGCTCGCCAAGGCGCTGAGAGAGGTTGGGATGACGGGGCTGCTGGGCGACGACGGCCTCGTCCACAAGGGCAAAGGCGAGGCGCTGGTCATTGGAATCGCTCTCGCTGCCGCTGCTCCAGGCCCGGGGGCTGCCGATGGGGCAGACCCTTCTGCCCGCACCCGTACTCATCAACAGTGCCACGGCCACAACAGGAACGGGGAGAGAAATGGAAGGATCAACAGCCAAGAGACAGATGTGCGGTGTAGCCACGGCTGCCCGCGTGGCACCACGACCGGGAACGGACAGCAATTCCGCGGCACCTGCGCGGCCAGAGACAGCGGCACTTGCCGCAACAAGCAATCTCGTGGCTGCGCGGCCGGAGACGGCGGCCATACCGGCTACTACAAGTACGTCGGCTTCATAGACGCGGACAACTTTGTCACCGGGAGTGTCTCGGAGTACTGCAAGGCCTTTAGCGCCGGGTTCCACCTTGCCTCAGCGCCAGATGCCATGGTGCGCATAAACTGGGGCAGCAAGCCCAAGGTGCACGACGGCGAGATCGTCTTCAAGACCTCAGGCCGTAGCAGCGAGGTTGTGAACCGGCACTTCAACCAGTTCCTCAGCCAGCTCGAGAAGAGAGGCTGCTGCACCTTCAGCGGCGAGGCCTCCGAGCACGTCGAGAATGACCAAGGCGACACGGAGCTGCACCACATTTGCACGGGCAATGCGGGGGAGCACGCAATGACCATGTCGCTGGCGCTGAAGCTGAGGCTGGCCGGCGGCTACGCCATTGAGCCTTTCCACTTCCTCGACCTCTTCGATCAGTTCTCCGGCGACAAGATGGTCAGGTCAGCCCCTGCCTCCCTCATGCTGGAGCCGCACTCGGCCATCTCCACAGTTTCCTCGTCGCCAGTACCAACCCCGGTCGGCACTTCACCCTGCTCGTCCCCAGTCTCGGAGACAACCGCAGCTAGTTCTCTGTTCCCTGTCCCATCCGAGCCCGCCTCGTCAGCTGTGGGCCAGAGACTGTTTGCCTACAGCTCGGAGGCACCTGTTGCCATGCCAAAGGTACAGATTCTCCAGATCCGCACTATGAACCCACATTTCCATGACACCAATAAAGGTGAAGCCCATATAATCCGCATGTGGACGCAGGGTCTCTCGGCCATGTACCACAGTCCATTGACAGCGGACTTTGCCGACTTCAGACACGACCTCTGGGAGACGATCCTAGCAGGCGGTCTTAAAATCAATGGCAGTACAAAACATAACATTTCCTTTCCACCAACCCCGCCACTGACCCAATACGACCCGTGCTCGACAACTCCTCCCTCCTTTCAAGACAGAGCGAATCCCAGCGGAGCAAGTCTCGAACCGGCAAAATGCAGGATATATCAGCCCGCGGGGGACTTTGACCTGACCGAGCTCAGGCAAATCCTTCTGCACGACAGCAAGCTTTTCTGGTGTTCCGCAGACCCCGAGGAGGAAGCTGTGGAAGACGAAGTCGAGAGTGTGTGCCGCAACCAGGACGGGATGAGCTCTAGCGGCGTCGACGTCGATGAGAATGCCCGGGAAATGCCGCTGCAACGCGTAGCCAGGAGAGACTCGGGCGTCGACTTCGATATGGTCGGCATCGACCACACAGGACTCGATGAGCAGGCTGTCCCCGGCCTCGACTTGCATGAAGCACCCACTAGGAGATGTCAGCTGGACACGGTGCATAACGACATCGTCATCATGGACGAGCTGCAATGACAATCATAACAGCGTCCATGCCAAAGACGCCCGCCCGCCCGCCCGCTCTTCAGACGCGTGAGCGCTGACTGGGCCTAGCATCAACATTGTCGAGGAGGGGCATCAACCCCCACTCGCCATGCTCACCGTAAATCCCATTCCATACTCCGCCTCTTGAGACACGGCGTTCGGTGGCGTCTGGCCATGCGGCTGCCACGCCATTGACGGGTAGCACGGCTATGGTGGCTTTCCTCACCGGAACCTCTTGGTAAATACCCGCCCCTCCGTCACCTAGCCCTAAGCCACTGGATCGACTGGAAGCGTCGATGTCGCATCCCCTCTCGAGAACACGATTGCATGCGTGGTCGGATTCGTTTATGCATACACGGTTTGCAGCGACAGGCAATGGCCTAGGGACTGCTGCAGGGGATTTATTTTCTCTGCCAGGGGAGGTTGGCTGAGACGCAGGCAGCTCTCAAGCTGGTAGCAAAAAAGAAAAAGGGAAGCAATTTCCAACAGGCGTTGCATGCAAGCCACCAGGAGGTTAGACCGCCTCCATCGCATTGTGTTTCCTTTTTTGGAACCAAAGGGGTGTGGTTCGTCTTTTCTTTTTCTGTTTTGGGGTTGATCTTCCCGCACCGTTCTTTGGTCCCTGCGGTGCAATGGCGGCAATGAACTGCATGAGATTGGGCCGTGAGGCTGGGTGTGCATACTGTGTGTAACGTCACGGGGCACATCAAGGGGGTTTCATCATCCACATTTGGCACCGACCGTCATTGAACTGTCATAATGTGTACGTTGTTGGCAGAGGCGATCAAAAAGGAAAAGAAACATGGGTATTATCCGGCGTCGGAGGCGTACATGACAGGGGAAATACCCTGTGGTAAGACTGGATGGATGGGATTGTAACGGACTGGACTGGACTAGACTGGACTGACTAGACTGAGAATGGATGACAATACCCGGGACAGTGGGGGGCGTCTTTGTGCACAAGTGTGCTTGCTTGCTTTTTGGGTTGGATTTGGGGGCCAAGGGGGCGTTGGTTGATTGGGTTTGGGGGTTTTGGTCTCGGGTTCCCAAGGGTTGTATTATGTTGAGTCTGTCTGTCTGCTGGGCGTTCCTGAAAGGAACGGATGGCTGGCTGGCTGACCGGCTAGGGCTGGACCGGGAATAATGTTTCTTATGTGTGGGTTTTTGCCCTGGAGTGCCTGCCCTATGGGGGACGAAAGGGGGAAAGCCTGGAAGCCTGGCTGGGGCTTTAAAGAGACATTTACAGATGCGCGGTGCTGGTATGAGGAGGCAGGCTTATCAACTGGCCTGCGCCGGACCACGTCGGGCTGTTGGGGCAGGACTGGATGGGCTTGGGTTTTCGGGGAGAACAATGCGAGACCTGTCGGGGGTCGGGACAGAACAGAACAGAGATACAGTACAGAAGAAAGTACAGATCAGGCATTACAGTACAGACCATGCATTACAGTACAGACCATGCATTACAGTACAGACCATGCATTACAGTACAGACCATGCATTACAGTACAGACCATGCATTACAGTACAGACCATGCATTACAGTACAGAATACACTGAGATGAATAGATTGATCACTGATCAGGGCCATTTGGAATATACCTGCTTGCTGGCTGGCTGGTAGCGTGATGCGATGGATGGATCGTGATAGTGTGACTCTTTTTACTGTGTTGTTTTTGGTTGGTGTTGAGGCAGTTCGATGTGATTTGTGGCCGGCTGGTTCCTGCCCAGGGGTTGGTTGAGCCTGTGCTGATGCTGACGGAGAGTTCGCCTTGACTACTGATTGTGCTCTGTCCTACGTGTGCCGGTCTGGGAAAGGAGGAGAGATCGGTTACAGGAACCTGATACAAAGACTAGGTATTTATCTAAGGGTCATGTACGATAGATAGGCATGCCATCACTGCACTGCGTCTGCCATGCTAGTAGTACTACTGCTGCTGCTGCTGCTGCTGCTCTATGGGACATCTGTTCCTAATTAAGTACGACCTGGCTGGCTATGCAGAGATTGATTTACTTGGAGTGATGATATGATACTGCGCGGTGAACCATACAACAATTAAAAGTCTAGTCTGCCTTGGTTAGGTGATTTGGCTGTGGGTTGTATACTGTGGTACTAACGACTAGACTGTACATAGTAACTCTGCGTATGAAGAACAGGTCATATGTGGTTGTGGGGGTTCTGGGAAATCTCTACTGTATGCAGACGCACACACGATACGAATGAATAAGTGAGGTGAGGTGGTTACGAGATGGATCCGCGGGCTGCCGCGGCGAGTCTTTGATCTGTGCAGATTAGATTGGGGTGGGGGTCTCAGCTCGTTGAGGCAGGCTGTTGTGAAGGGGAAATGGCAACATGGGATTCTGTGGATGGATGAATGGATGAATTCATCCTTGCAGTGCTGGCTGGCTGGCTGGCGCGCATTGGACCCCGGTGTGTCTGTGCTCTGTTGTTGTTGTTGTTGTTGTCGTGCTGTGTGTGATGGGTCGTCTGGGCCCGCCCTCAACAGCAACATAGCTAAGGTCCCCCCCCCCTGTGTAAATCAATCTTGGGCAAATCAATCTTGGGCAAATCAATCTTGGGCAAATATCTTCCCTTACCCTGGGACAAGTTGCATTGGTGGAGGAGGGGAGGGCTGGGCAGGGGACGATTGTCCTGACACCGGGGCCCCAACGACGGCGGTGAAGAGGTCCATAGGTAGCAGCCTGACTGCCTGAGAAGCAGAGTGTTGTTGACGGTGGGGTCTCTTCATATCTTGCTCGGGTTATATCTCACAGGGTGGGTCCCGATTCATGCAGTTCGTGCGCGGTACGTAGGTGCTTGTTTGGTCTGGTTCCGAATCGGCAGGCAGGGTGGGTGGAGGCCAAACCCATGATCCCAAACAAAACAATGCGACGGCTGCCCGTCAGCCTGTGAATTCGTAGTAAGTAGTAGTTGCGGTGGGCTTCTTTCTTGCGGGGGCCCAGCATCCCAGCTGCGGTTGATTGTTTTGGACTGGAAAAGGTCTAGGTAATCTGCATATTCCGCCGTTGTTGTCCGTCTTGAGAAAGCTCGCCCTTCCTCTCTCAATGGCTGGCTGGCGCTCTCCACATGCATGCTTTCTTTTCCTCCGCGGCACGCCGCGGTTGGGGCGACACGCCCGTGGGTTTTTTGTTTGCGGCGGGGTTGGCTGGCTGGCTGGCTACGCGACAGACTGACTTGGACACATATGTACCGCGCATCTCCAGGAATAGCAACATGCACAGGCGAGCTTCCAAAAGCATGCACACTAACTAACGTATTTGTACAGTTGCATACGCGCCTGCCTGACTTAGTCAGCCCAGCGCAGGCAAAGACAAGATGTGTATGTATGTATGTATGTATGTACCCTTACGGAAATAGAGGGGTTCCTCACGGAGGGATGGAGTTGATGGCAGACGGAGGAGCAGAGGAGGGGGAGACGGAGAGGAATATGTGGACTCGGCGGGTGAGTGAGTGAGTTGTCCATGCGGCCGGCCCTTGCCTTGCCTCGCATGGCAGCGCATCGCATGATCCCATCTCGAAACTTACCGCCCCGATCAAAAATGCTGGCTGCGGCGGGGTGGGGTGGGTTATGTACAAACTGTGGACTGACTACCTAACCCTCTATCTCTGTCTCTAGCCCATCACTATTGTTTTCTTCGCGATACGTTCTGCCCTGCAGAATAGGTGAGGTGGAGAAGCCATGTAGTCTGGATGGACCCTTGGGACTGTCTGTCTGCATAGTTGTCAATGCGTCCTGGATGCCTGCCTGCTGGCTTGTCGTGGTTGATGATGAGGGGCAGCACCAACGAAACCAGACGGGACCTGGGGAGGATTCATGACTTGCACGATAACAAAAGTTGAACTACACACGCGACCAGACCAGATCGCGCCCCCGCCCCCAATCCCTCACCCCACCTCCCCAACGCCATCGTGGCGCGGTGACGACGATGAACACTCCGGGAATCCAGCCATGCATACATGGAATTGTAGGCGGGGAGGAGGGGGTGGCTTCTGGAACCAACCCAACACCAACAAAAAAAACGCCATGGGCAAGTTTGCTGCTGCTGGCCGCCGCCGTGTCTTCTCGCCTCGCCCTGTTGCGTGTGCCACGACACGACACGAGTCAGCGCCATGCGATCGGCCTCGGAAACAAGCCATGCCGCCTTACTCGGGCGGTTTGGTTTCCTGCTGGTCTCATCTCTTGTCCTCCTCGCCTGCCTGCCTGCCCACTCTATCGAGCGAGCGAGCGCAACCTCGATACTTCTACAAAACATGTATGCATGCACATCATTACCGGTCCTCCGGGCAAAAGTCCCTGCTGTACATGTGTGTGTACACCATTGATGGCAGGACGTGTCACCATGTAACAGCAGCAGTTAGTTAGTCAGTTACTTAATTATCTAGCAACCAGCAACAAGACCCGAGCCATGACTCTCCCTCCCTCTACATTAGACAAGACAAAAGTCCACATCAACTCTTTTTTTTCCTTTGCAGCCACATGATAGGCCAATGGCTGGCTACCTAAGTACCTACCACCCGGGCTTGCTAGCCTGGCCTGGCCTGGCCTGGCCTGCTGGCTCCGATCCGAGCGACCACCAGATGGTTCTTTTCTAGCAGGGGGTCTTGGACCCGGTGGTGTCTGTCTGGGCGGCCGGACCAACCAACCAACAAATCGAACAACCAACAACAACAAAAGCAGCAGCAGCAGAGACGAACACCCACCCCGTCCCAAGCGCCAGCGCCAGCGCCAGCCATGCCAATCGAGTAATTAACCATCCAAAGGACAGCTAGCATAACTACCGCGTAGAAAATGTCCTAGCCGCCCGGCTGGCTGCCTACCTACCTGTCAAAGAAGCCCCCCCAAAAAAAAGGGACGGTGCTTGTCTATCCACGTAACTACTCCGTACCACTTCCCGCACTCCCCGTCAGCGTCAGCGAAAAGCGGCGGCATTCAAAAGAACCCAACCAACCCCAAACTCTCGCTAGCACTCCTAGGCGGGCGGGACTTGCCCTCGCACCCCAGTAGGGGAAAAAAAGGCTTAGGCTCTGGCTAGGCTCGCGGCGAACCTTAGCTGACTCGAACACCCCTCCCCCCCTCCATGCCCGGGTTAAGGATCGAACAATTGAAACCAGAGTCGGCGGGAACCTTGAGCTTAGTTACTGTGTATGGGGAAGTGTATGTATGTATGTATGTATGTATGTATGTATGTATGTATGTATGTATGTATGTATGTATGTATGTATGTATGTATGTATGTATGTATGTATGTATGTATGTATGTATGTATGTATGTATGTATGTATGTATGTATGTATGTATGTATGTATGTATGTGTGTATATTGATTAACCCGATGGACGTGTGGGTGGGTGCTATGTCATGGTGCATTGGGCCCGGCCCACCCGCACTCACTCATTCATTGCCTTGACTTTTGTCCTGGCTGGAACGTCCTACAACCTAGCTAGCCTGCCCGTCCACCTACCTGCCTGCCAATGCAAGCAGGCAATGCACGGCATCGTCTGATTCCCGCAGTAGCATTCGCTGCACGCTCACAGATGCATGCTGATTCAAGTCTGGCATGCCCACAGTGTTGAAGGGAGAATGGATCTTTGCATTGTTTTGTTGCGCCGTTTTTTCCTTCCTCCGAAGAGTATCAGAGTGCCCCAAGAATGCACTTTTGAAGCTTGTTTTTGTGTTTGCCCCCCGTGCCCTTTTTTTCGTTTTGACCTGAGTGAGCCAGCCAGCTCCCTTTTCCCTCCCCCAGTCGCTCCCTTCTCCCAGTGCATCTACACCTCTAAAGGGTAATCTAGAGTGCCAAAATAAAATGAGTCTGTTTCCCGTCCCATGTCTCGCTCAAATAAAAAGTCATAATGTACATATACAATAGCTTCCAGCACAGTGTGGAGAGGACAGACATTTCCCCGGGATTATAATCGTTACATCGTTCGTAGGGTAGATGAGCAAGGTATATGGCGCATGTGTGAACAAGAATGCTCAACTACTGCCTCAGTAGTCGTTCAGGAGGCAGTCGAGCTCGTCCAGCTCGATCGTCTCGGGGCTCCGGTCCCACTCCAGGAGGCTGTCGAGTTTGGCCCAGCTGTCCATGTCACCCTCCTTCTTGGCGCTGACCGAGAAGGCAGGGCGCATTGCCGGGCTGGCCATGAAGGCCATCGGTGGCGGTTGGTTGCCGGCGGCGCTGGCCTTGGGCTCGCCAAATAGGCTGTCGTCCTTGGTGTGCTCGTCCAGCTCTGTGCTCTGGACGACCAGCTCCGACTTGACGGGTAGGAGCCCGCCACTGAGCTTTCGCTTCTGGAGGCCGTCGGCCGTCTGCGTGAACTCCTTCTCGTCCTTCTCGAGCGGCGGCGACGCTCCTCGTTGCGACTGCACCGGCAGTGCCAGGGTAGGGATTGGGCGGCCCGAGAAGGAGCCGACGGGGGTGGCGGGCATGGGCATGTCGTCGTCCATGTCGTCGAACTCGGGCGACGACAGGTCCACCTCGGGGGAGGGGCTGAGCTCTCTCCTGCGGTCGTCCTCGGCGTCTTCCGAGGCCGATGTCGCGCTGGGTGTGACGAGTGTGCGCGCCTGTGCCGCGGCAAGGGCAGCCATGGTTGGCTCGGGTAGGGGTCCGTGGGGGCATGTTGTGAGGTAGAAGTAGGTCCTGCGCGGGTGGACGGTCTCGAGCTCCTTGGCCATCGGGCAGGGGTTGTTCGCGTTCCAGCAGGAGCGCTTGAGGTAGGTCGACAGTCTCGAGGAGATGATCGCAGAGGGGTTTGCGGATCTGCAAAGGTCAGTGTCAGCATAACCAGTGACAATGCGCATTGTGAGGCACGCGGTACGGTGTGCGGTGCGGTGCGGCGCGGCGCAACACGGCACGAGACGCGGGACGGAGAGAGAGGGGATGCAAGGGCGACAACATACTGTTGGACGATCTTGAGCTGCTGCATCAGGACGGGGACGAGCTCCTTGACGATGTGGGGGCGGTTGCCGGCATTCTGGAGCTGGACGATGACGGCCTCGACGATCTCATCGTTGACCTTGCTGAGGTCGACCTTTGGGGAGGCGGAGGCGTTGTCTGCGGCGTCCTTCATCTCTACCGAAGACGCCCTCGATCTTGGCGGGGACGGGGGCAGCTTATTTGAGGCGGACTGATGGCGCTTGGCGGCGGGAGTGTCGTCGCCAGCATGGGAGCGTTTTATCTTCTTGGAGGGATGGGTCTGAGCGTCCATAACGGCGGGGCTGGAGGGGCTCCGTGGGGACTGGGAGGAGGGCGAGTTCGTCATGGATGATGATGATGTCGACGACGAGGATGAGTGTGCTGCGCTATGGCTTTGGCTATGGCTCTGAGGGTGGCTAGGCGAGAGTCGACTTGCAGCGGCGGCAGCTCTGGCGGCGTCGCGTTCGGCCAGGGTGACTGGGACGTGGATTCCCAGGGAAGGGAGGGAGAGCGACTTGCGACGGGTATTGTAGGGCATTTTGAAATAATGGGTGGCTGCGAGTCGGGCTGATTTCTAAAACTGTCGAGGGTACGGAACTGTGTGTTATGTCCTTTTTTTGTTCAAACGCACGAGGAACCCCGGGTGTCTAGGCGTCCGTTTGTCTTGTTTTGGAGATGGAGTATCAATGTATTGCTGCTGCAGCACGGCAAGAGTTGGGTCCAGGCGGGGGGATCAACGCTTGCGCAAGACAGCAGTAAGATGTGCAGGAGGGGGGAATATGATGGGCAATACAATACAGTACTGTACAGGACGTAATGGTACAGAGAACAAGAAGGGGGATGGATGGAAGAAGGATGGTGGATGGATGGATGGTTCAGAGTTGGGTTGTGCAGCGCATGTGAAGGGAAAGTGAGTGTGAGAGCGTGCAGCAACGGTGAAGGAGGACGAAGGGATAGTAGGATGGGATGGAACGGGTTGGGATGGTACGGCAGGGGCGGGCGGGCGAGGGTGGTACGGTACGGTGCTGGGCTGGGCTGGGCTGGACTGGGGCAGCGGATAACGGTAAAAGGCAAGGCAAGGCAGGGCAGGCGAGGCAAGACAGGGAAGGTATGTCTGTGTCTGTCTGTCTGTGATGCGTGGTCTGGGCTGAGTTTGAGTTGGACTGTCGCTGCTGCTGCTGTTGCTGCTGGTCAGAAAGAGGTAGGCGGGCAGGTGGGCAGAAGCGAGGAAGCTTGGGGGTGCGAAGGAGGGGAGCTGTCCGTCAGTCCGTGTGAGCTGGGAGCTGGGGGAGAGAGACCAGGGGGTGGATGGGAAGACAGACAGACAGCAGAAATGTGGCGGGCGGCGCACACACCACCCACACACACACACGTACACACCACAGCTAAGAAAGAGCACTTGAGTGACAAACTTTTTGGTCGGCCGCTCATTCGTCGTTCCTTGGTCAGGGTTGCCACGGCACTACGAGGGGCACTACGAGCCGGTACCTGGCATGAACGGCAGATTCATGTGGGAGCTACAAGTACCTTACCCTGGCAACCATGGTAGCCCAGGCAGCGGTTAGGGTAGGGGGCATGGGGGGATGGGGGGTGTGAGACGACCGGAGAGACACGGACGGAACTGGGCGAGAAAGAAAAAAAACTGCGGGAAAA
>JUJX01000045.1:287902-306867 GCA_000800745.1 Diaporthe longicolla
CCCCGCCACCTCTCACGCGATCCACACGCTCCCTCCCCCTAACCCTGATGACGTCCTGCGGCTTTTTGGAGAGGCTTGCTGTGAGAGACCTGACGTTGCACGCTGTCCCGTGCAGGCAGTCTCGCTCGCTTTCTCTCTAGGCAATTTATGAGGAGTTAGTCCTCTGGATGCGTAGCGTATACCAGAGTTTTAGCACACTGGAATTTTCTCCACCTGAACTAAGGCTGAGGTTGTCTTGACGAGCAGCACAGACTCAGTGTCGGCCGCGCGTTTGCTCGTTCATGAGTTGTCTCATCAGAGTGCTGAAAATGTGCCAGAAAAATGGGGACATCTGGTAATATTAACCGAGGAGCCGCGCGGCGCTGGTTTCTTTAATTGTTGTCGAGTGTTCCTCAAGTGTTTTCGTCTAATCTTCCCTCGCCAAGTCAGAATCAGATTATGGGTCCCCTTTGCACGCAGTAGTACGGCGGGACTGAAGACGGGAGGAAAGGAATCAGTGGCAACTTCAAGTTTGTGTTTGTAGGTTATTGTCATATGGAAGCGCTCGGGTGTTTCTTTATGGGTTGTACTCTGCATCAGTGGAGCAGTAGAGAATAGGGGTTGGGTTTGCTAGGGGGTGTATTGTTTGTTCTGGTGTTATAGACTGGTGGGCAACTAAGTCTCAGTATTCGTGAATAAGATTATAATGTATTAGAAAATTGTGTGCGTAGGGAATATAACGACCACTCTTTTCTGGCAATATGAGCAGGTCTTACGAGTCAGTGTATAGGAACGCCAGTCCGAGTTCAACGAACCCATATTTTCATTTCGCGCCATGTTTTTTTCCTTCTGATGTGCATGGCCGAGCGATTTGAAGACCAGACGGTGGGTGTTGAGACAATCTTTCACCTCCTACTCTGACTGAAGTCAGCCATACCAAATAGCTCGAGAAGCTTTTGGTCATGTGGAGAGGGAAAGTAAACATGGGATTCTAGAGAATCTTCCTGGATAGAGGCAATGGCATTATAGTGTGCTTCAGTTGCAGTTAGCGGGGTTCTTAAATTATTCTCAAAACGTCTCAATGCCTGGAATCCCTTCTGCCAATTATATCGGTAGAATATCCCCCGTCGTATTTGATAATCGTCCAGACGTTCATTTGCAAGGACAACTGTGGTGTAACCAAACTCTTCTTCTTGTTGGGCCTGGCTGGCATGTCTTAAGTATTTCGAACGATGCCTGATCAGGGCAAGTCCGTCCTCGACTCGGACGGCAGAACCCGTAGACAGCTCAAGCGGGAGAAGCCGCCTGGATTGATCGACCAGCCACGGGGAAGAAAGGCCCCGAAGTGAGTGAAGATCGCGGAGAAGGACTTATATCCCCGGGCAACATCACGGCGATGTAGCCTCAAGTCTTAAAGCTGGGGCCAAGGCGGCGAGCCGAGGGAACGGACAGCTGCGACCAAGCTGTCGCGGCAATGAATCTTGAGGTTCACCTACCTACTTGTTGGAACATCGACCAGTGCCGTGAGGCGGTTAATCTTCCTCAGCATAGAGAAGTAACAGATAGTTGATTAGGAGTCAGCAAGCATGTATGAAGTTGAACCCCAGCAGATATAACGAAGAAGATTCTTTAGAATCGTAAGTATCATGCAACGAGCTCCTGACCTCAGACCGGCCTTCCTTGACAACCACACGAAAGTTGGCGTAAAACAGCATTTTCAGTCCTCACCAGATCTTGTTCATGAGTGACCGCTCAAGAGTTCTTTGGGAACATCTGGTTGTCTTGGAAACACACACATCTCAGTCGTGACGTGTTTGGAGTAGTCCTGAGAAGCGTCTACAGTCCGATCTCGAACACGCAGCCAGCCTCCCCGGCCCCCTCCCCCTGGGACAACTCTTGCCAATTCCAATCCGATCAGGTCTGTCTCTGAGAGAATAGTACCAAGGTATGTTCTTGTTGTAGCCGGTGCTTTCAGATCACCTGCGTGGCATGGGGCAGAAACGATTGTACCTAATACGTCAGTCACCCTTTGCAATGGCTCATTGAGCTTGTCTTCCAATTTTTCAGTGCTTGAAACGCTCAAGTCTTCATGAAGCCCTCCGGCCACCGTGTCCTGCTTGTGTTCTGTACCAGCTCGACTCGCTCACCATCTTGCGTGGACAGAAAGCCTTTCGAAAGTTTGGACGAGGGTACTAGATCAAGTATAGCATTGACTGCTCAATGAATGTCTAATAGCCACTGAATCTCTTTGGGGCTTAGGGCGCGGATACTGGGCATTTCCTACTCTCACCCACGCCCTTGGGCGATGATCATTGAGCACGTTGTTTCTGAAAGTTAGCATGGAAGTTTACGAGACGCCATTAAAAGACATAATAAAATTTTCTTCCATTCCTCGCAGTCTTGTTTTGGGTATTTGGGGGTAGACGGTTTATTTGAGGCACTCATTTAGACATGGTTCTTGTCCATACGTAAAGACTGACGGGCATGATCAAAGCATATAACCAGGTTACGATTGTTCAAATAGGAATTTGAGATCAGCGAACGCTGTGCAAACGCTCCGACTGGTTTCCTCCAAAAGGCTGAGCAGTATTCCTTACATTGGAGAACGGATATTCGCACCCGAAAAAACGGATAGTACACCCGTAAATACTCTTTTTATAATCTTTAAGCTATATACTAATATATATATATATATTATTCTAATTTTACTTTAGCTTTATTTTTTAAGTATTTAAATATATAGAAAGTAGAGTTATTAAAAATATAATTTATATTTTTATTTAAGTTTTTATTTACTAAATAATATTTACTTTATAAAGCTATAACTTAGGTTTTAATAAAGTTATAATTATAATAAAAATATAGTTAAATACCTTATATTTTATAGTATATTATAGTATTAAATATTATAGTTAGAAGAAAATCTAATTTAAAGTTAAAATTAAAAGTAGAATATAAAGCTTTTTTTAAAAAATTAAAATATAATACTATTTATTAAATATTAGTTTTATAATAATTATTATAAGGTTAAGTTCTATATAAGAATAAAATATAAATTTAGAGGATATTTAGTATATAAATTAATATAATATATATAGGAATTAACGTAGTAATTTTATTATATACTTATTTTAGTAACCGGTGTACCATCCGTTTTTTCGGGTGCGAATATCCGTTCTCTTACATTGACTCTCACAACACGGACTGACTTATGCGGCTGTCTGCTAAAATATCAACAAAGACTTAACGATTTGGTCGGAAGTGTCGGTCTGAAAAGATACATGGGACCTTATTTCACGATACTAGAAAGGATATTGCTTAATGTACACCTAGGAACTTCACACATGAGCGCCGCGCGTCTTGCGCAGGAGAAAAAAGAGAGGGAGAGAAAAAGAAAAACACGAAACCCTGCGCGGATCAGCAGTCTTCCGCTCATAGTTGGATGGTTGAAAGGTGATAGAGTGCTGCATGGCCAGTGGTCTCGTGCAACAGCACAGCACTATTCTCATGCTAAATCAGAATGGTTTCCCTGGTTCCGCAGCATAACGCAGTTACCAGCCTCAACAGAGTTTTGATTGGTTTCGTTTCTATTCCGTATAAAATAGTCTTGAATAGATGAAAATGCTCTTTCCGCATATCATGTCACAGTTCTGGACAGGCACATAAATTCCTAGGGGATGGAGAGAAACCACGTGTCTGATGGCTTGTGCACCTTTAGGGTAATACTTCGGGTCATCCTCTTCCCTCTGACACGGTCTTTTCAACGTGGCTTCCTTGAATGTAACAGATCTCGGATACGGGACAGCAACCGTGATATGGGGAACTGCACACAGACTCCATGCTTGAGTCAGTATTTTTTCACTTTTCGATTTGCCGCGTATCCACATGTGGCTCCTGACAACTCCACCAAGTTCAAAGTGTGGGTGAGGAACCTGGGAGATGCTTGTATTGCTTCGGCCTCCGGCATCACCAACTGCCTGACCTGAAGAAACGTCTGTGTCTAATGTTTGGTAGGGATCGTGCACAACCACATAGATCTGAAGGTGAAGGGCACACATTCCGAACATTCAGACCCTCTCTCTCGACGCTTGGTCACCTCAACAGTGGAGCTCAGAAAGACAATCTACAAGCGGCTCATAGCCCGTCTTTGAAGGTGAGTCGTTTGCTCACCAGACATGATGTGACTTCGACCATTCCGCTCGGCCCGCTGCTCGCCGGAACCAGGCTACGTCCTCGACCAGCAGACACGCCCACTTCACATCCTGCATGCCTCCTGCATGCCGTAGATCCAAGACATGAGCTTTCGGTTTCAGAATCTGCACACCTTGCGTGTTTCAGGGCCGCCCGTAATTCTGGGTTCAGCGTGGCCCTACCGCTGCTGATAATAACGCCAGTATGTATGTCATGCATCACAGGAGCACAGACGTGGCTGACTCTCAATTGTGGGGATAGGGGTAGTATCGCAATCGCAATCGGATGTTATTCACTAATTGTGCATGTTCAATAGATCTAGGCCAGTCCGAGCTGTACAGCTCTGAATATTCGTCGCTGCGGGGGTCTTCTTGTTGCTTGTGCAGTCGAACGACAGTTTTACCCCGCCAGAGGAGTTGTCACACCACGAGGGCCCAGTCGTAATGTCAATTTCAGTCACATAGTCCTCGTTCAACCTATATACAAGTATTTGTGAAGGCTACTATGTACAAGCGGAAATCGGTTCAACTGGTTTGGCTACGATTGCTCTCCGATCCCCGGTCCACCCGGTCTCCCCGATCGGCGGCCCGAATTTTGTAGGAGTTGTTGCCACCATCAAAGGCTGTGCCACCACCGCCGTGTCGTCCGTTGCAGATCTCGAAACGGGGCCGGATTTTTGCGAGCGTCTGACATATGCGTTCGCGTAGGCGGGCTTCTTGGAAGCCGAGTGCTCGTTCGAAGAGGTGAGCCAGTGCATTACGATTGCGGAGAAGAGGACTAAATAGACAAATACAAATCAGTATCACAGATGAGAGCTGGGGAAGAACTAACGCTTACTGTCGCTATTGCAGCACATCAGGCACAGCCAAGACTCTTCTCCATTGAGAGCCATCAAAACAGTCAAGTTCCTAAAATTTCGCGGCGTCAGCTCATGGTTCTTTATGGGTAACGGTGATTTACTGACGTGATGCTGCTCGCCAGCGTACAGCAAGCGCCGATAAATGTCTTCTTGGCCAGCCTCCTCAGTCTGATATTGGCCGGTGTCCTCTGGAATTGCAAGCTCTGCAACATAGTCTCAAACGTCCCTGTCTTCCAAAATTCGGACCACTTGATTGTTGGCAAGCCTATAGTTCCCATTAGCCGACGGATATCCAACTAGGCATCGATTGAACTACTCACTCGTCAGTGGGACAAGGAATGACAGAGTCAGGTATACCTGTGAGACCAAATTAGTTCTTGTGCGAGGATAAAAGAAAAAGGCAGAACTGTTCGAGCTGACGTACGTTGACAAGTGCATCAAACGAAATCAGTGGTATGATGACGGGCTTCTGTAGGCCAATAACACAGTGTCCCTTGTCGAACTCCGCAATATGCCTGGAAATTTGTCAGATTATCGTCGCTAGGGTATCGAAAGTGCCAAGCCAAGGAGGCGCTGATCAAAGAGTTTAGCATTGTGACTTGCAAGACGAAATTCATAATCGTAATGATAATAAAGATCCCTTGGTCATAAGTCAGACCCTGGTAGTCAAGCTTCGTCCCAACATACATACCAAGCATTCCGAAAGAGTTGAAGATATAAAGCTTTGACTTCAGACGTGGCTTTTTTGAGCCTCTCACTATGTGCTTTTCAAGAATTAGTGAAGGGTTTGCGCGATTATGCACGAGTATTCAACATACCGCTCTGTCCACCAGGAACAGATAAATGAACTAGTGAATGGTTACACCAAGTGTCCGCATGAATTGTTCATCATCAGCACTTACAACCTATTGCATGGTCAGATTCTGGTTGGGTTTGGCCTTCGGAACTCAGTGGCACTTTACCTTGCTCGTCACATATGCGACCAAACACAATCCCATCGCAGCCGTGCAAGCTTGCTCATTGAAATTGGTTCCGACCCCAAACTGCAGCACGGTGGATCCAAAGACGAAGATGAAGCTGAAGAAGTATACCGCAAGGACGACTGTATTATCTTAGCGATCGCCACACTGGAAGGCGCGTTTCGCCTTGGTGGATCGAACGTACCCCACATGGTATACGGTAACAGCCGCCAGTCCTTTACCGCGAACACTTTGCTTGCTGCAAGTGAGAAGGCGTATCGTCAGCATGACGGGATCCCGAGTCGCAGCAGCATCAATGATCGAAGGCCGTGTACAAACCTAGCAGAAACGCGATAAGGCAGCCGGAAATAAAGGCGATGGCGATGCTGAGCGTCCGGCCGTAAAGCGGAGGCACATACCATCCCACGGGGTCGGGGCGCTGACCCGACGCCATGACGCTCAGGGCAGCGACGGCGAGAGATCGTCTTGGCCTATCTTGAATTCGTAGCCCACAAAAAACAAGTTTTTGGATTCAAGCAATGATTTAGGGGCCCTGATGGAATGCGATCACAGCTGACGACCGCAATGAGGACCTGGGGAAAGCAAGATATTATTTTGTGTGGGTGAATCGGGACAGAAGTGGGATTTCGGCAGAGTCAGCAAGGCGTTCGCCAGCCCAGAAGAGCCCCGAGAGCCACGTGAGCCCACCACATCCCGGCCGGGGGGCGAACGTCATACCAGGTGCGGTCAGATTACAGTGCATATGTGATCCCATCTGATCGATCCCTACGAAAACATCGCATCCGCCAGCCATGACTCGCACGGGAAACCTATTCGGTGGCTTGACTTTTGCATCTCCTTGGGATGCTACATGGTCAGCCCGAGAGGACGTCCGGATGTGTGTGTGGTTCCCTCCCGCTATATGCTCGGCACGAGGTGGGCGGGAGGGAAGTGGCTTGTTCTTGATGCGGCGGAATCCCTTGGAAGGTGATTTAGCTTCGGCACATTATGCAATGTAACCTAAACGGACCGGGTTGGCAGCCTCGGAAGGCAATACGGACACTAAATGTCGCGCGCCGCGCGAAAGCGCATAGCCGATTACTTGCTTCCGCAAGTGACATGCTCTTGGTGTTTATTAGCTGTCCCAGACCGGATGCAGTTCTCCAGATATGGACCGGTCGAGACTCCTAATTTGTGTCGACGCTTCTACTTTTCTTGCCTCTTTCGGCCGGAAGCATCTCGCGCCGTCCAACCAAGGCTTCGAATACATGTCGCTCTGCCCGAAGAAATCGCCCCTAACACGCGTTCTCGCTAATCTGGCGTCTCTTCCCATGGGGTGACTGGGGCGCGCCCCTCTCCGATGTCACCTGAAGGTCGATCACACGGCATTTGAAGGGAGCGCTTACAGGGTTTTGCCTGCAATAAGGTTAAAAAGGTACTTCTACCCTGTTGGCAATGGGGGCCCTGCCCTATCTCTCTCTCTGTTAGAGAATAAGAAAATATAGTCACATTAGGTATAAATAACTAAGGAAATTAGGTTACTTCCAGTAGACCTACAATAATAAAACGGTAACTGAGTTATTAGGAGGAAGGTACTGTTTTGAACTTAGAATAATATACTCTGATTAGTTGATAGGGTTACACTGCATGTATTCACGCTAACAAAGTACAGGCGAAAACCCTGTAGATTCGTCCCATACATTTCCCTGTGCTTCTAATGCGCATAGGTGGACTCACTTCGTGCATATTGCAATGTTGCCAGTGGCTTCCTAGAGCCACGAAAACTCTTCACGGACAACACACAACATACCAGCACATGATGGGATCGGCCTTCGGACGCCCATCGCTATGCGCCCCTTGATTGTGCCGACGACAAGCGCGGAAGATCGCCAATATGCTCGCTCGAAGCACTCCGAACCGTCTTGCGACATGGTCGGACCGGGGCCGTCGAACCGGGGCCTGGGAGCCTAGTACACTAAAGCAAGACCGTGCATTGCCGGAGGCCACAGACCGGGTCTGGACGAATGGAGTTCCTCACCGTGCGGAAGCCTAGCCTTCAGCCGGTCGACCGGAGTAAGTCGTCCGAGGCGGCCGCCTGGGGAGGAACGCCCTCACCAAAGAAGAAACGGCAGCATCAAAAGAGGAGCAGTGCTGGTCTTTGTGAGCGAGTTGAGGAGCGTCAAAACGGGACCAAGAGTGCCGAAACCAGCGTGGCTCCAACAACAATACTGCGCCAGGAGATTGCTGAGATCGATACCATGCAAAACACGAATCCGCCAGTCCTCTGTGTGAACCAAGTTGTGAATCAAGTTGTGACTGCCGTCAAACAGCAGCAAGGCGCAGTGTCTAGACCATCGAGATGACGATGATACCAAGCGCTGAGCGATACTCTGAAGCTCGACCGCAAAGAACAGCCCTGACTGACATCGATTCGTGTATTCCAAGGCACATCAAGTATGAGAACTACTATTTGCCACCCCCTATGCACGCTGGGTGTCTGGCAGTAGCAGAACTTATCGGCTGCACATGACAGTCTTTGGCTTTACAAGGACCCACCGCAGACTTCGCGGCCAAGAGGATGACAGTGCAGGCACTCGAGCATTCGAAGCAAAAGATACAGTGCTTCTAGCCACGCAGGGTGAAAGTCTCCGACATACTTTGTACTATCAGTCTCTGAACCACCCGAACTCGGAGCGTGAACGCACTCTCGGACCGACATGTCCACGGATGGGAAGGGAAAGGGTGTGTCAGGGTTGTTCAAGCTCCACGTGGCTACTATTCTCCGATGAGACTGCCACTGCTGGGAATGAAAGACAGACTATCCATGCCGATAAGTTCCCTGATTCGTCGACCAGCAAATACCATCCGTACAGGGCTTTGCCTACAATAAGGTTAAAAAGGTACTTCTACCCTATTAGCAATAGGGGCCCTGCTCTATCTTACTCTATATTAGTAAATAAGAAAATATAGTTATATTAGGTATAAATTAGTAAGGAAATAGGTTACTTCTAGTAGTTCTATAATAATAAAATAGTAATTAAGTTATTAGGAGAGAGGTACTGTTTTAAACTTAGAATAGTATCTTCTAATTAGTTAATAGAGTTATATTGTATATATTCGCGCTAACAAAGTGCAAGGGAAAATCCTGTAGGAATATTTCTGGCTTCCGCCCCCACCCTCCATCTCTTCCAAGAACTCCAGATCGACGTTGTCATTTCTAGTGGCAACCGTGAGTATTGCTGCAAGTTCTTGGAATGGTTGTTACCCTACAATTGAATGAAGTTTCCTGTGCCTGCTTTCAAGCGTCATTGTTTGATCATCAGTGACGCAAGTGGTCCTTGTCTCCTTCTCGGCAAATTCCAAGGTTCCCGCAACGCGTCTTAGCAACACGGCCAATGCCACCTCGAACTATATAATGTCAGAGAATTGTTGCAGGCGACGAGCATGTTCACATGCAGGTTCATAGAGATCCTGCCGTGAGCATTTGTCCAAAAAATGGCGCAAAGATCCTCTACAAGGAAGTGTCCTGGGCGCGTCGGAAATTTCCGTGGATGGAAGACAGGCAACGGCCAGGTGGCTGTAACAATTGATGCGTCGTGCGCAAGCTGTACAGTTTGAAGCAAGTCTTTCAAGTACAGATACAGGCAAACGACATCGCGCCTAGGAGAGTCGACAAAAGTGAAGCCTGTGATGATACTGCTATCAGGTTCCTGGTGTTGTGTCATTCACAGTGAACCCCAGCGCCCGCTAGCTATCCTGATCAGACATTCTGATTGTGCCGTCAGCAAATACGTCCATGCCCTCTGTGATTTTGTCCTGTCCTGGTCGCTGCCAATTAATCACCTGAAGCCCTTTTCTCCTGGCCGCTTGTCTTTCAATCTGTTTCTTCGGGTAAGTCTCAGATATCAGCGGCGCTGCCTCACCACTACGTTCAAGATCTTGATCCCCTGCTATGTACTGAGCCTTGGGAAATTGTGGCCAGTTGATGTAGTCTGGAGCGTCAGTGAAAGTTTTGAGGTCCCCTCTATTTTTCCTTGTCAAAACCCATGAGTCAAGCACAGATCGGTATTTCGCTACTGGGTTATCAAGTCGTACGTCTGGGTGTTTCACCAAGTCCGTCATAAGTAGCATTTGAAGAGTATTCTGCCCTCGGTTTTCGATGAGGCGGAACTGATGATCGCGAGTGATAATCTCATGCAGCGTAAATATTACGCCCTCAACATCATTAAGGTTCTCGTTGTAATGGTCTCCGCGGTACTGGTCGTCGTATGGATCATCGACTGCACAGATACGGGCCGAGGCTCCAAAGTCGATAAGCATGATCTGGTCTGTGGCTTTGTATACAAGGAGGTTCCTTAGGGCGATATCTTGATGTTGGATTCCGTACTTGTAGTTCAGGTCGTCGACAACACGTATAAGTTATTGAAGCCATTTAAGCTTAAATGTACGGCGGTCCCCCACATTGTGAGTTATATCCAAAGATCCGCCAGAAATATATCGAGTTATAAAGCCAACAATATACTCTTTCCCGCTAAGCTCCTCAACGACGACCTGATCTAATAGTCCAACATTTAGGTATAGCTTGAGGCGTAACAGGATATTTGACTCATTCCACCGCGAGTCTACGTGCTACCGTATAAAAGAATATTTAAATATAAGATCGGAGATTCGCAGGGCAAAAAACAGAGGGTATAGGGCAATAAGTACCCACCGACCAATCAGAGCGCCCCATTTTACCTCACCTCACCCACACACCACCTACACTAAGTACTTTTTATACCCCTAATCTATAGACCTACTAATCCTCCTTTACCTACTAGATAACACTCCCTTACTAACCACCTATAATATATAATATATATAAAATTCTTCTTATAATTAATTATTTTACTATTAAATATATATCTTTATTAGTTAAAATTAAATTTTCTAGTATTATAGTAATAGTATAGGTTCCTAACTATACCTATCTTAAAATATAGTAGTAGATAGACTATTATAACTAGAATAACTATATTACTACTATAAATAACTAACTTTTAATACTTTCCTAACCTTCTAACTTCTTAAAATTTTTCTATAATAGATATAATACTTATAAGGAACTTAAGGTTAATTTAGATAAAGCTATAAAGTAACCTAGTTATATAATAGTAAAAGAGGATTCTAGCTCTAAGTATATTTATTTATAGTATTACTAGAGTACTAAATACCCTAATACTATAACTATATACTCTTCTACTATAATTAAAACTAACTATAGCTAATTAGTACTTACCTATTATATTAAAAAGATTAATAGTAAATAGATTCTATAGTTTAATAATATAAAGTACTATTCTTATAGTTTTTAAGAAGTTAATAAAGCCTAATATAGCTAGTTAAAGCTAATAGATAACTAATATAACTTTCTTACTTATACTATTAAAAACCTTTTAATAGTAAAGTTAAAGAAGTTTAAGTAAGTACTTTAATAGTAATACTCTAATATTATTATAAGACTAAATATAATAAAGAACTAGCTAATAGATTAATAAAAAAAGAAGTAAGGAATCTATACTTTAACCTAGATAGTATTAGATCTATTAGAGAAGAAAAGATATTAGTACTACTTTATAACTAATAATTAAAATAATATTATAGATATCTTCTAATATATAAATAAGTAGATTATATAAATCTAAGAGTAGTACTTTATATAGTACCTCTCTCTTAACTATATATATATAATAAATAATAAAAAGATACTATACTTTTAAAGTATTTATATAACCTATATAAGAAAGAACTTACCCCTATTCTAAAGTATTATTAATAGTAAAAAGGAACCTAACTTCTAATAGCTTCTTAAGTAAATTTATAAACTTCTTTACTACTACTAAGCTAATAATCTAATAATCTTTATAACTAACTATAATACTACCCTAATTAATACCCTTAGGTATAAATTTCCCTAAGTATATTACTAACTATATATCTTCTATATTAATATAAATATTACTCTAAATATTAAGAAAAAATAGAAGAAACTATAAGTAATAATAAATAAAAAAGAAGAAGTAGAAGAAGAGGAAGAGGAGGAAGCTAGTAAGGTAGAGGATAAGGTATTACTTAATAAGCTAGGGAGAAATAAAGTAAGGATACCTATAAGGGTCCTTAATCTTAATAATATCCCTTATATCTACTAAGCTTTATTTAACTTACTAAAGATTATAAAGTTCTTAACTAATTATAAGATATATAATATAACTTAATAGTACTTTTAAAAAAAGTTTTTAAACTAAATAGTAATTATTAACTATTTTTAAACCTAATATATTAATAAAATAAAGAAAATTATTACTAAATAGGCTATATATAAAATCTATAAGATTCTTAACTTTAGTATATATATAACTTCCTTTATAAAAGCTATATACTAAAAACTAAAGGTTTTTCTAAGCTATAGGATAGGTAATATTCTTTACCTAATTAAAGCTACTAATAAAATAATTTATAATAATTCTTATACTTTATACTTTAAGAAAGTTTATTAAAAGATATTATTACTAAAGAAATTTAATAGGTAAATATAACTTAGTAAGCTTCTACTTTAAATTATATAAGCTACCCTTAAGCTTCTTACTAATAAATAAAAGTATATAAAATATATACTTAAAGGAATTATATAATAAAGTAACTATTTACCTATAATATATATTTACTCTATCTATACTTAATTTAGCTTACTTTATATAAGCTAAATTACTAATTATAAGAAGTTAAAAGTACTTTTAAAAAAGAATAATATTTATAAGTTTTACTAGTTAGATTATAACTTTTTATTTAGAAATCCTCTCCTTATAGTCTATAAGCTAAAAAAGGTTACTACTATAAAAGAAAGACCTTATAATAAAAGTATATTTAGTATATAGGAAGAAGGGATTCTTATTAACTATAAGGAAGCTATACTAGGTAAGAAGATAATATTAATAACTACTAGTCTAAGTAGTAGAGTAGATAATAAAATAAAGGTAATAATAGCTTCTATATAATAAATTAACTTAGTATTTAAATAGAATAATAAAACCCTCTAGTCCCTTAACTAAAAGGACTCCTATAGTAGGAAGAACTAGTAAAAAGTAGTCTAATAGGATAAGTAGTTAAAGGTAGGGCTTATAAAGCTACCTACTTAAAAGTAATATTCTATAGCTATAGCCTTACTAGCCTTACTAGTAGTAATAGCTTTAATACCTAAGCTAGTAGCTAAAAAACCCTATATAAAAGCTTACTAGACTATTAACTAACTACTATAAATAGACTTAACTATAGAGGACTTTATTAATAATAAGAAGAAGACCTAAGAGGAGATTATAATATATAGATTAGTTAAGGAATACTTTAGTAAATAAGGAAAGTAGTAGTAAAATACTAGAGTAGAAGAAATAATAGTAGTAAATAAAAATAATAATAGTAGTATATATATAATAATAGATATATATAGTTAATAACTATGTTTTATTATTTTATATAGTGAATAGGTAGTGTAAAAAAATATTAGTGTATAGGGGGTATACGTTACCTTATACCCTCTATTTTTTACCTTATAAATCTCTAATCTCTTAAATATTAGTTTATATCTTTAAAAGAATATAAGGTTAATATTAGGAATAATATAATCTAACTCTTATAATTCTTTATATTAAACTATCTTTACTTTAAAGCGTTAAATTTAGTCCTTTAGTTTAGTTAAAGCCTTAATTAAAACTAACTTTAGTAAGGTTTTAGTTAGTTTTAAATTAGTTAGTACTTTTTAAACTTTAACTAAAACTAAGCTAGTATATACTAACTAATTAAATTTAAAACTATAGTTATAAGAAAAATCTATTTTTAAAAATAAACTTTATTTTTAAAAATATAACTTTAGTAACTTATTAAAAAAATCTATTTTTAAAAATAATATTTTAGTTAGTTAGTAAAAATACTAACTAATTAAAATATTAACTAATTAAAATCTAAGGTTTTATTTTTAAAAGTAATTTCTTTTTATATACTTAATTATTTATTAAACTAATTATTTAACTACTTATTTAACTATTTATTTAAATACTTATTTAACTACTTATATTATAAATATAGACTTTATATATTATTTTAGTTCCTCTATTAAGCTAGAATCTATAATAAAAGAAGATATAATAAAAGAAGATATAGTAAAAGAAAATATAGTAACTTTATAATTCTCTATAACCTATTTATAGCTAGAAGTTACTATTCTACACTAGTAGCTATAGCGTTAGGCTATGCCTATTCGCGTTAGTATAATTAAGGTTAAAGCTATTATAGGCTGCGAATAACCTAGTCTAACGCTGTCGAGCACTATGTAAAAGTGCTATCGCTATGTAACTTAGGGAAGTTAGCTGAAATAGGTAATAATAAAAGCCGCTATTACTTTAAAGGTTCTAGCTCTACTTAAATATATACCTATCTATTATAACCTTCTTGCGCTATGTTGTAAGACTACTTAAAAGTAATCTTTTAGCTAACTAAAGCCGAGATAACTACTAGGTAAGGTAACTATAATCTATTTCTTAGATATATAGAACTAATAGCTCTATATAAATAGCTATAGAATGAAGATTAATATATAAGTCTTTGATTATATAGAAGGAGCTTTTAAGAGGGTTTCTAAAGATAACCTCTTTATATTAAAAATCCTTAGTATTTTAATAAATTATCTAAGAGAATTTAATATAGATTTTAATATTATTAACTACTTTATAAACCTTAAAGCTAAGTAGGAGAATAATATACTATTATTAAAGTAGGAGGAGAAGATAAGGACTAATATTTAGGAGAGGTTCTTCCTAAAATAGAAATAGTTTTTAACTTAGACTAGGCTATAGATTTAAAATAGTTAAATAAAATTAATTAAAAAAAAATAACTATAGGTCTTTTAACCTTATATTTAGGAGGGATTATATTATAAATATAATAGGAATAGAACTAAAGGAGTACTATTAGTCCTCTAAAGGTATAGATAAACTTTATAAGTTAGTAGGATAGGCTTATAAAAGGTAGTATAACCTAAAGGGTTATATAACCTAGATTATTTAATAACTAAGGTTATTAGATTATTTAGAGTAAGTTAAATAAACTAAGTAAGTAGTAAGTTAGGTAAGCTAAGTAAGTAGGTTTTATTAATAAGTTAAAGAACTAAACTATATAAATATACTTATTACTAATAAATAGTATTAGAATAGAATAGCTCTTTAATAGTTAATCTAAATATTCTTCTTAAATAGCTCCTATTAGTTAGTAATTATTATACTATTTAAAATATTATTTAACTACTATTTAGTTATATACTTTAAATATAAACCTTTTAATCTTTTAATTTATAGAATTTAAAAAGCTTTAATTATTATATTTTAACTACTTTTATTTATATATTACTATATAGATTTTAAGTAATATTATATATAAATCCTTTTATAACTTATATAATATCTAAACTTAATAATAATCCCTTTTAATATAACTTTATATAGAAAATAAATACTATTATAAATAATAATAATAGAAGAAGTACTTTAAATAATAACTATAATAATAATATTTAAAAATTAACCCTTAAATAGCTTTAAAAGCTAATTATTAAAGTTTAATAACTTTATATTATAATTAATAAATAAGTATAATAAAATAAGGAAATAAAGTAACTTAAATAGAAAGTTACTATCTTTAAAGCTACTATAGCTATTATTAATACTTTTATTATAGCTAAGGAAAATATTAAGCTAAATAAGTTAACCTTATATAATAAAACTCTAAGTTAGCTTTAAATATACTTAATATAAATATAAGCTTACTAATAGTTTAATTATATAAATATTTAGTTAAATAGAAAATAAATTATATATATTACCTTATTCTTTAAAGGAAAAGCTTTAATATAGTTTAAACCTTACTTTATAAACTTTATTACTTTAGAAATATTTAAAAAATATAAGGATAAAACTTAGAAGATCTTTAGTAAATATAAGAATTATAAAAAAGTTTTAAAGACTTTATTTTAAGATTTAAATAAGAAATAATAAGTTAAAAAAAACTTTTATATTTAAAATAAAAAAGCCTAGCTTTAGCTTATATAGTAAAGCTTTAAAGAATCTATATATATATTAACTTTATAGATAATATTAAAATCTTTATATTCTATAAAAGATTAAAGGAAGAAGTAAGAGATAAATTAGCTAAATATAATAGACCTAATAACTTCTTATAATATATTAAACTAGCTATTAAACTTAATAATAAGCTCTTTAAAAAATACTAGAAGAGATATAAAAATAATCTTAAATAATTTAAATATAATAATTAGTAAAATAAACTTAATACTAAAAAAAGATATAACTATAATAATTTAATTTATTAAAGATAATAGGTAGGCTTTATAAAGCTTAATATTATCTAATAGAAAGATAAAAAAATATTAAATATTATAATTATAGTAAAAAAGAATATTTTAAATAGAAATACTATAGTAAAAAGAAAAAAAACTAGAAGCTAATATTTAATAACTTTAAATAAACTAATATAGCTTTATATAATAAGTATCTAATATATTAGTTTAAATAATAATAGGAAATAATAGCTTAATACTATATTTATAATATATTAATATATAACTAATATTATATTTATTTAAAGAATTCTATAAATAATAGATAACTTTTATTTAAAGTAAATTAAACTTATAATAACTAAGATATAAAAGACTATTTTAATAAAAATTAGAAGGTATATAATAGCTTATACTTTACTTAGTATAATAAAAAAAAGTATAAGAAGTATTAAAAAAATAAAAATAAATAGATATCTATATCTATTATTAGCTTTTATAAAATAACTAAGGTATTATATATAATAATAAGTTAAACTAACTATTATAATAATAATTACTTTATATATTAAAGTAATAAAGAAGGAGCTAACTAATTCTTTAAAAAGGTATAGATACTTATAGTCTTAGAATAAAAATTAATATAAATATTTATTAGAACTAATATTATAATATTCTTAGATTTAAAGAACTAGAACCTTTATAATTAAATAGGTAAAGTACTACTTATAACTTTAGATATAAATATTATAAAGATTATAATCTTTAAATAAGAATAAAGTATAATAATTATAGTAATTTAAAAAAGACTTTTAGCTATACTTTTAATATAATTTCTATTAAATAATCTTTAAATATACCTATAATATATATAATATAAGGAAATTTTATAGGTATTTTATATATTTAACTAATAAAAAATATATTATATTATAAAAGTTATAAAGAACTTTTTCTTAAAAAGATAGAGAATAATTAAAATAGTTTAACTTTATAAATAATATAAACTATAATATTAAGTAATAAAAGATTATATCTTTAATAAAAGGTATATAGTACTAGAACTTTAGTATAACTACTTAATATATTATATATATAATCTAGTAATATAATAATAGTATTTATAGTATAATTATTAAATATATACTAAGTTTAAACTTTAAAACTAATATTAAAGAACTTAAAGTAATATACTATTACTTTTTAATAATAATAATATAAAACTAAAAAACTTTATAATAATAATATAAGTATTTAAAATAATATAAGGATTTATAAAAAAAGTTATTTAATAAATTAAAGATATTTTAATATAAAACTAGATAGTAAAAAATAAATTAAGTTATTTATAAAGCTTTAAATAGTAGAAAATAATATAAAATACCTATATATAATAAATAAAGAGAATTATTAATATTTAAAAATAATATTTAAACTTAGAATCTATAAATATAAAGTATTTATTAATAGTAATATATAGAGGAATTTTATCTTTTTATAAATAGTTAATAAATACTATATTTTTTAATATAAGAAAAAGAAACTTTATAAACTTAATATAGTAAATAGAATAAAAATAGCTTATAGTAAAAGTATTATTAATATAGAGATTAATTATCTTTTATTATAAATATCTAGCTATATAGAGTAGCTTTTATTTAATATTATTAAAATAGTAAATTATTAGCTAATCTTAAGAATTCCTTAGTTAAAAAAGAATAAACTTTAAATAGATTAAACTATTAGTTAGATTTACTAGACTAACTTTATTAGCTTAGTAGAAAGAATAATTATATATTATAAAGATAAGTAAAGCTTAGTTTTTAAAAATAATATTTAAAAGATATATATTTAAATAAACCTAGTAACTACCTTTTATAAAGAAAAGAAGAACTTAACTTTTAAATAAACTTTAATAGAGTTTATATATAAGTTAATAAAATAATAGAAAGGTACTTTATAATAAATTAATACTTTAAACTCTTTATATATTAAAAAGTATTTAAATAATAATAGTCTATCTTAAACTAATAATAAAAAATAATAACTTATATTAATAATATAAGAATAAATTAAAGAAATCTAAGAAAAACTTAAATAAGTATAATAAATATAAAAAATAATATCTATAATTTAAGTTACTTTACTAGTAGGAACTTTATAATAAGTAATAAAGATATATAAAATTAGTTTTACTAAATAAATTAAGTTAATTCTTTAAAGATTTATAGCTTACTTTTAAAAGATTAAAGTAGTAGAGAAAGATTTTTAAGAGTTTATACTTTAAAAATACTATAAATATACTAAGCTATTTATAGTTATATTTAATATTAAATTACTTAAATATAATAATTAAAATTATAAGATACCTTTTAAGAAAGGAATAGTATTAAAATTTATAAAGATTTATAAACTTAATAAAATTTAATTAAAAGTATTTAAAGAGTATTTTAATAAAAACCTAATAAAATATTATATTTAACTATTAATATTATTAACTAAATACCTTATTCTTTTTATATTTAAGAAAAATAGAAAGCTATAACTTTATATAGATTATTAATAACTAAATAATATTACTATTAAAAACTACTAT
>JUJX01000450.1:0-12107 GCA_000800745.1 Diaporthe longicolla
GAATAATAAAGGTATTACCCTTCTATATAAACTATAGCTATAAACTAGAAGCTTATAGAGAACTAATCCCTAGTTAGGAAGTATAATTAGTAATAGAATAGGTAACTAAGATTTAGAACCTCTAGAAAGAGCTTTAGTAAGAACTACTTTTTATATAAAAATAAATAATAATCTATACTAATAGAAAAAGGTTAAAGGGATTAACCTTAGAGGAGGGAGATAAAGTCTATCTACTTTATAAAAACATTAAGACTAAGTAACCTAGTAATAAACTAGACTATAAAAAGATTAAACTATTTTAAATTTTAAAAAAACTATTAGATACTAACTTTAAACTCTTACTACTAATAAAAATATAGATTTACCTAGTCTTTTATATATTACTTTTAGAACTAGCGCTAGCTAATATATAACTTAAAATATAGGTTAAACTTAATAATAATAAAAAAGAATAGAAGGTTAAAAGGATTTTAAATTCTAGGATATATAATACTAATACTAAATACCTAGTTAAATAGAAAAGCTATAATAATAAAGATAATATATAGGAACCCCTTAAGAACCTAATAAACTACTAATAGGTACTTTAGGAATACTAGTAAGTAACTATAAAAAGAAATCTATATTAGTACTCTCTACTATAGAACCCTAGTTAACTACCTTAAAAGCCCTATTAGTATAAGCTAATAAAGTAAATTTAAATACTTTAGCTATAAAATAATTAATTTCGACCTCTTCTACCTTCTCTATAGCCTTTAATTTATCTAAAGATTAAAACCCTTAATAGATTATATTCTAACCCTAGGAAGCTACCTTATAATACTACTACTTTAGATACCCTAGGTAGGCTAATCTCTTATTTAGCTCCTACTAATACTAAGATAAGGAGTCCTAAGTAGCCTATAGCTGTTTTTAGGCTAATATTAGCTTACCCTCTATAGCCTCTTCTTCCTACTTAATATAATGCTTCTTATCTATAAGGTGTTATACTACTAAAGTTAGCTAGAAATAATACTAAGAGAAAATAAGGGAAGTATAAACTAGAGTTTAGGGATAAACTAGAACTATTATAGGATTAACTATAATAGATATAGGCTATATAATAAGAATAACCCTTAGCTATCTTATAAGACTACCCCTACTTACTATATAAAAAGTATAGTATAGCTTTAAAACCTATCTTATTAATTAATAGAGTAAGCGCTTAATATTATTCTATCTTATATAAAATATAAGGCTTAGAAATATATTCTAATATATTATTAGTATAAAAGAAGACTACTATAAAGAAAATAGAAAACTTAGTTAAATAAATAGAGTAGGGAAAGGAATTTACTAGGAATCTTTAAGGATAAAGAAGTATAGAGAAGGGGAATAATATTATAACCTTAATAGAAATAAGAATAATAGTTAGTTTTATCTAGAATAGAACCCTATTAAAAGCTAGTATATTAGCTAGCTAAGTAGTATAAGGAACCTAGCTATAGTTATATAGGTAGCTTACTTAAGTTAGATTACTAAGGATTATTAGGCTTTAATAGTAAGCTTAGTAAGCTAATATTATAGATTACTCTAAATTACTAAAGGAGTGTAGTAAGCTAAGTAAGTTAGTAGTAAGCTAGGCTAAAGAACTAGACTATATAAATATACTTATTACTAGTAGATAGTATTAGGATAGGATAGCTTTTTAGTAGTTAATCTAAGTATCTAAGTATTCTTCTTAAATAGCTCTTACTAGCTAGTAATTATTATATTATTTAGAATATTACTTAACTACTACCTTATTATATATCTTAGATATAAACCCTTTAATCTCTTAGTTTATAGGACCTAGGAAGCTTTAATTATTATATATAAGTTATATAAATTTTATTTTTAATAGATCTAATAATATTATATTTAATTAGAATATTAACCTATTTATAGAGATTTTAAACTAGGTAGTATTCTACTAAGAGATAATTAATATTAGTACTATAGTATATTTATTTTTTAACTAAGTAATAATCCTTCTATTATTAATTTCCTTAGCTATTAATAGTAACCTAAGTAAAGTTAACTCTATCTATATAAATACTAATACTACCTAATATAAGTATTAGTAATATCTATAAGCTTTACCTTAGCTTACCTACTTACTAAATATTCTTTATAACTTTTATAAGTTATAACTATTAGTTAAAGATATTATAATATTATTACCTTAGTAAGTAACTATTAATTAAGCTATCTTTATAATAATATTCTTTTAATATTTAAAGAAGTAATATACTTAGCTTTAGGATATAATAACTTATTACTATAGTAAGCTATATAGTTTATTACTAGCTATAATTACCTATTAGAGTACCTAATAAGCAGCTCTATAGTTACTTTAATAGGTATATACTATACTTATAACTTTCTATACTAACCTAAGTATTTAAGTAAAAGTATATACTTAAACTAACTCTTAACCTATAGCTAAAGCTAATCTAAGTACTAATCTTTAAAGAACTATTAATATCCTCTTTAACTAATCCTTTTAGTAATAAGTTAGCTATCTAATAGTAATCCTTAATCTTATTATTATAATATAAAAAGAATCTAAAGCTAATAGGTTATATATTTACTATATAATCCTATATTAGCTAAGTATAAAAAAATAATAAAAGTAGTTATAAGCTAGTAGCTAATAGCTTAAAGTAGACTAATAAACACTTCTATATATATTTTATACCTATTTTACTAAATAGACTACTAATATATATTAAGTTACTTATTCCTTTAACCCTACTAGCTTTTCTAACCCTATATTTAATAAAGCTAAGCGACTATAGGTAATAGAATAGATATATATTAATATACTATATAACTAAGCTAAGGCTATTCTCACTAACTATATATAGTTTTAGCTAGTATAAGGTTTTTATTATAGTCTTAGCTCTTTATTTTATAGGAATATTATACTAATTAAAGAGAAGTAGGCTAAGTAGGTTACTTTAAGTATACCCCTAGCTTATTACCTTATATAATACTTATTTAATATACTAGCTAACTCTATACTAAGTAAGAGATCGTTTTCTATTATAAACTTTATATATTTACTATTATATAACTAGCTTTATTAGAAATTAGTTAATAAGCTTATATTTATTTATATAAATAATTATATACTTAAGTACTTAGCTAATTAAAAGCTAGAGATTACCTAAGATAAGATTCTTAACCTTAAAGATTATTTTCTTAAGTACTATATAGATAGGGATAAGCTATAAGACTTCTTAAGCTCTTTAGTACTAATAACCTATTAAAATACCTACACTAACTTTATAGCTCACCTAGTTAGGTATAGGTAATTTATATAGCTAATAGAAGATTTAAATATTTAAGATAATTAGTTATAAAACATACTAGTATAAAGCTAAGATAACTCCTAGCTTAGAATACTATATTAGTAGCCCTAATTAGCTTATTAGGTTACTAGTTACTAGTAAA
Organism: Diaporthe longicolla; assembly: GCA_000800745.1. NCBI lineage: Eukaryota > Fungi > Ascomycota > Sordariomycetes > Diaporthales > Diaporthaceae > Diaporthe > Diaporthe longicolla. Next base: position 3,478 of record JUJX01000450.1, read on the forward strand.
TATATTAAATTTATATAGTAGACCTACTAGAATCAAAGTACCTATAGAACCTTTCAGACCCACTAGACCTTATAAACGAAAAAACTCGAGAGAGAGTGAAAGAATTCGAAATTGCAATTTCACTTGGCCATCCCTAAGGTCACTTCCAGCGAAGTATCCCATGAGAGCGTACAATCTAAGAGGGTTTCCCGTGGCGATGCAATTGATGTAGGAGGGCATCCTTAAGGACGGTATCTCACGAGTTCTAAGTCTACAGAGTATCATGCGTCATATACGTGGGAGCATTCTATGAAAAACCGTTATTGAGGCTGCTCATTGCTATATTCAGACTGTCGACTGTAGGTAGAGGTCATCCCTTCACAATGGTATTATCATAGACTGAGTGTGAGCATTCGTGAACCGGTCAGGCCTGGCCATAATACCGCAAGATTCGAAATGGTCTTCATCACGAAACTCCCAAGTTACCATGCTCTGACTTGGCACCTATCTCATGGTGACATACTTGTGGCCAGTCTCAGCTCCTCAAAGCTTTACCAAACTCATACCAGCAAGTTTAGCATTGAGGATTTGCAGGCTTCCGGCACACGCGGAAAGTGGCCCCCAACCTTCAGCTGGGTAAACTGTTGAGATGCGGTAAGAGTGAATGCCAAGCAGAGCTGGTTGGTTGTTCTGCCCCGAGGCGCATTTCAGGCGTGTTTAGTCTTTTGGAAATTAGTCCTGACTCCTATGTAACCTTAGAGATGACATCCTCTACTTTGCTTTCCACTTGGAACTCGCTTAGAAGCCGCAGAGGGTTTCACCGAGCTGATGACAACCACACGAGGGTGCCCATCAGCTGGTGAAAGGCGTCAGCCACAACACGAGCCAATGAGTCAATCGAGGAGCGAGGCGTTGATATCCGAGTCACTCAGCTTCTGGTTCAGCCGCAGGCGCTTGTCGATGAGCGCTTAGGCGCGGCTGCACATGCTCGTCTATTCCCCATGAGCTGCCTGGTCAGAAGACCGGCTTTAGGGACAGTAAAAGAATGCCCGACGGCGATTGCCTGAAGAGATGACGAAAGTCGGTGTAATGGCTATATAGGCGCATTAAATGCAGCGACACGGCAAGGTCAAATGACCAGTATCAGCCTGGTTCATCCCATGGCTTCCGGGGCACGTGCTGGGGGGACAAGGCGGCACCGGAGGATGCTGACTCCTGACTCGGGACCAGCGCCCCTTATCGGCCGAGGCTCCGACGATGCTCCGTTTCCAGGATTTCGTATCACGATCATGAATAATCAGCTTGGGGGCAGGATGTCAGTGACCGTATCGCAATGACTCTGAGCGGACTGATTAAGCTAGACATGGGTGGTTCTCGTGAGACTACAGACCAGATGAGCTGACATAACACGAAAGGGCATGCCAAACGAGATGCAATGAGATAAGCAATGAGATGAGAGAGGCCAGTGAGATGAGGTGCATGTGGTCAGAGATGTGCCCAGGTCAAGGATGCCTTGATTTCCTTTGTCCTCGAGAGAGGCACCACGGGGCGCTAGTTCATGCTGCAAGCGGCGGACAGCAAGAGCAAGTGCGACAGAGTGAGGGAAGTGAGACACGAGCACCCTTTTGCAGCTTGAGCCTCCCCCACACCAGGGCTTGGCCTCGTGCCGGGTTTGTGCTCATTGTTGGCTCCTTACGATTGTAGTGGTGGTGGTGGTGGTGGTGCTGGCACTGGCAGTGGCAGTAGCAGTGGCAGTGGCGGGCTGGAAGGGTGGGTAGGCCTATCGCCCATTTGGGTTTCCCGGCACCTGTCCCCACTTCCAAGCTTGTCAGGCCCAGGTCAGGCCCAGGCCAGGCCCAGAGCTTGACCACGCACACACCCTGGTAAATTACTTGCAGAGGTCCCGTTGTTGAGGTGCGTTTCGTTGCGACGCCGTCACCCCGAGAGCTAAGCCCTGCTCGAACCTCACTTTTCACCAGCCTCTCACCTTAGTAGACCGAGACGCCGTGTGACAACCTCCCCCTCCTCTTCCACCGGAGACATGGCCACCATCCTACATCTCTAGCCAGCAGCCCTTGCAGACAAGGGTGTGTTGATCGACCTTCGCACGAAGGGACAGTCGTGTCAATGCTGGGTGATTTCCGCTGCCATTCTTAAGGACACCGGGGTGCACACACAATTGTCGCGTCACAATGGATCTCGACGATACTGCGAGACTCTTCGAGGAGGCCCAGGCCAAGCTGGCCGAGCTGGACAATCGAGTCGCTGTATATCGACACCAGATGGCGGCCGAGTTCAATCGCTTCTCCGGGGAGCAGCTCCAGCATGCGTCCCCAGACGTGGCCTACCAGGTCTCGCAGGCTGTGACCGAGTCTCTGGTCAACTACCCACACCTGTTCCCTCCTGGAAGCCATCTTGGTCAAACATCACCTTTAGAATCTCCAACAGAGCCCAACGACTCCCCGTGGCGCAACAAGGGCTCTCCACCGCCAATTCTTCCGCACACTTCAGGGACACCAAAGGAACCTCATCGAAGCACTCACGAGCGCGAATTGGAATTCCAGGGCCTCTTCACCCCCACCTACCTCCCACTTCTCGACAGTGCTGATCGCCCCATCCACTCACCACCCACCTCACCTGGCACCGAGCCGACACCCAACCTTGTCGAGAGGTTAGCAGCCAGAAACCCCCAGACCTCAGAAGGCACCCAGACATCCGAGGCCCCTCGGATACCGGATCAAACCCCCGTCACAGAACCCACACCAACCTCGGAAGGCACTCAAACCTCTGACAGCCCTCAGGCCCGGCCCAGGCCAAGTCTCCTGCGTCGTGCCACTGACGCATCCGTTGACTCCACAGCAAGCGATTCCAGCAGTGCCAAGATCCGAAAAAGTGCTTTGCGACGCTCTTCTGCAGCCTCATCACGGGCACCAGACAGCCCGCGGGACACCCGTCGAGTGCGGTTTGAGGTCCAAGGTCAGGAAGTCTTACCGTCCTCATCACCCCAGGCATCCACCACAGCCCTTGCAGAGGTGGTCAGTGCCAGCTCAGAACACTCAGCAGCCCTCACCGACACCACAATCCCCGTTACGTCGTTGGGTGACGTTGACGGCGAGGACGATCCACCACCAAGGAAGGTCTCTTCATCTCAGGCTCTCCGTGCACTCTCGAAAGAGCCACTGGACGACCCAGCAACCTGGACTGTCGTGAATCCTGGATCTGAGGATTCACCTTCTGATGCCGATAGAGTGAGCGAAAATTCTTCCAGAAGTGCGTCAATGAGCGCAGAAAACCGAAACGAGATGGCTCCTAAGAACATCCCCATCCACGTCAAGCCTGAGGTCGATGGACAGCGTGGCGAGAGTTACGCCAGCGAGAGTGGTGGCCCGGCGGAGGCGGAGGATGAGGCCACTGTCGAGATGGTCGAGCGTGTGCAGGTAGAGGAGTCTTCAGAGGACGAAGATCCCCTGATGATAATGTCGAAGAAGGATTTTAAGAGAAAGCTGAAGGCAACCGACTCCCAGACCACCAAGACTACCGACCGTTTTGAGCCTATTGGCTCTGGACGCAACCTTAACCCCCCGGCCATTTCTGAGCCCGTCGCCACCAAGAGCAAGTCTGTCAACGCCCCCCCTACCAAGCGAGCCGAGCCCGCTGAGGGTGACGACGAGGACGATGACGATATGTTCAATTTGGAGGCTGGCGACGGCGACGAGACCCTCGAGAAGGCGATCTCCGCCCGTGGTTCCCCCAAGAAGCATCTTCCCGCGCCGGCGGACGAGGAGCCCGAGGACAGCACCAAGTCGGACGAGCAGTCCGACGACGAGTTGGACGAGCGTGAGACACAGTTCAAGCCCAATGCCCCCATCCAGGCGTCTCCTCCTATCGGCATGCCCATCAAGAAGACGACGGATATCCCTCCCAAGGTGCCGCCCATGCCTCAGGGCAGCGTCCCCAAGATGTCCGTCGGCTCGTACGGAGGAAAGCCCATCAGCATGGCGCCGGTCAAGAACCCTGAGCTGCTGGAGATGATTGCGAAGTCCGAGGATGTGCGCCCCTTCTTCGTCGGTAGTGTCAACGGACGAAGCGGACCCGACCCCTCCAACGCTAAGAGCTACAGAGCCAGTCTGCCTAGTCCCGCTAGAGGCGGCTACACTCTCATGGAGCGCTGGATGCGTGAGAAGGAGGAAGGTGTCAAGTACGCCAGCGACAAGGAGGACGACGAGAAGGAGAAGGAGAAGAAGGAGTGAGTTTACCTCACCTGCTTTGAGTGCGGCCTTGTGGAGATCAGCATTGGGTTGGAGTCTGCATACTGAGGAACCCCATGGAATTCGGCCACAGTTGGGAAATGGCGTTTGGGATTCATAAGGAGAAAGGGCAGTTCGTCATTCTCACATGCGATACCCAGAATTGACTTGGATCAAGTCCAATATCCAAATGAAACTTGTTTGGCACCGACGGGGCTGACAAGGCTCCTTCCGGTGCAATTCATATTGAGACCGCGTGTAGCGCAGTACCGGTGCCGTGAGAGGCACCGGTATTTGACATGTGAGAAGAGAACGTGCCGTGCGTGAGCGATGCATCTTGTGGGCCATCAATAATAAATATGGTCGTCAAAAGAGGCTGTTCGAAAAGCGTGTCGCACAAATTGTGCTCAATGAGAAACGGTAAGACAAACAATTACTTTCGTACTGCATATCTCATTCATTTCGCTCCCAACTGCCCGGTTGTTTGTAGTGCACGGGATCTGCAAGTTGACCAAAGCTTCTGGCTGGCCCAGGCCTGAAGGTGGGCTGGCCTGGACCGGGCTGGGACCGGGATGCCTGCCCCAAGAATAGCATCAGACGGCGTAAGTAGCCTCAGCCCACCTAATCTACCTCTCTTCGGGCAGCACCTCTTCCAGCAGGCTCTCTTCAACTTTTATGACAGCCGCCACTTCCTTTCAATAACCGCCACGATTTACTGTCTCCCAAATATTGCGAACCATCGCGACGCTGCAGCTGCTACACTTATCTGCTATCCGACGAGCAGATCTTGCCGGTCGGTCCCTTGATCGTCTTAGTCACTGCGTCTGACAGCTCGCCCCCTTGTGACTACATTTCGAAGCCCCTCGCGGTTGATAGATACTGTCGGCAGGCGCCCTGTTCGACCCGAGATAAACCACTCGAACTCAGCCCGATCCGAGATCCCCTTTCTTACCGATCGAAAATCAATAACAGCAACTACTATGGACGGCAAACGCCATCTCTCGTCGTTCCAGCAGTTGGAGAAGCTTGGAGAGGGTACATACGCTACTGTAAGTCTAGCAGAGCGACGGCCACCGATTCCCAATCTCCGGATGGCAGCATCCTGACGCAGTGTGAAATAGGTCTTCAAAGGGCGCAACCGACAGACCGGCGAATTCGTCGCGCTCAAGGAGATTCATCTCGATTCTGAGGAGGGAACACCTAGCACCGCCATCCGCGAGATCTCGCTCATGAAAGAGCTCAAACACGAGAACATCGTCGCGCTACATGATGTGATCCACACGGAGAACAAGCTTATGCTGGTGTTTGACTACATGGACGGCGATTTGAAGAAATACATGGACACTAAGGGCGACCGTGGAGCCCTGCAGCCGATGCTCATCAAGTCCTTCATGTATCAGCTGCTGAAGGGTATTGACTTCTGCCACAAGAATAGGGTCCTCCACAGGGACCTGAAGCCTCAGAACCTTCTCATCAACAGCAAGGGCCAGTTGAAGCTGGGTGACTTCGGTCTGGCCAGAGCGTTCGGCATCCCGGTCAACACCTTCAGCAACGAGGTCGTCACGCTGTGGTATCGAGCACCCGACGTCCTTCTGGGGAGCCGGACATACAACACCAGTATCGATATCTGGTCTGCAGGATGCATCATGGCGGAGATGTACACAGGCCGGCCATTGTTCCCGGGCACCACCAACGAGGATCAGATCACAAGAATCTTCAGGATCATGGGGACGCCAACGGAGCGTACATGGCCCGGCATTACTCAGTTCCCAGAGTATAAGCCAAACTTCCAGATGTACGCCACTCAGGACCTGCGCCAGATCCTTCCCATGATCGACGCGGCAGGCATTGATCTCCTGCAAAAGATGCTGCAGCTGCGTCCGGAGCTCCGAATTAGTGCCGCAGACGCTCTGCAGCATCACTGGTTCAGCGACCTGATAGTGCAGCAGCACCAGCAGCAGCAACGGGCCATGCAGGCACAGGCACAGGCTAGGGCCTATACGCAAGTGCCATCTCAGGGTGTTCCGTCACAAGGCTATGAAAACTACTAGGACGGGCCAATCGACTTTGATCCTGGAAATTACCCAAGTCATATGGCATCTGTGAAGAAGGTTCGCAACATTTAGCATACTCTTGCTCTCTGCTGCTGGTGTCCATCGGAACCCGATGACGGCCTTGACAGCCCATTGCTGCCAAGACCCAGACTTTCATTTACGCCCACGTCGGCAGCTGGTCAAAGGGCACAAAACCACCAACGCTGAGCTGCGCCGTTCAGCGCGGTAGGCACAAGCGCTTCCGGGGGCAGGATGAGCCCTTGATCGCCGGGCTTTGGAGGTGCTGGAGTGAAATGTATGACCAGCTTCCTCGCAGGGGCACCTCACGCAGCGGAATCATGATCACCTTCGACTAGCGGCCCAATCTCGCCCCGGTCTACAACAGTATTGCGAGCCCCAGAAGCACGCGGAGGAAGGCTTGGGGTCATTCATAGACTGTTCAACTCTACCTTGCTCATTGCAAAGCATCACACTCTTACCCACGAAGCAAACGCAACCTCCCATCCACACTAATGTTCCATAATTGCTAGCAATGGGCGCAGGTGGCTGAGAGAGACGGCATGGTGACTTTTTCGGGCGTAATACATGCATTTTCTGGGCAGGAACACCGAGAAATGATCTGGTGGGCAGCGGGTGTGGGAAGCGTGGGGATGTTTAGCAAATACTCAGCGCATTAATTCATAGTCTCAAATTGACTGGGCAGCTATTACCAAGTGCCTCACAAGTGCCTAATAAGTTGCCCCAGAATTGGGCCAGATCCCCTGGGATGGCCGACTGCCAGAACCGGAGAGGCAGCTTACATAAATAGGATCTGATATACGCTGGAGTACAATGGTTCTCTCTAGATGCATATCTTAAGCTCTTATCGGTGCTTATTCTTCTACCCGGTCGGTGGAGCCCCGGTCCAAGCCCCGATGCATGGCCCGCTCCCCAGGTCCACCTGCATCGTTCTAACCACTCTTGGTCTGTCGCGACCACATGCGATTCATCATCGAGACTGTCGGCATCCGATATCCCACCGCGGTCCATCCCCGCCATCCCAGGCCTGTTCTTTTTGGGTCCTTCGAAGACGGAACTGGCAGCCTCGTCTTCGACCGCGCATCTTGAGGCAATTCCGATCCAGCCACATCCCACGTTGAAGCGACAGATCGCGGCCCGAGCCCAAGCTTCCTCGATTGCGCCACCCGGTCGTCGCGCTTCGGAGCTCCCGCAGAACCCGCTTTCATCCATCGCGGTCGCATCGCAATACTGGCTGAAGCTGTGCTACCTGCTCCCCGAGCGTAAAGGGGCGCTGAGCCCCAGGTAGTCGTCATGGCCGAAGACCGGAAAGGTGAGGCAGTCCATCGCAGCCTTGTCGCGAATCATGTGGGACTTGGGCTGATTCATGTCACTTGAACAGACGATGAGGCCACCATAAAGGTCGCGTCCAAGAAAAACACGGGCAAGGGAAAGCTTGGTGGTTTCAAGCTGAAAGAGAAGATCCCCAAGTTTAAGGATGGTGGCAGCCAGGATGGCGTGCTCGAAGGTATGCACACTCCGCAGTGCCCGGGATGCTGAGAGGTGTCATTTCTAATTATGATCCCATACAGATAAGAAGAGCAAGCCAAATGCCAACGCAGCCGCCAACAGCGCAGTATCACCGAGCGAGCCATTCCACGAACTCGACGAACTGCCCCGAGAGACCTTCATCAAGGGCTACCCCATGGTCGATGCCCCAGCCTTGACATCATGCAAGTGGTGCAAGAAGAGCATCCTCATGACGACCGCCGTCGAACACATAAACGGCTGCCTAAAGATCAAGAAAGAGAAAGCGAACCGGAAGAAGGCTGCACGAGAGGCCAGGGAGCGCGCAAAGGAGGCCGCGCAGCGAGAGGAGCGGGAGCGCCGGGCAGAAGAGGAGGGCATCACGCTTGGCGCGGACGGCGACAGTGGTGATGACGACGATGGGGAGAAGGTCCCTGGCAAGACAACCAAGAAGGTCGCCGGGAAAAAGACGGGAGAGGGTGGTCCTTCCGGCAAGAAGAGAAAGGCCGAGGGCGAAGCGGATAAGGGCCCAAAACAAAAGAAGAAGAAGGACGAGCCCAAACCCAAGACGAAACCCAAAGGTAAGTCCTCAAATCGTGCATGAATCTTCTACAGCAGGCGGCTAACAAATTTGCTTACAGGTCCGGTTGATGTCGAGCGGCAGTGCGGTGTTATCCTGCCAAATGGGCAACCTTGTGCCAGGTCTTTGACATGCAAGTCCCATAGTATGGGAGCAAAGAGAGCTGTCGCGGGGCGGTCCTTGCCATATGACATGCTCTTGGCAGCGTACCAGAAGAAGAACCAGGCCCGTCAACAGAGTGAGTTC
>JUJX01000450.1:12125-22245 GCA_000800745.1 Diaporthe longicolla
CCCGCCGTTCTTCCACCAAGCCCAATATTGACAACCGTCTCCAGAGGCTGCTCTCGATGCCAACGCCCCGATCGAGGAAGACGATGACCCCAATGCTGGGCCCGTCGACAGTGATGAAGAGACAGCGGCTGTCATGGCCGCTCTCGCCAAATGGAACCCACAGCCTGTTGTGGCCCAGCCGGTGTTCAATACCATTCGGCGTGAATACCAAATCAACCGGCTGCAACAACAGCTGGCAGCCGCCACGGATAATGGGCGCAAGAACATTTTCAAAGTCAGTGGGTACGGGTCTCAACGCTTGCCACCGGGCCATACCGGCCACCGGCCTCCAATTCCTGTCATGCCAGTGCTAGATCAAGAGGACGCGCCTGGTGAGGAAGAGGACGATGTTCCGAACATGCCAGGCAGCGCAACCTTCGCACCCATGCAGGCTCCGAGACAAGTGTCCGTGGGTGGTCCGGCTTAGAAGGCCGAGGAGACATCAGAGGGGCAGAGTCCAAGGCCGCGAGGCGAAAAGGTCGCCAAGTCTCCGCGAAAGGCCATGGAGCACAGACTGAATCCGAAAAGTGGGAGCCCCGCCAAGTCTCACCGGAAAGCCGTGGGCTACTTCACTTGCGCCATCTGCCATGCATCCCTTACGACAAAAGCACTTTTACAGGCCCACATGGATACCGCACACTTGGAGAACAAGCCTTACAGATGTACCGGCTGCGGTAAGGGGTACTCTCGCAGGAATAGTGCGATATACCACCTGCGACGCCACTGTCCTCGGTCCAAAGTCGTCAAGGTTGCCATTGATGAGCAACCTGCCACATACCCGAGCATAACTGTGGGTGTCCCGCTTCCACACAGCAGTACAGGTACAGAGGATTGAGAGGGTGGGATCCGAGGGCAAGTCTGTCCAATGTGTATGAAGTTGGCTTGGCAGGGGAACACGTGGCTGGGGCTGGTACACCACGTCCCTGGACTCCTCAACCGGGAAATCGAGACAGCATTGCCGTATGCTATGGCACCTTGACCCTTGGGCAGGTGTCTGGGGAAGAGTGCGATCAGGCTCTCTACCTACCAAATGCATTTTCGGCCGGAGTTTGGACGGTCTTGCCAACTGGTGGGGCAGAAATCATGTCTACAACCACAAATATTTCGCAAGGCGTTGGAGGCTTCATTTTGTGATTATAATCATTTTCTATTTCCAGGGAAGAGCATCATGTCAAGCTGGGAAGGCCGGTACGTCCCCCTGGATGGAAGGGATGTTCATGATACCACTATGAAGCACAAAGCAATCACGTATATACTATTATCCTCAAACAGTCACATTACTCGAAAGCTTGCAATGCCAGCGTGAAACCATGACGGCTTCCTCACGTTCCCCCCGGCCCACCCGTGGTAAGTAAAGCCAGAAAATGGAATCTCTCAGTGGTATGGGAAGCTGTCAACAAGACTGTGTCCTATGTCAGACAGGGGAGGTTGTTCCATAGGACGGCCTTGGATTGAATTACATACGAGGCTGAGCAGAAGCACTTCTGGTGCAGCGGACCCCCGAGCAAAGCTCTCAATGCATAAACTTGGGGTCCATCCCGAGATGACAACAATATGACAGCTGCCAGATTCAGCCCCGACGCCCCCCTCCCCCTCCCTGACGAAACCTTAAGCTCCGCGGCATCAAGCACCCCCAGGATCAAAAGAGGCGTTCCTGCCGCACTTGCCGAGAGACCTCCGCAGAGATCAGCTCTCAAATTCGAGATTCAGGAGCAATCCACACCCCCAAGGGCCTAGCTGAGCTTCTCCACGACAGGGGGAGAGGGGTTTGGTTTCCGGCTCGCGTTGTCTGGGGTGGCCAGTGGGTTGGTTGGTGTTCCCGAGCCAGTGGATTCGAGATAACCAAACTTTCCCGTCGAAGCGCATTGGCACTTGAGACTGTGGGGTAAACAGGGGGCGCCCCGTCCGCCCGCCCGCGTGCAAATCCGGGGGGTGCAGCAGTGGGCTAGGCTACCCAGGATGACGTCGGCATTAGGGGACGGGGGCTAGGCGCGTCTTTGCATGTGCTGATGTGCTGGCTGGCCCGGTCCTCGTTCGATGTCGGCTTCGGTACGGTAACCACCTTTGTCCGGCTAGAACTATATCCTCATATTTGACTGGAATTAAAGCCAAGAATATACATGCCATTCAGGTAAAATTATATATGCAACGAGTGGAGTAATCTCATCCTCACTGCAACCTTCTTGTCTTTCTTCTTTCACCGACTGGGGCTCTTTCTGTGGTCGCTCACCCGGTACGAATCGACGACAACCTCAAGGTCGCACACACGTCAGGCACGCAGGCACGCAGGCACGCAGGCACGCAGGCACGCAGGCACGCAGGCACATATACTCCTCACGCATATTCTCTTTCTGGCTCAGCTACAGTCAATACAACATGCCAGCAGACCAATTCCTCCCGGCCATTGGCCATGCCGTCTCGGGCGCGACGGGGACGGCCATATCCACAACCGCCACATACCCTCTTGACCTCGTGAACACTCGGCTCAAGGTTCAACGGCAGCTGAGGAAAGACGGCACCATCTCGCCGTCGGAGCAGTACGCCGGGATCACTGATGCTGTTTCGCGGATATATGAGCGTGAGGGCGGGCTCCGGGCTTTCTACGCTGGCCTGGGCTCAGATATCTTCAAGGGCGTGGCGGATAGTTTCTTGTTCTTCCTTTTTGTAAGTGTTTCTCTGACTGGGCGATGTAGCTGCTATTCTGCAGGTCTTATCGCTGTTGACTGCCCCTTGCGAGACTGCGGCTGGAGAAATAAGCACGGCGTGCAGATGGCGGTGTACCCATATGAATATGAATATTCTCCCTTTGCGTCTTCATAGCTGACTCTGATCGATACGTAGTACAACTGGTTCCGCAACAAGAGGTCTCAAGGGAACAGCAGGCGCCTACCCGCCTGGGAAGAGCTGACCGTGGGAGCCGCCGCCGGTGCGTGCGCGAGGTTGTTCACGACGCCCATCGGCAATGTAGTCACGCGGAAGCAGACAGCGTCGCTTATAAGCGACGGCGGTGACGCCGGAGACACGACGGGACAGGCCGGCCCCGGCCTGTCCTTCGCGGAGATCCTGCACGTCATCCGCGCAGAGAAGGGCCTGCTGGGACTCTGGGCCGGGTACAGCGCCACGCTGGTGCTGACCCTGAACCCGAGCATCACCTTCTACCTGCAGCACGCACTGAAGAAGGCACTAGTCGACAGGGGCCGGGAGGGCGAGTCAAACGGCGCCACCTTCCTGGTCGCCGCGCTGAGCAAGGCCATCGCCACCACGGTGACGTATCCCTTCCAGATCGCCAAGGCGAGGGTCCAAGTCTCAGCACCCGAGAGCCCGAGACCCGAGCCGGAAGCAGAGGGAGAGCAGAAGAAGGAGGCCTCGACCGAGGCAAAGGAGGAGGATATAATCGTGGTCGAGCAAAATGTGGGCAGGAGGGAGACCAAAGCACAGGCGCTCGCGGGGCGTGTCCACAGATTGGCCGAAGACACTATATTCGGGACGGTCATGCACATAAGGAAGACCGAGGGGGTCTCGGCACTCTACGATGGGATTGGCGGGGAGTTGCTCAAGGCATTCTTTAACCACGGGACGACGATGCTGTCGAAGGAGATTGTGCACAAGTTGATCGTTCAGCTGTATTTCTTTGTTCTGGCAAGGATTCGCAGTTCGCCCACCGCGCAGGCCCTGCTTCGAAGGCGGTCCAGGGAGGACCTGAAGAAGCTGGGTGACATCCAGATCGCGGAGAGGTTCGCGAGGATCAAAGACGGGACACTTGTTATGGGCTTGTTGGAGCGGACACAGAAATTGATTATAACGAAGTAGCTCCGCCGAGTTAATAAAAAAGTGCTGTAAAACTGAAGAGAAACGACTGCTTCAATGTTCAAAGTGATTGAGCTTCACCAGCAGATTTGTGCTGTCTCATGGCAAGATGGGACTGCCTACCAGTAGGCGCAAGGCCATTCTATACGGGATTTTACTATACACGCATTTGATATCGATCCTATAGATGTAAGGTGTTCCGAGTAGGTGGGTGTCCCAAGGGTTATTCGATACTAGGTCCATACCTGCACTTGTCATATGCACTTTTGGCTCTCTGGGTGTTGAGCAGTCTAATCGCTATGGGGCATTATCAAGCGCACATGCCTCTCTCAGCATTGGAAAGCACTTCCGCTCTTTTTGACCTCGTTGGTGCCGCCAGCCGAGAACCCCGTCCCATCACTCTTGAGTTCCACCACACCTGGTCGAATCTTTTCCTTTTCCTTCTTGTCACCTCCCTTCTTCGCCGGCCTCTCCGTCACATCCTCGTCGCAGACGTAACACCTGACAGCATTCGCGTGCTTCGCATCTGCGGGGTCGGCATGTGGGTCATGGCCTGACGGTTTCATGAACTGGCTGGCGCACGCCTTGCAAAGCACATGGCCACATGGCTTTGCGAGCATCGCTTTCGAGGAGTTGGTCAGGCCCTTCTTGCATGACGGACAGATCCTAGTCTTGGCCTTGGTATCCTTGGACTCTTCCTCCTCGGTGAAGTTGATCGTCACCAGCGTGTGCAATGAGTACGGGTGGGGGCTGTTCTCCTGAGATGATGGGCAGATGGGCGTCGTCTTGGCCTTCTTCTTGACCTCATGCAACTTGTCTTTGGTGTTTGACATTGGCGTCACTGAGGGGACCCAGAACGATGGCAGCGACGGCTTGGAGCTCTTCTCATCCTCGATCGCTTTCCGTGCTTTCGCCCGGTCGTTCTCGGCGTTGCGCTGCACCTCGTCCTCATCGAGCGAGAATTTGCGTTTCTCTCCGGCTTTCGCCTCTTTTGCCAGGTTTGCATCTGAGCTACTCCCAGCCCTGCTTCCGGCGACGTCAAACCCAGCCTGGGTCAGTTCGAACTCCTTGACGGCTCTTGCTTGTGCCTCCTCGTCCTGCCTTGCTTTCGACTCAGCGGCCTCTCTGTCCTCTTGCTCCCGGGACTTCTCGAGCCTTTTGATCTCCTTTTTCTGTGCGAGGATGTTGTTGAGCGCGCACTCCCGGCAGAATATATCGCCGTTAAAGCAGGACACGGGGTCGACGGCAGACTCGAGGCATAGCGAACACGAGCCGAACGGTAGAAAGGAGTCTCTGTTCAAACGGGCTGATGAGGAGCTCCAGGCCGATTTGGCCATGGCCCGCTCGTGCGCGGTGAAGACGGGCCGAGAGGTGTTCCTTTTGCCTGCGTTGTTAGATCAGAGTGCTGGACAGATACGAGGGTGGGGAGCGTGGACGTACTATGCGACATGATGGCGAATAACTGCGCAAGACAAGCCAAGCAAGCTTTCAAAGGAGTGTGAATTGGCCGCACCCAGTTCAGAAGACAGGACGCTGTCGGTGGGTCTGTTGCGATTTGCTCAATTGTAACAAATAGAGTAGAGGAGGTTAATCCAATCTTCGGGGCACTCCAGGATGACGATGCTGGATGTGCTGAAATATTACGTAATGCCCACCTTCTACTAAGGAACGCGTCGACGCGTCGCTATTCATGTCGACACTGCACTTCCTCTCAACTTCCACTAATTGACCGCAGCAGAGTTGATGACAGCATTCGGCCGCATTCGGCCATCTGGGGGAGATCGCATCCAAATGGGACTGTAAAAGCAAATCACCCATCGCCTCGAGCCAAACCTCACAAAAAGCCATGGCCACAGAAGGCCAGTCATCACAACCTCCAGCCGAGGACAACACCTCAGCGCCAGCCGACGAGAACGGCGAGAACCCCCCGCCCCAGCCGCCATCCTCACAACTACCACCCCAATCATCATCCTCAGATGGCGCAGAACCACCAGCCGCGCCGGCATCACCGCCCTTGCCGTCGCGGCACACAGCAGCGACCCCGGGGCCCCGCGCGCAGCGGTTCCAGGAGATGTTCAGCCTCGCGCTGAACCACACGCTGACCAAGATCTCGCCCGACAACTTCGCCTCGTGCTACCCGACGGTCGCGGCGCAGGCCCCGGGGGTGCTGGCGCAGGTGCAGCGGTCGATGGTGGACCGGTTCGCGGACCTGTGCAACCAGGAGTTTGGGCGCGTGCAGGCGCGGTACAACGTCGTACCCAAGCTGAACGAGCTCGAGGGCCTGGTCTCGGACGCCGAGAGGCGGCGGCGGGCGCAGGCTGCTGCCGCGAGGAGGAGGACGACCAAGGGGAAGGGGAAGGAGAGGGCTGGTGCGGAGGCCGAAGCGGTCGGGGAGGACGACGACGGAGACAAGAAGCCCACGCCGCCGCATATGCTTCCTGCGGACGCTATCCTTGCTGCGCACCTGGCGCCGCACCTGGCGAGCCAGCAGAGCCAGATGAACGCCAAGCTGCAGAACACGCAGGCGGCTAATGTTGCACTGTGGGACGAGATTCAGAAGCAGCGGGCAGAGGTGGACGAGCTGCTCGGCGCGCTGGAGCGGGCGCTGGCCGATGTGGGCGGGGCCGCGGCGCTGCTTGACGATGTTCCCGCCGAGGAGCTGGCGAGGGAGTCGGTAGCTGTGGAGGCTGAAATGACGGATGCATGATATGCAGAGATGCACAGGATGGACTGCGCGTGTGTGGCAAGCCACTATTCTCTCCGTACAAGAGTCTAAGTTCACGGAGGAACACGGCATGGAAGGTTGCTTGTGGAGTTGGATGCATCTTACGAGTGTCACGATTACTACGGAGATACCAGGCGTTGGGAGGCGTTTCTCGTCCTGGGTGAACCCCCTTGAGGACTAGCAGGATGCAATATGATACCAATTTCAAGTTGCGACTATCAACCGTATATACAAAATGCCACCACCCCTTATTAGAAGCAGCAAAGCCGGTTGCGGGGAGCGTCTGGGTATTGCTAGAATGCTCGCTTCAAAACGTGTGATGCTCTCCACCTCCTGGCTCACTGTCACCCTTTCTCTGCCTCCCATGCTGTCCCTATTTTCCCGGATGCAAAAAGAGGAGGTATGTTGTGGTATAATAACAACGCATCTGGTCAATTCTGAACGCCTGGCCAAGAACGGCCTCTCAATGCGGTAAGTGCAACAGATGCAACCCTTTTCGCTCCCATGACAAAATCATGTTCCAACTGATGAAGAAGAAGAAAATTTGTAGGAGGTAGATGTTGTCGATCGAAGATAATTGACCCGTCGAGGCCCCGTATAGTGAGAAGGAATCACAACCGCGGGTTCTCCGCGTGGATGACCTGCCATGGGCCCCAGAACTCGGGCTCCCCGTACGAAGGCGGCTGGACCCGGGACATTTGCCCCGTCGACCAGTCGATATGCCACCTCTGGCCCTTGAAGATGACGAAGTTGGACTTGCGCGGGCTCTTGAAGAGCAGAACGGCGTAGCAGAGCTTGGCGTATACCATATCGTGCGTCGAGGTCCAGAGGTGTCGCGGACGCCATTTGCCCGTCTCAGGCTCGACGCCCTCATTGTGGTACGAGGATACCGATAATCGGCGGGCGGGGACGACGCTCTGTCGTGGGTTTGTCGGTGGGTGGTATTGTTCCCAAGGGGCTATGTCTGCCGCGCCGTTTGTGAGGTCTATTCCCGGTGGTCCATCCGCCGACATCTCGACGTCCGCAGGTGGGTCTAATGGCATGGCCGAGTCGATGTGGGACTCGGGCATCGAGATTAGCGACTCAGTCAGTTGCTGGAAGCTACCGCCGTTGCTTGTGGCCTGCGCCGAGTATTGTCCGCGGAGCCATCGCAGCCTCTGGATTCGGGGGATGCTCTGGTCCCTTGGGAAGTCCCGTTCGTCGATGGGAGCCGCCACGTCTATGGCGGCGAAGAGGCACTCGAGCCACTTGACAAATGTCTCGAGCTCCACACACGAGATGAGGAATTGGTCCGTCTCTGCTCTTATTCGGATAACATATCGTCGTCTGTGTTGTGCGCGTTAGCGAGCTGCTCAAGCGTACGTTTGAGATGTAGGCCGGCCACATTTATGGGAAACGAGGCCAATCACTGGCACTATAGACCAGCTGAGAGACTCGTCCCCGGCCGTAGCATTATGGTCGAACGCAACAACATACTTGTGATAATCAGCCGCAATTCCCACGTCGGCATGCTGCAGGCTGTAACTTCGTTCCAGGGCGCCCTTCCTCAGCCACGGGGGCATGTCGGGCTTGACGTCTGGGCCGTGCATCCTGCTCTTGCTCCAACTCCAGCCCTTGTCCTTGGAGCCGTAGATGTGCAGGGCGGTGCCGTGCAGGACGACGAACATGGTGCGCCAGTTCCTGTACTCCGCCCTCTTTACGGCGTCCTCGATCTCCATCTTCATCTGGAACACGTTCTCCATGTGCACGTCGCAGTAGTACCGCGGCAGCACGTCCTCGTCCTCCGCCGGGCTGCCCTGCCCGCCCAGGACGGCCTCCCTGCCTTTCCGCGACGGACCCTCGTAGGTGCCGTGGGTGGCGACGTGGTAGGCAGGCGGGCTGGGCGGCTGGGCAAAGGTCATGACCTGCTCGTACAGGTAGTCCTCCTCCATCGACAGCCGCCGGACCTTGACCGGCCGGTTGTCGATGGGTGCCAGCTCCACCGCATGGTTGAAGAATGTGGCTGAGGCGTCCTCATCCGGACCACTTGGGTCCATGGCCGGGTGATGTCGCCGGTGCGCGGTCCGCAGCGACGTGGACCGAAAGTCGCTTCCCGGCCGTCCTCCGTCTTGGCTGCGAAAGGCGTCAAAACTGACGCTCGCCTGGCTGATCTTCCTGCTCCTTCTACTCCCAGGTTGACAACCCTACATGTTCGCCTCTGACGAGAGAGGGCCAAAGCTGGGGAGATTGCCCCTCTTGCTGCAGCCTTCCAAGCTTCTTCCAAGCCCCCAAGTACTCGGAATAGTGCTGGCCTATCTTTCTGCCGGTCTGCCACCAGCCCTCCGGGGAAATTATTGAATGCTGTCCCTAGAGAATAAAGGTTGCACCGTGCTGAGACGTGCTTCCCAGGCCAAGAGTGTTTTCGGTGGTATGATCTGAACAATGAGAGTAGAATGCAGGCTGCAATGACATGGAGCAGGGCCAAGTGATGCGGGCGAGGTCCCGCAAAGGTCGGGGGCTGCACGAGGACAAGAGATCGTGGGAGGGAAAGTCACCGACTAGCTCCAGGGGGGAGCGGGTGGGAGCCAAGAGAAGGTGAGGTGCAGGAGAGGGCAGGACAAGACAGGGCAAGAAGCAAAAATAGGGAAGGCGACGTGGAAGCGGCGGAGAGACCTGGGAGGAGAAGAGAGGGTTCTCAAGAGGTGTGAGTGTCAGTGAGCGTCTGCGTGTGTGAGTGTGTGAGAGTGTGAGAGTGTGGGTGTGGGTGTGGGTGAGAGTGAGTGACAAGTGTGGAAGCATCCCATGCCATGGCATGCATCATGGCCCTTGGAGGCGGGCCACTGACAATCCCGGCTCCATGTCCGTCACAACCCCTGTTTGTGCCTCTACACACGTATATTTCCTCCGTCCAGCTAAGCGGGCCTGGGTAGTGTATATTCCCCATCCTGCCATCCCAGGTACCTGCAATATTGAGGCTAGGATGTGTTTCCCTTCTGGAGCTGTTCGGTGTTTGTTCCAGAGCCTGTTGGTCTATTGGGCCAAGGGAACCCCATCTGTTTCCGCTGGGGCAGCAGGAACCTGGGAATAGTCTCACTAACACGTTACATTGAGCAATACCCGGGAGCGGCACCTCCCCGATTACAAATTGCAGACCTTCCCAAAACACCAATCAGCCGGCGCCTTTTTTCTGCTGTTGTATTATATTACGATCTACGCTTCAATATATCGAGACAGCCCGTCTCTGGCCTCAACAGCTCGAGCATTAATCCGGGGCTGTGCACGAGGGCGAGGGCTTTGGGCGTTGATTAGCAGGACCATACTCGACCTCGAGATGAGCATCACCAAACCCCCCCCGGCAGGGACGGAATTACCCACGGGAACGCAGAGCCGAATCACGATTCACAGAGGGCGCGACACGACCCAGAAGCAGACAGCGCAGCAGACATAAAGGCCCCCTCGGAGACGCGACCCTCCTTCTCTGGCCTAGCACCTGTCCATATTGGTGGCCCTCACCCCCCCTCCTGACCACCTGCCCCGCCTAGCCAGGAACGGTAGGTGGTTAACGGCGGG
>JUJX01000451.1:0-16615 GCA_000800745.1 Diaporthe longicolla
ATTTTTTATTATTATATTTTTATTATAAATTTTAATTCTTTTATTAAGTTAAAACTTATAATAAAAGAAGATATAATAAAAGAAAATATAATAAAAGAAAATATAGTAACTTTATAATTTTTTATAACTTATTTATAATTAAAAGTTATTATTTTATACTAATAACTATAATATTAAACTATATTAACTTTATTTATACTAGTATTATTAATAAATTATTAGTTTTAATATAAATTAATATATTAAAATTAAAGTTATTATAGATTATAAGTTAGTTTAATATTATTAAATATTATATAAAAGTACTATTATTATATAACTTAAAGTTTTAAATTAATTAAAATAAATAATAATAAAAGCTATTATTACTTTAATTAAAGTTTTAACTTTATTTAAATATATACCTATTTAATTAAACTAAGTAATATAACTTTCTTATATTATATTATAAAACTATTTAAAAGTAATTTTTTAACTTACTATATAAAGTTAAAATAACTATTAAATAAAGTAACTATAATTTATTATTATATATTTAAATATATAAAACTAATAGCTTATAAATAACTATAGAATAATAATTAATAACTAAGTATATCTTTATATTAAAAAGGTTTTTAAATTTAAAACTATAAATACTATATTTATATTAATAAAGCTTAATTTATTTATTAATAAACTAAAAGTATATAATATAAACTTTAATATTATTAAAATCTATATATTCTTTAAAGTAAAGTTATAAAGAAATATAAATTTATTATTAATAGAGTAGAAAGTATTTAAAAGCTTTAAAAAAAGGTTTAACTAAAGTTAAACTAAGTTATAGATTTAAAATAGTTAAATAAAATTAATTAAAAAAATAACTATAAGTCTTTTAACCTTATATTTAAAAGAAATAAATAATTAATATAAACTTTATATATTATTTTAATTCCTTTATTAAGCTAAAATCTATAATAAAAAAAGATAATAAAAGAAGATATAGTAAAAAAAGATATAGTAAAAGAAGATATAGTAACTTTATAATTCTTTATAACCTATTTATAGCTAAAAGTCGCTATTCTATACTAGTAGCTATAGTATTAAGCTATACTTATTTATACTAGTATTATTAATAAGTATTAAAGTTAAAGTTATTATAGATTATAGGTAACTTAGTTTAATACTATTAAGTATTATATATAAGTACTATTATTATATAATTTAAGGAAGTTAGCTAAAATAGGTAATAATAAAAAGCTACTATTACTTTAACTATATACTTTTATAAAATATAT
Organism: Diaporthe longicolla; assembly: GCA_000800745.1. NCBI lineage: Eukaryota > Fungi > Ascomycota > Sordariomycetes > Diaporthales > Diaporthaceae > Diaporthe > Diaporthe longicolla. Next base: position 1,281 of record JUJX01000451.1, read on the forward strand.
ATAGGTTTTAACTCTACTTAAATATATACTTATCTAGCTAAACTAAATAATATAACCTTCTTATACTATATTATAAAACTACTTAAAAGTAATCTTTTAGCTTACTATACTACTAAAGCTAGAATAATAAATAAGGTAACTATAATCTATTATTTAGATATATAGAACTAATAGCTTATAAATAGTTATAGAATAGTAATTAATAATTAGGTATATCTCTATATAGAAGAAGCTTTTAAATTTAAAACTATAGATACTATATTTATATTAATAAAGCTTAGTTTATTTATTAATAAACTAAGAGAGTATAATATAAACTCTAATACTATTAAAATCTATATATCCTTTAAAGTAAAGCTATAAAAAGGTATAGATTTATTACTAATAAAGAAGAAAGTACTTAAAAGTTTTAAAGAAAGGTTTAGTAAAAGTTAGAGATTAAACTAGGCTATAGATTTAAAATAGTTAAATAAAATTAATTAAAAAAAATAACTATAAGTCTTTTAACCTTATATTTAAAAAAGATAAATAATTAATATATTATATAAAGTAATTAAAATAATAATAAATTTTAATATTATATATTTTTATTAACTTTTTTAAATATAAAGTTAAAAGATTAATAATTATTTTAATTTAATTAATTTTATTTAACTATTTATAATTTATAGTTTAATTTAAATTTTAACTTTACCTAAATGTTTTTAAAGTTTTTAAATACTTTATTCTTTATTAATAATAACTTTATACTTTTTTATAATATTATTTTAAAAAATATATAAGTTTTAATAATATTAAAGTTTATATTATATATTTTTAATTTATTAATAAATAAATTAAATTTTATTAATATAAATATAATATTTATAACTTTAAATTTAAAAACTTCTTTTATATAAAAGTATATTTAATTATTAATTACTATTTTATAGTTATTTATATAAACTTTATATATTATTTTAAATCCTTTATTAAGCTAAAATCTATATTAAAAGAAAATATAGTAAAAGAAGATATAATAAAAGAAGATAAAGTAGAAGAAGATATAGTAACTTTATAATTCTCTATAACCTATTTATAGCTAAAAGTTATTATTTTATATTAGTAGCTATAGTATTAAGCTATATTTATTTATACTAGTATTATTAATAAGTTATTAGCTTTAATATAAATTAGTTTATTAAGGTTAAAGCTATTATAAGTTATAAGTAACTTAGTCTAATATTATTAAGTACTATATAAAAGTGCTATTACTGTATAACTTAGAGGAATATAAGTTAGTTAAAATAAGTAATAATAAAAGCTACTATTACTTTAACTAAGGTTCTAGCTCTACTTTATAAATATATACCTATTTAGCTAAACTAAGTAATATAAGCTTCTTATATAAGACTATTTAAAAGTAATCTTTTAGCTAAAGCTAAGATAATAAGTAAGGTAACTATAATCTATTACTATATATAGTTCTAGATATATAAAACTAATAGCTTATAAATAGTTATAAAAATAGACTTTAACTATAATAAATAAGTTCTTACTTATATAAAGGATATACTTTTAAAGGTAAAGGAGTATAAAGATAATAAATTCTATATAACTAAATAGATTAGTATATTTATTACTACCTTAGAGAGCTTTAAAAACTATTTTAAATAAATAGATAAGCTTATTACTCTTAAAATAAAAATTATAACTAGCTCTATTGTGGCCGTGCTAAACCGCTCGACGTTGCACAAAGGACTGTGACTCAGTGCCGGCAATTCCGGGAACTGTCGGGTTATCCGGCAGACGACCCATGTTGAGCGCGTAGGCTCGCCATTTTAATAACGCTTATTAGGAACATGCCCGCATCTATCTTTCGTCATAATTTTTGAGAGACAGTTGGTGTGAGACTGTATTGTTGAGTGTCAAGAGCTCTGTCTGTGTTGGTTAGAAGGTTATGTGAAGGGGCTACCAACCACGTAATTACGTCGTTGATCTTGGGATGCACCAAGTCCTGATGTACTATATTGCTTTGTTGGGGAGACGTTTTTTTTTACTTATAAAAAAGGCCGCTATCTCTCGGCGGCGGTATCCATCCACAACCATACTCTCCAGGCATGGCATCCCGGCGTTGTCCATAGAACCTGAGACCGGGGGTAGGTACCTTCCCTGCATCCAGAGCAGTATAGGAAAGCCAAAAATGACGAGGGAAACCGGCTTTTACGGGCCCACTCCGGTGGCTCTGATTGGCCTTGTGGGTAATTGCTGGTGCGTACTCATTCAGCCTCCTTCTCCTTTGCGTCGTAAGCCTAACCCACTTGGCGCCGTCCATTGTGATAAGCACCAAGGACAACGACCAAGCCCGCCGAGTGGTTTCTATGCAAGTTATTGTAAGTCATAGTGAGCATTTATTCAAAAATCGGAGCCACGGAATTGTAACTCTGTGCCGGATCATTGCGGGGACTCGAGTGTGTCAAGGAATGGTCAGACGAATATAAAAGTTTGGGCCTCCCTTCAACATGATCTCAACATCACTTCCTGTCAGAACACCAACTTGCCCGCATTCTTTTCATATTTTTGAATCGCCATGAAGGTTTCCGACGGGCTTTGTGCCCTTTCATTCGTTTCTGGTGGACTGGCCACGTCTACCAACTCATCTACTTCTAATATTGCAGCCCTCCTTACAAACGGAGATGGTGAGTTATCTCACATGACGGAGATGTTTGCCGTTGTTCTTGCTTATTTCCAATATAATAGTCGATCTCGGCATCACGACAGAAGCCTATCAGAAAGCTGTCGCTTTCGTCTCGGTCCTCACCAATGCTCAGAAGGTCTCCATTATTACCGGGACCGATATATCCGACTCAAACGTGACATGGACAGCCTACACCTCAGCCGACGGGGGCTCAGGCATAAACAAGCAGTTCTACGTCTCTGGCTTCTCCGCCCCAGCTGCACTGACCAGTAAGCAATTTCAAAAAACAATCTTTACCCCTCACCACATTTCCATGAGGCTCATTCTCTGGTTCTTTGATGGCTAACTCCAAATGCTGCAGTGACATGGGACCGGCAGCTTATAGCAGAGCAGTTCAGAGCCATTGGGGAGGAATTCTACAAGGTCGCACCCCCTACCTATATTGAATCACAGGCGAATCAAACTGATCACATCCATATTCTGACAGATGGGCTACAGCCTCGTGGATGGCCCCGTAGCCAGCCCAGCCGGGCGCGTACCCGAGGGAGGCCGCAACGCAGAGGGGTTCTCTTTCGATGCGTATCTTAGCGGGATAGTAATGGGCCAGGCCGTGTCTGGGATGAACTCGTAAGCACTATTCATGTACTTTCAAGGTTGGTCACCTGCCGGGCCTTGGAATGTTAAAGTACAAAAAACTCTGGGACCGGTTGCAAGCGATTGACACGTAACAGGGCAGGTGTGATTACAGCTGGGAGGCACTTCCTCTTCAACGAACAGGAGACAAACCGCATGACGGGCGAAAGATACTCGTCCAACGTGGGCGAGAAGGCAGCCCAGGAGGTGTACCTCTGGCCCTTTGTAAGCATCTTTTGGATACATTTTTGACGCCCTCATGAAGGGCTTGTGAATCTGTAACCTGTAGCTCCACGAGCTTGTCAGTCTGCTAGATCTGGGGCAACCTGATGGATATGCTACTGTTCCCCCCCCCAAATGTACAACATTGATGTTCCGGTACTTTGATGGCTGACTTTGACTGGCACAGGCCGATGGAGTGCATGCAGGAATGACAGCGGTGATGTGCGCAATGAACCGCGCCAACGGTACTAGGAGCTGCGAGAACAATCGCCTGCTGAGCGGCTACCTCAAGACTGACCTGGGTTTTCCGGGCTATGTGCTGCCAGACGTACAGTCGCAGTCGACTTCTTATGGTAGCCTCAATGCTGGACTCGACTTTGGCAGCAGCACCTACTGGACCGAGGACATTCTCGAGGACGGCATCGCAAACGGGAGTACGACAGTTGAAAGACTGGACGACGCGGCCGTACGTGTCGTGCTGCCGTTTTATTTCGCCGGCCTGGACGATGGCAAGATCCCTGCCGAGGCCGAGACCACCGAGTACCGCGACGTGCGCGGCGACCACGCACAGCTCATCCGCAAGGTTGGCGCTGAGTCTATGGTGCTGCTCAAGAATGACGGCGTGCTTCCGCTCAGAAGCCCCCGCACCATGTCCGTATTCGGCGCGCACGCTGGTCCGGCGATGGCCGGTCCTAACCAGCCCTTTGGTGTCTCGGGCACCGATGACACCTACCAGGGCCATCTCGCCACCGCGGGCGGGTCCGGGCAGGCTTCTTTCCCGTACCTCATCACACCACAAATGGCACTCACGCTTCGCCAGTCTCAGAATGGAGGCATGATCTGGTGGATCCTGAACAACACCTTTGCATCCAGCTCCACCGGGGGGCTTGGCGGCGGCGGCATGGGCGATGGAGGCGGATTCGGGAGCGGCAACGACACAGGCTCATTCCCAGGCGGTGGTGTGGGTGTGGGTGTTGGCGATGGCGGCGGCAACAGCAGCACGATGATGCCAGGCGGCGGCGGAGGAGGCATCGCGGGCATAGGGGGCGGGACGGGCGTAGATCAGTCCATCGAGGACTACGCCGCGAACTCGGCTGTCTGCCTCGTGTTTATCAATGCTGACTCGGGTGAGGGTGCAGACCGGCCGGAGCTTTGGGACGCGGAACAGGATGCGCTCGTGTCGAAAGTGGCGGACAACTGCAACAACACAGTGGTCGTGGTCAACACTGTCGGCCCGCGTCTCGTCGATGGCTGGGTGGAGCACGAGAATATCACGGCGGTGGTCTACGGTGGCCTTCTCGGCCAGGAGAGCGGCAACGCAATTGCTGACGTGCTCTACGGCGATGTCAACCCGTCCGGGAAATTGACATATTCTATACCCAAGAACGAGTCGGACTACGCCAACGGCATCTGCACCTCGACCGACTACGAGTGCGACTTCGCCGAGGGCGTGTTCGTCGATTACCGCTGGTTCGACGCCAAGAACATCACACCCCGGTACGAGTTTGGATATGGCTTGAGCTACACCACTTTCTCTTTTGATGGAAAGGTAGACGTCAAGGCAACCAACTCGTCAGCCCTGGCATCCAAGTATGCGACTGGTGTGTTGGGACTGGGGGGACCTCAGGACTTGTGGGATCCGGTGATTCAGGTCACCACGAGCGTGAGCAACACTGGTGCCGTTGAGGGTGCCGAGGTTGCTCAGCTGTACGTCACTTTCCCTGACGAGGCGGGACAGCCAGTTCGGGTCCTCCGTGGGTTTGAGAAGGTCAGCATCAAGCCGGGCCAGAGCGCACCCGTTACCTTCAGCTTGAGGAGACGGGATGTGAGCTACTACGACGTCGCGGCTGGCAAATGGGCTGTGGCCGACGGGGAATACACGTTCTCGGTGGGTTCTAGCTCAAGAGACATCAAGGGCAGCGCGAAGCTCACCGTCTAAGGTCCACAAATGGACAATTGATCTGTATGTACATAACACTTGTCACGCCCGCCGCCCTGGGTATGCTTCCATAGAACTGCTACTTGAAAGCCTTTGCTGTCTGGGGAACGCGGGAAATATAGATAGATATACATATTTTCATGTAAGTTTCGGCTGGAAACATACGAGTAAAGTTGATCCACTGGGACGCGGCAGAGGCATAATCGAGAGGCAACACGGACGTTGCGAAATAAGAGAACACCTACCTGAGATAAATATATTTTGACGACAAGACAGACGGCCCTGAATTATGGCCGCTGCCGCCTAGAAACACTGTCAGTAAACAACACGGGCGGGGAGCACTTACCTCGTCAAGGTTTCGGGTTCGACGCCGTCGACCGTCTTCCGAGCTGGGCTGACGTTAGTTGTTAGCCAAACGAGTGAAAGGTGCACAAGATGCGAAAAGAATGACGTGTCAACAATGCAACACAAAGCAAGAAGAGGAGGCCAAGAGCCAAGACCAGAAGAAGCAGAAGCAGAACATGCGAAACATGCGGGGGAGGAAAACAGACAACAGGATGGAAGACAACCAGAAACAAGCCCAATGCCGAAAGAATGTGATGCCCCGAGGGCGGGTGAGAGAAGAGTGTAAGTGTGACCCAAGTGTGCGTGCAAGAAAAGCAAATGACTAAACCAGATAACGAGAGACGGCGACGCCGAGAGCAAAAGCGCCCACAGCGATACCAATCGACTTCCAGGGAGGGAATGACGAGGTGGAAGAGTGAGTGACTGTAGTAGGTCCGAGGCGGATCTCTGTGGGGATATCGGTAGGGAACGCGCCGGGCATGGCCGGAATATCAACAGGGAATGAAGGAACAGACTCTGGAAGAGCGGGGGCAAAATGAAAAACCGGGTTGGGGGCTTCAAAGCGAGTGACAGCCGGGCGAGCGCGGCGAGGAGGTGGCGAAGCGTCCAGAGGAAGCTTGCGCTTAAGCGAGCGAGTGGCAGGAAGAACAAAACGAGTGCTAAGAGCAGGCGACACAAGGGGGGAGCAAGAACATGCTGGGGGGGAAGAAACGCCAACTGGCGAGGCAACCGGTGATACAACACGCGAAGAGGAGCAAGAACGAGCGACAGGAGGACCGGCCTCGATCAGCTCCTTGAGCCTCACAAGAGCGTCAGTCAGGTTGGGGTTACGTGGGGATTCAACTTCAACGACAGGAGAAGGTTGTTCTGAACGAATGGAGGCCACAAGGGGCGAGCGAACGGAAGGCGACGCCACTGGCGACGAGTCCTGGGACAGGAAAGCCAGCGAGTCCGTCGGAGAACCCGAGGGGATGGAAATGGAGGGCGACATGGGCGACATGGGCAAAGAAAAGAGCGACGGGGAAGAGGAAATGGTGGTACGTGCCTGCACTGGCGAAGGAGTGACTGGAGTTGGAATGTCTGTGATCCACTTGTGGAGGGACACCGTCCTTGCGAGGTTGTCTGGGGTCTGCAAAGAATGTTCGGGGTCATCCCGATGGAGAGTGTTGATGTAAGCCTGCTTGAGGTAGGATGAAAATCTCAAGAATCGCTTGCCAGCGAGCATTCCGAGAAGAGTGCATGGTTGTTCTGTGGGGACCATTGGAAGACGATAACGGTGAGCGAGCGGAGAGTCTGAAGCGACTGTGACTGTGCTGAAAGAACGAGGGGACCAGGGGTCGTTGACCGATGAAGCCACTGGGCTGACAACGGCGGATTCGCAAGAGAAGGGAGAGGCGAGGCCGGAAACCCAGGCGTCAGTGGCCTCCAGTCTCCCAGAGGCCAAGGCAAGGCTGGCCTCCCAGCGCACAAACTCATCTTGAGGACAAAGGCAAAGACCGTGGGTTAGTTGGTTGACAAAACGAGGGGGGCTGGATCGGGAACTGCCCGAGAATCCAGAGAGCGAGGGGGACTGGGGAGCCAGTGGGAAAGAGAGTGAATCAGACGAGCTCGAGGAGCCCGGGGAGGGAGGGGACACCGCCAAGCGGCGATAGACAGCAGCAAACTGAAGCCTGCGCGTCAAGGGGGTAAGATGCAGTGTGGGACGAACAAACTCAAGGGAGCTGTCGAAAGCAGCAAAACGAGGGTGGGCGACTCCCTGGCGACGAAGAGGCGCGTCAGGAGCGGCTGGTGCAATGGGGGAAACATCAGAAACAGTGAAAGAGCGTGCTGCGTTGGGGGTAAAAATGGTGTCTGTTGCCACCTGAGGGCGCATATGTGGTGTCGAATCTGTAGATCCATCAGTGAGGTTAAATGAACAGGCAAGGAAACTGTTTTTTTGTGGTTTTGTGGTTTTTGAACTTTTTTTGGTGATTTTCTTAAGGGATGCTGGTGTATAGGGGGCCAGGACATGAACCTGGGACTGCAAAGAGCCGACGCATGTGTGTTTGATGGGAGTTGATGGAGGCATTGTGTGATGTGCGATGTGCGATGTGCGATGTGTGCTGTGCGATGTGTGATGTGTGGGTGAAGAGAAAAGAAGAGGAAAGGAGGAAGTTCTGCCTCGCATCCCCGGGGGAGGAGATGGCCTTAATATACTCTGCCCTGTGGCCGCCGTCCTGGCTGCAAACGTGACGTGACTGATCTGACGCGTCCGATACACAGTCGACGCGCGAAGGGACTGGTCTGTGGTCAGTGACGACAGTGATGACAACCTTGGTAGCCTCGGGCCGAAAAGGGCAAGGTGTTGAGGCTGTACGAAGGACAAAGTAGGTACATATCTACCCGATGGTGGTCCGAGGGCCGCACTCGAGCCAACCAGCCCGGCACAACCATAGAAAACCGGATGGGGCTGTGGGCCCACCTCTGAATTATTCCCGATCCAGACCCTGTTTGACAAATGTGAGGCGGGCTAGTTCGTGGGAAGGTTCAGAAGGCCTGATACGGTTTTCGTCTTCGTCACGCGTCTGGTCGACGTGTCGAAGGGGGCGGCAGGGCCGCTCCGAGGTTTTTCTGCCAGGCAGTCGGTATGGCACGGGCGGTGAGGACAAGGACAAGGTCGTGGAAGAGGACGAGGTCGTGGAAGGGGACGAGGCCGTGGAAGAGGACGAAGTCGTGGGAGAGAACGAGGCCGTGGAAGAGGACGAGGACGTAATGGCTGCACAGGCTTATTGCTCAAGACAGAGTAGAGGCAATAGGCGTTGTTGATATCGTGATGGGTGTCGGCTGAGCGATGTGCTCTCTGAGCTGGGGGAATAGCGAGGGAGGCCCTGTGGTTCCTAGGCGTCAAAGTGGCGTCGACATGCTCAAGACAATTCATGATAGACTGAGAATGATACCCCGGGAGCCTCACCGCAAGCAGCAGTCCCAAGTGGAAGCAGGTTTCGTGTTGACTAAGTTCAAGACAGATTACAGGCCACACGGGCGCCCATATCATACAATGTCTTTACCAAATTTACGCCTTCTCCCCTACCGCTTGCAGGTACTGAAGGTGCTCGCGAGGCTCTTGTCCCACGCTCCTGCTTGTTGCGGCTGCCCCTGAGCGCGCTGGCTCTTCCCTGCTATCTGAAGCTGGCTTCGTTCTTGATCTACATGCACCTGGGCGGTTCTGATCCGGCACTGGCGGTAGAGCCCAGACGACAAAGGCCTCTGATCTTGGCACATTACCTACCTAGTTACTCCTCCGAGGGATCATGTTATCTTCAAGGTGAGTCTCGCAGCACTCGATTGGCCTGGGAAGTCTGGATCCCCTCTGCTCATCGCCATCAGAAAAGAGACCCATGGCTGGGAATGCCTTATTGACACGGCCTCGCCTTGCTGGCACCACCATCGCAGCTCCGTCCTTCTCTACCAACACTCTCCAATATCGATTTAATACACACGACCTAGTCCCCGTTCCTCGAAGCCAAAGCCTCGATTCCGTACGACTCCTGAGTCAATCAACGGACCTCACACGAACACCGGGTGAATAGGCAACCGTCATCCTCCGGCCCATCTGCTTGTCACGAGTTCCATTCCAGATCGGCACCGTCGCGCCCACCCAACTCTGAATCGTCAAGACGATATTCCCAGCATTATACGCCCACAATATTCAGCTTATAAGAGCAGAGGCACTCAAGCACTCAAAGAGGACGGGAGGATACCAACAAGGCCAAACCTTGCCTTTGTCATATACCCCTGTCACTCGCTGACAACGACTTGCCTAGGCTCGTCAGCGTTGAAGAGGCCAGAGCCTGCTGTGCTAAATGAGGAGACTCTACGTCTGTTCTTTGCCTTTCTCGTCTGGCCTCTCAGGTACGGGTACCATTGCCGGTGCTGGTGAGAATCACCATTGTCCCCGTGACTTCTACCGGTCGATCAGGCAGGTATCAATGTGGTCGAATACGCATAAGAAGGACAGCATTGGAAATCATCAATCCCAATCTCTGAAAATCTGAAATCGATGCATAGGGTTCCGAGTTAACCTAGGCCAAACCAGCCTCGATCATGAAACGGTCCTGACCTTCCCAAACATTTCCACCGAGCCTCTGTTTCGATGCCGACGCTGATGAGCACCTGATAGTGCCAAGAGGACTTTCCCGGACAGAAAATGCAATAAACAACCCAGTAAGCCTTGAGAGCTAAGCAGGAGACGGAAAGCATACTCTGTTGTCTAGAAGCAACGGGCATTCTTGGCCTGCACGTCGACGGCTGGTTGCCTGTGTTATTTCTTCGTTGAGCATTGGCCTTAGCACTTCCGCCCTCTCGAATTGCCACATCCAGAGGCCAAATCTAGTTTGGTTGGATCAGGCCTCACGAAAGGCGATGCCAGCCGGGCGACCGCCTGGAGCCATTCCACAGGTTTTACTCCGGCGTGTCCGCGATACTTTTCAACGGCGGAGAGGCTTCACCAATCGCAATACTATAATCTGGCCACTAAAACCTGTGGATATGGCTTGGCAGAGCCGAGCGGCTGGAGCGCGCGGTTGACCAGTGCAAGCCTAACCGCCTCTTGTCGGCACCCACAATGCGCGCATCGAGCTGGACCGCCTTACAAGCTCGGGGGCCAAGTCCTCAGGTAACCCATCGAAACGATTTGTGTGTTTGCCCGTTGGATTGGAATCGATAAATGGAAGCTGCATGGCCTTTGTTCAATCAGAACATCGGATGGCTGGTGTTTCTGCAACATCCCGAAGTTTGTTTCTTGTCTGAGCCACAACACCATGAGACGGTCGAACCTATCGCCAAGATCGACAATGGGCACCGGATTTGACTTCGCGATGCGTTGCAGTGCCTCTTGAGCAGTCCGGTCAATGCTGATCTGCTACCTGGACGTGTGGGGTCATCTCCAGGACTATTAAATGTCTTTGACCTCGACCCTCCATACGGGGTTTCGGTCGCTCTATTTCAGCAGTCTCACAAACACCTCACCCTAGCAAAATTCGCTGCCACAGCAATGACTCGATGTAATTTTCTCCAGAAGGCTTTTGCCACCATTGCCGCCTTCGCCGGGCTTGCTCTTTCTCAGACAACCATCACTTCATGTCCCTCACAGGTCAGAACGGTCAGCAGTCCCAGCGGGGCTTCATATGCCGTCTGTGCAAGCACCGACTACCGTGGACCCTCCGATCAAGTTCTCCAGGATGTTGGTAGCCTACAAGCATGCGTACAGATGTGTGATGCTCAGGGCGGGCAGTGCGTGCGCGCCGTGTACGACAATGAAAACGCCATTTGTCACTTCAAGTCCAACCAGCCCGGCGCCCTCACCTGGGTCCAAGACAGCCAGTTCAGCACAATCGTGAAGAGCGCCTCCCGGACAGGTGCTGGGCAGGGCGCTCCTCCTCCTGGAACCGGCGCGGCGGGCGCAGCACTCTCTCAGTGCCCTTCTGGGGACCAAGCACTCAACACAATCACTGGAGCCCAATTTCTGATCTGTGAGAATACGGACTTCAGGGGCGACAGCGCCTCCGTCACCGGAGCCGCGAGCACCGAATCCTGTGCAGAGCTCTGTGCCCAGACGGCAACCTGCACAAACGCCGTGTTTGACAAGATCAACTCGGAGTGCCATGTCAAGGGCGACCCGACGACTACCAGCTTGACCTGGGTACGAGATCAGCAATTCGATGTTATTCGGTTGAACATGGGAGGTTTTGCAGGCGGCGGCGGCGGAGGTTTCCCCCCTCCCCCAGCGACGGCGCCTACGTTTGTGCCTGCACCTGCCCCAGCGGCTCCTCCAAAGCAGGACCCTGATCCGGATGTGGATCCAGCCTTGATTGGCTTCTTACTCGGAGGTCTTGCACCCCCGGCGGCACCGGCGGCACCTCAAGGCCCTCCCCCGGGGTTCGTAGGGTCCCCACCGGCTGGACCTCCACCTGGACCTCCGCCTGGATTCTTCGGCATACCTTTTGCTAAGCGGGAGCCTTCTTCTGATATGCAAACTCAGAAAGCGCGGGGAAAGTTGGCTCGTAACTATGTGGCGTAGCATACGAAGTGCGATGGGAGGAACTTCTGTGCAGGAGCTCAATGTTGCTTTGTAACATCGTTGAACAAGTGCTTAAGACAACTGGCGCCGCAGATAACTAGCATTGACTTCGTACGGTAGCGAAATTATCACAGGAGACAACATTGATCTTTTGAAACGTGCATGGTTGTCTTGCTACCCCCAGAATTTGAACGTCTGCTTCTTTCGGTTCACAGCCACACGACTGTTCTACAAGAATCTTGATGTAGAAGTGCTCTTGGCCTCAACCAGCCGCTTATTGACAAGCCTGCGGCCCACATTAATTATCGATGGTGGCAATGTAACAAGACAAGGTCTAAAGAAAAACCGCCTTTCTGCACTACTTGGGTCGATGCCGATTCACCAGGCTCCCGAAGCCGTCTGACGGTGGAACTTGTTTCCAGGTGCCCTGATTGAGCTTATACTGTGGCACCTCCTTTCTCCGTCTGTACTTGCGAAACCGTCGCGACCTCTTGGCTGAGATTGTGCTTGGTGACCTGACCCATCGCCCCTACCAGCGCGGGCCATGTATAGCCAACAATCTGGAGCCGATGTTGTTCCGAAAGCATGTAACTCATGATGCTCGCTGATGTTTCTGAGTTGTGGTCCTTGCAACGGCCCGCTGCGCAAACCCCTGCACATTTGCAGTTGCAACTCTCTTAGACGTGCGGCCAATGGCACTGCAACCCATTGTCAAGCCAGCCCTTTTTGTGTTGCTCTGGATTCCGGGAAAACGTTTAATCATGCTTTTCATAGCTTCGTGCCTGAGTATGGGGTGATTACCCGCCACAGAAGTCTGTCCGTGGGCCGACGTGGCTACACCTCCAGATTTTGTGAGCTTCGACCATCATGATAACCTCGGACGTCTCAGCCTAATTCGTTCCGACCAAAATAGCTCTCTTTACTTGGCCGTGCTTCCCTTCGCCCCTTTTTCTGTTCGGTTCACATATTAGGGCAGGGAATAGCGACTTCTTGGTCTGGGAGCTGCCAAAATTTGTCCCTTGCTCGTATTCAAATGTTTTCAGTGTCCTCGTGTGGATTGTCGACGGTATCAGCAGTTTTTAGCTTCGCATTTTCAAAGCCTCGTTTCCTGGCATTTAGATCACTCGGGGTGTGGCCTCGCGCATATGTGGAGGCGGGGAGATCTGATCGCAGACGTCTTAGAATGGAGAGGACTTCATGTTCTAGACATGGAAGCCACCGGATAGCGGCTGTAGGTAGTGGTTTCGATCTTAATTCGTATACATCCCGAAGGCATACGGTCCATTCACATAGTGGTAAACGCTCAAAGATCTTGTGATTGAAGAAAAGAAATACAATGCTAATAACAGATACTTTAGCAAATCACGGAAAGCATCACCCATGTGTGGTCTCGGCTCTGGAGCAGATGCTATCTTTTCTTATACAATATAAGACCTTTAAGACATTAGCTCTCTGAGGCGAAGAGTTTTGAACCTATGCTAGGGTTGTTGCTTAGATAGCTTCGGCCACCTTATGTTTTTTTATATAACTATATAACTATCTATTTATTATCTTCTTAGCCTTTAAACTACCTACTAACTTATACCTTATTATAAAGTTAGTAATTACTTAGTATATACCTTAGTATTTCTTTATATAAAAGATCTTTAGCTTTCTTTATAATACCCTCTTTTTTATTATATTTTTTATATATTATATATCTTTAAAGAAATTTTTTAAAATAAAGTAATATATTTAAAAAATTAGATATTAATTTTTAACTACTTTTACTTTTACTTTATATATACTATATTTATTATATATATTATAAATAATCTTAGTTTAACTTTTTAAAAAAGTATTTATTATTTTTATAAAGTTATTTATAATAATATAATTATTTAAATAATTATATATTTAAAATAAGAACTATAATACTTACTTAATTAATAGTTTTATAAAATTATATAGTAAAGATTATTAATAAAAAAAAAGTTAAGTTTCTTAACTAAGTTTCTTCTTTTTAAAACTATTATAATTTTATTATATAACTACTTTACTATATAATTACTTTATTAGTTTTTTAATTTATATTATTATTAGAAGTACTTTTTTAAATATAAGGTTAAAAGATTTATAATTAATTTTTTAATTAATTTTATTTAACTATTTTAAATCTATAATAAAGTTTTATTTATTTAAATAAATATATAATTTTATTAAAAAAGTATATTATATAATAAGCTTCCTTTCTTCCTCTTTTATTAAAGTTAATTATAATTTTTATTTTAAAAGTAATAAACTTATTTATTTATTTTAAATAGTATTTAAAGCTTTTTAAAATAGTAATAAATATATTAATTTATTTAGTTATATAAAATCTATTATATTTATATTTCTTTACTTTTAAAAATATATTTTTTATATAAGTAAAAACTTATTTATTATAGTTAAGGTTTATTTTTATAGCTATTTATATAAAGCTATTAGTTTTATATATTTAAAGATATATAATAATAAATTATAATTACTTTACTTAATAATTATCTTAGCTTTAGTAGCGTAATATACTAAAAGATTACTTTTAAGTAATTTTATAATATAGTATAAACTATAAGCCTTTCTTAAAACGCGAATCTATTATTATAATATAGTATAAAAAGGTTATATTACTTAGTTTAGCTAGATAAGTATATATTTAAGTAGAGCTAAAACCTTTAAAGTAATAAAAGCTTTTATTATTATTTATTTTAACTAACTTAAAGCTTTTAGTTATATAGTAATAATATTTTTATATAGTACTTAACGGTATTAGACTAGCTTATAGCTTATAATAGTTTTAACTTTAATAATATTAGTATAAACTAAATTAAATATAGTTTAATATTATAGTTATTAATATAAAATAGTAACTTTTAATTATAAATAAGTTATAAAGAATTATAAAGTTATTATATCTTTTTTTACTATATTTTCTTTTATTATATTTTCTTTTATTATATCTTTTTTTATTATATATTCTAGTTTAATAAAGAAATTAAAATAATATTTCTTAACTTTATTTATATAATATAAAGTTAAAATTATATCTTTATAAATAAACTATATTAATATTTTTTATATTTAATATTTCTTTTAAAATATTAAGTTTTAAATATTTATTATTATTAAAAAGTACTATATATATTTTATATATATAAAATATTAAAAATATAACTATTATTATTTAAATAAAAATTATTCTAAACTAAAAGACTATTAATTTATTAATAATCTTAAATATAAAACTTTTTATAAAAGTATAATTATAATAAATACTTATAAAGTATAGCTATACTTATATATAAATAGGTAGTTATAAGGTTTAGTAGTTAACTACTAGCTATTTACTAGCTAGTAAGCGTATAAACTACTTCTTTTAAGCTTATTCTAAAGAGTTTTAATAGATCTTCTTATAAAACTACCTTCTTTTTATAATATAT
>JUJX01000452.1:0-22127 GCA_000800745.1 Diaporthe longicolla
AACTTTCTAGTATAGAAGATATAGCTAACCTCCTACTAGTATTATATAATACTAAACCTATAAGTAAGTACTAGGCTTAATACTTTATAGATTAATAACCTAGCCTTAAGACTAAGTTTAATTATCTCTATAATTATTAAAGGGCCTTTTATAAAGATTTAGAAGTTATTAGAAACTAGTTTAAGCTACTCTATAATATAATAGCTAAGTACTAGATTATTAATAATAACCTCTATAACTTTAATAAGACTAGCTTTATAATAGGTATAATTACTCTAGTAATAGTTATTATATATATTAATAAATATAGAAAGGCTAAATTAGTCTAGCTTAATAATTAAAAATAGGTAATTACTATTAAATATATTAATATAAGTAGGTTATAGATTCTACTATTTATAATTATTTAAAGTACTTACTACCTTATTAGCTAGGTAATAGAATTAGGTTTTCTAAATAACTAGGTTATTAAGCTTACTTTTAATAGATAGATAAATAATAAGATTAGTCTAGAATAGATTTAGTACTTTAATAAGTATACTAAGCTAAAAAGAGATACTAATTATTAAATATTAATTATAAATAGTTATAAGAGCTATATATTAGCTAAGTTTAACTAATACTATAAGGATAATAAGATTATTACTATTAATATACTACTATATTTATCTTACTTACTCTAGCTACTAGATATTATATTATATTTACCCTTAAAGTATATATATAGTAACTAAATTAATCTCTTTATCTAAATCTCTATTAACTATATTACTAAGTTTAAGTTCTTTCTTATATTTAAAGTAGCCTATAATAAGACTTTTATAGTAGAAAATATTAAATCTATATTTAAAGAAGCTAGAATTACCCCTTAAGACCCTAACTCTATAATTTCTAAGTTTAATATCTACCTATAAACTCTAATATAGTCCCTCCCTATTTCTCCCTAGAAATAAAAGTCTTAGATACTATTAAATACTTAATAAACTATTTAGTAATTAAGTTTTATTAAAGGTAGGATCTCTACCTATTAGAGGAGCTCCCTTATATTAATTATAGAGGCTATTAACTAAATAGTAAAGGGTATATAGGTAATAGTATATAAACTAATTATTTTAAAGGATTAGGTTTATACTTTTAAAAAGGTTAATATAGTACTTACTAAATACTAGAGAGCTAAAAGAACTTAGATATAACTTAGAGAAATACTTATTATTAAGGAATCCTAAGCTCTTATTTAAGAGAAATAAAAGGGGAAGTAGTTAGCTAGTAAAATAAGTAGTAAAGCTAAAGAGTTAGTCTATAGTAGACTAATTAAATAATAGTATAGGAACTATAGTAAAACTAGGTATAATATAAGAACTTATAAGAAAGATATAGAGAACTTTAGTTAATTAGATTCTAAATAAATTATATCTTTTTTAAATTAGTTAGTACTAATTAGTACTAATATATATAAAATATAGTCTACTATAGACTATATTTTTAATAGTATAGTTAACACTAATTAGTATAAAATATATATTTCCTACTAAAAGTTACTTATCTTAGACTAGTACTATACCTATATTAACCTTTTTAAATTAGCTAAATTAATTAGAAATAAGGTTATTAAAGTAGTTAGTACTAGTTAGTACTAACTTTTATTAAATTAATTATACTAGGTAAGTACTAGGGTTAATATAAGTTAGTAGATATTATAAAAATCTACTACTTACTAATATCTACTACTAACTAATTAACTATATTAATTACTAATATTATTAATAATTAAATAGTTTTTAATTATTTTATTATACTTTATTTTAGTAAACCCCCTCTTTTCTAATAGTTAGGCCTTTTTATACTAAAGCTAGTGTTATTACCTAAGGTATTACTTATTTAATATACTTTATTAGTTAGTCTATAGCGGACTACCTAATCTAATAACCTTAGCTATTAGCTTTTAGATATATAACTATTTAAATAATATATTATTTTTATTAATAAACTATATAATTTATCTTTTAAAGTAAGTTTTATATAGTAAGTATTATATAGTTTAAGCTTAATAGGTTAGTTAAAATATATTATCTATAACTTTAGCTAGGTTAATATTACTTTATATTAAACTAAGTAAGTTATATACTCTTTTATAAAATAAGCTTAAATTAACTATATAGTATAGTATTATAATATCTTATTTAGGTTATTAGTATATTAGTAATAAAGATAATATTTATAAGAATAAAGGTAAGTAGAAGGGATTAGGTCACGTGGTTACGTGACTATATATAGTGTATATAGCGAGGTTATAGCCTATAGTAGTAGGCTAGTAGATAACTAGATAAGTAGATAGATAATAATAATAGACTAAACTAATATAACCTATCTACCCTATACTATTTATATATATATATAAGAAGTTAACTAATACTAATTAGTAATTACTTAGTAATTATAAAATAGTAAGGTTAAAGAGGTAAAATACTATTATTATTACTAACTACCTACTTAGCTTACTAATAGTAGTTAATTAAGTAGTAATACCTATACTATAATCTAAAGTAATATAGTCCCTAGATTTATTAAAACTATATTAATAATAATTAAGTTCTAATTATAGAGTCCCTTAATTTATTAAAACTATATAGTTATAACTATATTCTATTATATAAAAAACCTTATATAACTAGGAGCGTTATAGCCTTTTAATTTATTAAAGCTATAATAATAACTATAACTATAAAATAATAGTAGGAATCTTTTAATAAATATCTTAATAAACTTATAATAATTAAATTAATAAGAATTTAGTAGTATAATTATATATACTTATATATACTTATATATAGAATTAATAGCTAAATTTACCTACTAGTATAACTAAAGTATTAAGGTAATAAACTAGTTAGTAGAACTAAAGTATAGAACTAAAGTACTAAAGTAGTAAATACTAGTATATATAAATATATAGCTAAATATATCTAATACTTTAGACTATTAGTTATCTAGTAGATAAACCCTATACTTTTAACTAAGTAATATTAGCTATTTAAATTATATAATATCTATTACTTATACTTAAATAAGTACCTAACTAACCTTTTTTCCCCCCTCCTTACTACCTCTCTACCTATACCTATCTTATAACCTTATCTAATAATATTATATACCTTATATATTTCTTTTTATTATATATTTAAGTAACTATAATTTCTAGTTAAGTACACTACCTACTATAGACTATAATAATAAAGAACCTAATAATAATAGCTACTTCTTTATCTACCTAGCTAATAGAATAGTACCTATTATTAATAATATTAATATTATAATAGTAATTATAAAGAAGTTTAACTTTAGTTAAAGTATCTATTAGAAGGTTAACTAAGATATATAGGAATAACTAATATAAATAATTACCCTATTATCTAAGGTAATAAACTAAGTTAGTACTATTAATATATATATACTATACTTTATAGATAATAATAACTATATATAGTTAGTTAACTAAAACCTTCTTAATAAATTCTAATATACTTTTAAAGGATAGAGTAAAGGTATATTTTATACTATAAATATTAGATAATACTTTAAAAGGTTCTTATATATATATAGTATTTATATTAGTAACTTATTTAATAAGGTTTATAAGTAACTAAAGGTATTATTAAATATTACTAATCTATTAAATTAGCTATATTAAGAGCTTAATAATACTTTAATATATATAGAGTTATATTTCTTCCTTAAATTAAAGTATACCCCCTTACTAAGCTTACTAAATATATTATTACTAAAACTACTTAGTACTTAGAGGATATCCTTACTATTTCTAATACTATATATAGAGTAAACTAAGAAGTAGCTAATACTAACTCCATTACTAGTAGTAAGAATACTATTATTAAAGTATATTAACTTATTAAATCTAATTTAATATTTTATAAGGTAAAGAACTTTACTATTAGTAAGATTTAAAGAGAATAAAGTATTATAGAAGGAGTAAGAAATAGAGACTACTTAACCTTTAAAGTAAGGTAGATTAGCTTATAAGAGAGTATATAAACTAACTATAAACTTTATATAATAACTCTAACTATATACTATATATAATAGGAATAATATATACTAGTATAATAAACTATAGCTTAGTATTAAGAAACTTAAATTAATTAAGTATTTATTAGTTATATAAAAGAAAGTAAAGTAGTCTACTATTATACCTAAACCTTCTCCTTTAGTATACCCTATTATACCTAACCCTCCTCCTCTAGTATACTATAACCTAAATATATATATATATCTTAATATATAAGATAAGGTAGAATAAGGCTTTCTATTAAATTAACTAACTAGCTAACTATTAAGAAGCTTAGAATAAAATAAGCTTAGTAGACTAAGTATACTACTACTATACTTTATATAAGGTAGAGTATTATTAAATAGTATAAGTAATAATTATATTATACTACTACTAAGAGAAGTTATAAATAAAATTTTAAACTTTAATAAGATCTTTAAGTTTATAAAAGTATAAGCTAATTAAAGTAAATAGACTAGAAAACTATATAATTTATTTAATAATAAGATATAAGTAATACTTTATATATACTTAATAAGTAGTATTATATTAGAGGGATTCTATACTATACTTCCTTTAATTTTAATTAAAAGAGTAGAAACCTACTATATATATTTAGTAGGATACTAGATTATATTCTAAATAGTATATCTTATACTAAAAGACTACTTTAAAATAAACTCTAACTAAATATAATACTTCTCTAATTAGAGTAACTTAACTTATATTAGTATAAAGAATAACTTAATAAATATTAATAAAGATCTTTAGTAAGTATTATAAGTACTATTTAATAGACTATAACTCTACTAATATACACTTAAACTAGAATTCTAAGGGTAATAAGTTCTTAAAATAGTAATTATCTATATATATTCTAGTATACTAAAGTTTAACTATATATTATTTATACTTTTAGCTTCTTATAAGTATTTATTTTAAGACCTATACTTATTATTAGATCTCTCTATTAGGAATATATTAACTAAATAGTTCTATATTAATAATAGCTCTATAGCTATAAAGTATAAAGATAACTTTATTACTATAGAATATAAAAATAAAAATAAGATAGATAATACTTTCTATATTAACTATAAGTATAATAACTTCTATCTAAGAGAATAAGGAGGCTTTAGCTATAGTAGTAGTAGCTTCTAAAGTTAATTCTAACTATAAGGTAGTAGGAACTTTTATTTATAAGGTAGATATAGCTATAATAACTATTAATAAGGTTCTAACTATATAGATAATACTATATAGAATAAGTACTACTATATTTATAATAAGAAAGGCTGTTAGTCTATAAGATATTTACTAAAGGTATATAGATAAGCTTAGAATAGCTTTAATATATATATATAGTACTTTAATAAAGATATTTTTAATTTAACTTATACTATATTCTTTATTAACTATAAAGGTATTAATTATAGTAATAATAATAAGAATAATAAATATAATAGTAATATAGAGTAATTCTTTATTAATATACTATATAACTATACTATAGTTTAATACCTAATAGATATACTATTCCTTTACTCTATAATTTCTAAATAGAATAAATAACTATCTATAAAAATAGAAATACTAGTTCCTTTATTATAATTTATACTAAATAGATAGTATTTAAAATAGAAGTTCTAAGGTATTTTATTAAATACTAGCACTATAAAGTTCTCTATAGTAAATAAAAAGTAGTATCTTACTCTATAATATAAGGATTTATCTATTTTACTAAATACTAAGTAAGCTAGATAGGCTATTATAAAGTTTAGTAAAGGATTTAAGATTTTTTCTCTTAGTATAATCTATATTAAATTTTTAATTAGAACTATTATTTTTTATATAGTTAATATACTAACTCTATTTCTATTATATTTAAAGGATATAGACTACTTATATATTTACTTTAATAATACTATAGACTATATTATATAATAGAAGTATAATAGTAAGGATAATTTCTTTCTAGTAGTATATAAATAGGGATATCTATAGTTTTATATATTTAAATAAAATACTAGTAACTTCTTTATTAAAGCTAAACTCTAAAAACTTTATTATTATTTTAAGTACCTATCTATAGATTAATTATATTAACTATTTAAGAATACTAGGTATAATAATATAGATATTAATATACTAGAAATAATTAGTAAGTTTTACTATTATTACTAACTTTATAATTTAATACTAAAATACTTTAAGTTTAGTTTAAAGGATAATTATAACTTTAACTATAAACTTATAATAGATATTATATACCTTAGTAGTAAGGCTATACTATATATTATTAATATAATAATAGCTTTTTAAGTAGTATACTTTCTATACTCCCTCTTTACTAGGGATATATAGGAAACTCTATAGTTAATATAGGTTAATATATATTTTAAACTTTCTAACTAAATAGTTTATAATACTAGTATTAACTTTATTTCTAGTAAGTTTTACTTAAAAGTAAGGGTTATAGGAATTACCTATAAGTAAGTTCTAACTAAAACCTATTAGTTAGTTAATAAAGTTAAATAATACTATAATCTACTATATTATATATATAAGATTCTAGCTAATAAATTAGCTAGAATAATAAGCTTAGAAGCTATCTTATAAATAATAGTTAAAGTAGTTAATAATACTATAAGACTTAATAGCTTAGTACCTACTTTATTAGTATTTAGTATATACTTATATATTTATATAAACTTATCTCCTTTATTATTAATATTTTAGAGAGCTATAGTAATCTAGAAAGTAATAAAGGCTATTTATTATTACTTTACTAAATAGTAAGTTAATAATACTATAAATACTTATAATAGTTTAATAATACTAGATATATTAATAATACTCTTATAAAGTAATACTTAAGTATAGTAAGAGAAGAAAGGCTAATAAGGACTTTATAAGGTACTTACTATTAAAAGCTATAATATAATATTTAATATTAATAATAGATTAATTAAATTTTAATCTATAGTTATTAAACTATACTTTTAAAATAAAAAAGCTAATACTATATAGTTTTTACTTATATAAGTAAGTAAAGATAATAATAAAGACCTATTTATAGCTATAACTACTCCTAATATAACTATTATAATATAGAAATACTAAGGAAGACTACTTAGATTAAAGAATAAAATAAAGACTATAGTATATATAATACTACTAGTACTAGCTATATACTTTATAATAGAAAAAGAGTGAGAGAACTTTACTTTTATACTAAAACTCTAATAGAATAGGGTAATAAATACTCCTAGTAACCTATTTAAAGAGTCTAATACTACTAAAATTATAAATCTTATTAGTAGTAGTATCTTTATTTTTAAGTTATTTAATAAAAAGTAGTATAGTAGAATTTATATCTTTAATATTTATATAATTTAGAAAATTAAAGGTAAAATACTTATATTATTTAAAAAGTTATAAATAATCCTATAAAGCTATAATAATAAAGAGAAGAAGAAGATTCTAACCTAGTTACTAACTATATAAAGAGTAAGTATATAACTACTACTAGTACTTATAGTAGTATATATCTTATATTATAATATACTTTTAAAACTATAGAATATTACTTAAATCTACTTATAATTATAATTAAAACTAGTATATATAATCTTAATAAACCTACTAAAGAAGATTAAGGATAAATACCCTTTTAGAATAATTATATATATAATTAAACTACTATATAATATTATAGAATCTAGTATATATTAGTTTACTATATACTAATTATACTATATTAATAAGCTTAAGATAGAGACTTTAATATTTAATCTATATTTTTTAATTATAAATATAAGCTATAAGAAGAATAACTTTAGAATAACTATAATATAAGTTAATAATACTCTTAACCTTAGTATACCTAAGTTTTCTTAGTTTTTTAAATAGAAGATATAAGAGAAGAAACTCTACTATAAACTATAGGAGAAGTTAACTAAGAATAAGTTCTTTAACTATAATAGTACTCTAATTTTAAAGAAGGAAGATATAATTTATATATAATAAAAGGGATAAGGAGTAAAGATTATAATAATTAATACTAAAGCCCCTAATAAAGTATAAAAGTATATAGAATAGAAGATATAAAGTATATATTTAGCTATAATTTATTAACTAAAAGTTATATTTAACCTTTTTATTATAGTATAAATATAGTAACTATTTAAAAAAGACTATAGTAAGTTAAATAAATACTTATATTAGTAGGTTAATAATATTAACTATAGGATTTACTTTATATTACTAGATTTTATTAAAGTAAAATTTATAGTCTTTATAGATAGATTATTTACTAATAATATAAACCTTAGCTCTTAGATTAGCTTTATAATTATTCTATTAAATAAGGAGTATAATAATAATAATACTTATTAAAATATAGTAGAAAATATTATCTACTAGTCTTCTATAAAGTATAAGAAAGTTATATAAAGTATACTAGCTTTAGAGATCTATAGTATAGTAAATAAATTTAATATAAATATTATATTATTAATAATATTATAGAAGGTTATAAATTAACTAGAATTTAGATAAATCCTACTTATAGTATATATAGACTCTCTATCTTTATATAAATACCTAGTTAAGCTAAATATAATAAAAGAGAAATACTTTATAATTAATATAATAATACTTTATTAATTATATAAATAAAGAGAGATTAATAAGATTTATTAGATTAATAGAGAAGATAACCTAACTAATATAATAATAAAAGTAATACTAAATAAAACCTTTTAGAGACTTATTTCTAAAAATAAATTATAGCTTTAAATATAAAGCTATATTAATTATAAGGAGTTAGTTCCTATAGAGTATTAAGTATAGATATTACTTAAAGAATTACTTCTAGTAAAGTAGTTACTTTAGTAGTACTAAAATAAATAAACCTCTAAGTTAATAAAGTTACTCTATTTAATTAATATTTAAAAAATAGTATATACTATTAGTAAAAGTAAAAAGTTAGACTAATATAATAACCTTTAGATACTATATTAAAATAGAACTATCTTAAGCTACTATACTTAACCCTAGACCTTCTTAGACTTAGGTTTATATTATTAGTTTTAGAGTAAATACTAGTACTTAAAGGGTATATTATTAGAAGACTCTTACTTCTAAGTAGTTTTACTTATAGTAAGAACTATAACTACTTCTATAAACTTATAGAAGGTAATTAAGAGAGATAAGTACTAGACTACTATATTAATAACTCTAATACTTTTATATTATTATATAATATTTACTATAGGAAGAATCTATAATAAAATACTTAAATTAGATAGCTTTAAAGTAATTTTATACTAGTAATTAAGTTTTTTCTTTAACTATAATTAGTCTAATCTAGTTTAATCTAATCTAGGGCTTTAGGGAAGGGATTATTACCTACCTATAATAGTACTATTATAAAGTATAAGTATTATATTTTTTATAAACCTTATATAGAGGAAATATAAATTAGTAAAAGGTTAATTAAATTAATAAAAAGTTAATTATATATAGAATATACTATTTAATATTTAATAGAATTTACTTTAAATAGAAAGGATTAGCTTATATATAGATTATACTAGTAGGTACTAATAATAATTCTTACTCTAATATATATCTTTATTTTATAGTACTATAGCTAATTAAGTTAGTGTAATATACTAAATTAGGAAATAGTAAAGGTTTAAGTTTAACTTAACTTTAAGATTTTAAGATAAATTTTAGAAGATAAAAATAGGGGATTTTTAGAGCTTATCTAATAATAAAGTAAAAGACTACTAGTGTAGGAATAAGGGTAAGTAGAAGGGATTAGGTTATATAGTTATATAACTGTATATAGTGTATATAGTAAGGTTGTAGCCTATAGCAGTAGGCTAGTAGATAACTAGATAAATAGATAGATAATAATAATAGACTAGACTAATATAACCTATCTACCCTATACTATTCGTATATATATATAAGAAGCTGACTAACAATATTAATATAGTTATTCTAAAGATAATTATAAGTTTCCTATGTCTGTATTAAAATTTAGGTGGTATGTGTGGTAATCGCTAATTTTCCTAGGGGGGGGGGGCATACTCTCGTTTTTCCGAGACAGCAGCTGCAACCAAGCTGGTGTTCCGGGCTGCCGTATCAGGACACGACCCGAGCCCTGGACATCATTCCGTCATATAACACGCCTCTTGGGGGGACTGTTTTGGTGGACATATTACTGAGCATGTTTAACGAGAGAGCGAGAGGATACCCTAGGAGACGTAGAAATATTTTTAGAATGAGAATGGTCATCTTGAGGTGAACATTCCAGGCCACGCGCTCTATCCACACCGTGTTCCTTCGACCCGCAGCTGCCGAGATAGGCGACTCCGCGGATTAGCAACAGTCTTGTTTGTGAGCGGAGTATTACCGTGTATCTCAGCTCGCCTCGTCTTCTCCCTCCGAGTTTGGATCGAATGCTGATAGACCCGGGACCCGAGCTATCTGCCTCGCGTCCGCGTCAACCACACTGCATGCGTAGCATGTCTCGCACTGGCTTGCCTCTTGTCTCGCTGGTTGTCGGCACGAAGGGGAACGCATGTAACCCTGTTGGATATCGAGGCATTTATTTATGCAAATCGCCTGTCGCCGAAGCCAGATAGAATTGCACCATGGGGTCGGCTGGCCTACATCAATCCGCTGAAAAGAGCTTCCCGAGGTCAACACTACGCACATCTTCAATAATACACAACCATACACACGTGCGCACAGTCTCCATCATGTCCCTCAAAGGTATTATGGTAGCGCTGTACACGCCCTTTACGGCTGACCAGTCTGCCATTGATATCGCGGCTTTGGATCAGCACATTCAACATCTTATCAAAGTGGGCGTCCACGGCTTAGTTCCCGGAGGCAGCACCGGCGAGTTCACCGCGTTGACTCTTGACGAGCGAAAACAATTAGTCGAGGCCTCCGTCAAGTCTGCAGCTGGGAGGGTGCCGGTGATTGCGGGTATTGGCGCCCGCTCTCTCCACAAAAGAAGGCGTCGAGCTCGCCACGCACGCCGCCGAGGTCGGTGCAGCAGCCCTCATGGTTGTACCTCCATTTTACGATGCACCCTCTGTTGAAGAGTTGCACCAGCTCCTGGCAGAGCTGCATTCAGTATCTAAGCTGCCACTTATGTACTACAACATCCCTTCTGCGAGCGGTGTCAAACTCAGCCCGGCTCAGTTAGCGGGCCTGTCAGAAGTGGGGGTCAAGTACATGAAGGATACTTCGGGGGATGCGCCAGCCCTCACAGAGCTTTTGTTCTCTCTGCAGGACAAGATCACTGCTTTCAACGGATGGGACACGTTGACCTTCTACGGTCTCGCTGCTGGCGCAAAGGGATCCGTGTGGGAAGCGACCAACATCATTCCCGAATTGTCCATCGAGCTTTGGGAGGCCCTTGCGGTCAACAAAGATCTTGAGAAGGCGAGAGAGCTCTGGACCAAGATCTATCCTGTCTGCAAGTTCCTCGAATCTTATAACTATGCGGCAGCCATCAAAACCGGCATGGAATTGCGTGGCACGTCAACTGGAGGGTGCAGAAAGCCATTTTTTGTTCTTGGTCAAAAAGAGCGTGCTGAGTTTGCCTTGTTACTAAGAATCGCTGGCGTGGATGTTGTCCAGCCGTAAAGCAGGCGAGCCACCATGGCATTCAAGAATAATGTGCCATAGGCACAATGTCAATCATTATACACTTGTTAAATTTCAATAACTCTGGGCCGAGCTCTCTTTTCATCTTCCTCTCTTGGACCTTGACAAGTGCAATTGCACTGATCGCCGTAGACTGTGACCGCCCAGCATCATTCTCTGGCCATCCTTTAACATGTCTGCAAACTCAGCTCGAGCAGAAAGCAAGCGGGAGTGCCTGCCCCAATATAAATGAAGATTCTATAATTCTCTTACTATCAAATAAAACGAGATGCTCATGGTCGGAATATGCCAATGACTAAGACTTTTGCAACACCATCCTAGAATCTACGTTTTGCTCTCGCATGGACACGCAGCAACTGATTTCAAAGTCATTGAACATTGCAAGCGATTGAAGCTTCAGACCAAAGTATTGGTTCTACTTCGGCACTTGGACGGTCAAGTTGAGGCAGATATTGGCCCGCTGATTTTGTTTTGAAATTGAAGATGATCTCGGCTGGCCAAGGCAAGACTTCCTAGGAAGTTTGGGGAATGATTCGGAAGAGCAAGCTACTTCGTCCTTGGGACAAATATATTTCCCTGCATCTGTATGAAACCTCGGGCTTTTCTGCCATTTTCTGGGTCCACATAATTGCTTTGAGCAGATAATAGGTCAATTCGTAGCCTCGAGTGTATTTCGTGGATTATGCATTTGATGTGAACCTCCCTCCTATCACAACCTCGCCAGGATTCCGTCGTGTCTCAAATATGCCAATCTATCCAATGTGATGTCTTTGACTCACGCACATCTGCTTTTATGTCAATGTCCAACGTCGGCACTGGGGAAAAGAGGAGGAACGAACCCGGCAAGCCTCATCGTAGTGGCAAACTCTTCCTTCAGCATCTTGATGGCAAGCTCAACGCCCTTCTGGCCATTATACTGCGTTGATGTTAGCCCACTAGTCGATTTGGGGTGGGGATGGGGGGTCTGTTCTTAAGTTCGTACCGCGAGACCCCATATAGGTATCCTGCCAACGAGAACATGGTCCGCACCAAGAGCGATTGCCTTGAATATGTCAGATCCTTTGCGCACACCTCCGTCCACTGCGATCTGTATCTTTCCTTTAGCAAGAGGCGCGCAGATACGAAGCGTGTCAAGCGTTGCGGCAATGCCATCGAGCTGCCTTCCGCCGTGATTGGAAATGACAACGCCATCCAGGCCGTGACCAATTGCCATCTGAACATCATCGGTCGTGTTTACTAGGTGACTGTCAATGATGAAGCGGAATATTTAGGGCTTCATGAAATCACTCACCCCCTTTCAGCCAGATCTGCATTTTTGTATGCTCCTTGAGCCACGGGATCGCGCTGTTCCAGTCGAGGCTTGCATCTCCGTCTGAGGTCAGCTAATCCGGTCAGGTCACTGTTTCTAGGTCCATACCAAAAGCCGTTGCTGCATTGTCGCCACTGAATTCCTTCCTTCCATTTGAAAGGAGGTTTGGAAACTGCATCTCCTCTGGGAGTGTGAAACTATTCCGCATTTCATTAAGACGGCGCCCAAGCACCGGAACGTCCACCGAAACAA
This sequence comes from Diaporthe longicolla, assembly GCA_000800745.1. Classification (NCBI taxonomy): domain Eukaryota; kingdom Fungi; phylum Ascomycota; class Sordariomycetes; order Diaporthales; family Diaporthaceae; genus Diaporthe; species Diaporthe longicolla. Next base: position 13,323 of record JUJX01000452.1, read on the forward strand.
AAATGGCTTTGTAAGAGGCAGCTTTATAGCGGCCAAATCTTAGCATGCAGGATCCAAAACTCGACTCGAGGGAATGCCTCACCTTCTGCACGTTGCAGCAGCTGCAGCGTGGTACTTCGGTCTTTGAGCACGCAGACCTGCATGAAATAAGGATTTCCCAGACCTTGTTATGCGACTTCTTCAAGTGAGACGGTCGAGTATGATGACAGACCCATACATATACCCTCTGACGCCGCGGCTTTTGAGGCTGCCACTTCACCTTCAGGATGGGCTAGTTGATGCATAGCAGATGGACTGAAACCGAAAGAGAATGGGACCTTTGAAGCATCAGCCAATTTCGAAGCAATTGGTAGGGCTTGTGGCCTACCTTGACGCCAAATATCTCCGACGATGTACCAAGATGATCCACGTTCACCAGAATTCGAGGACGGATCTTGTATCTCCGATATGCTTCTTCATTTTCCCGGAGTCTTGAGGGAAATAAGCCACTACACTTGAATCTCACTGATTTACTTGTGTGATGTGCAGGATGAACTCACGTTTCCATGTCCATGGCTCCCTCGTTGTAGAAGTCTAGAATTCATCAGTCCAGAAGTCACGGCTGGCAGAGCAGTGACAAACCTCGATACATGGGAGGCAATCTCGCGCTGCCCTCGCGCTTGAGGTCGCTGATGCTGAACACCTTGGCGTCGAGGGATACACTGCGATTCGCCATATTTGCTTCCCCTTGGTTTCAGATCCTGCACAGCTACCCGACTTGCAGGCGGTGATGAAACCTGCAAGTAGCTGGTGATCAAGACATTCTTAACTGATCGACTAGGGCGGCGGAACCTCATCATGGATAATATGTGTCGCCTAGCGGCCGGTGGTCGAGATACGGACAAAGCGAATGAGCGTTTGAGATCGGAAATGCATTCGGGTTTGCTTACTCCTTTGGTCAAGTGTGTTACCAATACCCCACTCCATTTCCACCGACCCCTCGGTAACATAGAGGCATCAAATGGCAGCAGAATTCATAGGATGGTGTCGAAGACGAAGTTTACCGTACAATATACACTCTGTGCCGTCGACCACGTTCCATTGATCCTTTCCTTCAACCTTCATGCGAAGCTCTGACAGACGTGAGTCCAATATGAAGGTATTCCTGTAGGTGCCTCCATCATATCCGGAAATGAGCCCGAATGCTGATGCCCATGGTCACATGTAGCACAGGCGCAACTGGCTACATCGCAGGAGACGTACTCGCTTCAATCGCAAGCCAATTCCCAACCGCATCAGTCACGGCCCTCGTCCGTGACATGGCTCGGGCAAAGACAATCACGGACAAGTATCCCGATGTCCAGCTTCAGCAAGGGGATCTGGACTCAGCAGATGTCATCGAAGGAATTGTCAAGCAAGCCGACGTGGTTATCAGTACGCCCTAGTGCCTGCCTCGATGTCCAATTTTGTCCGGAGCCTACCCTAAATAAATAATTACAGATGCTGCAAACGGCAAACACATTGGCATCGTCCATAGTATTGCCAACGGCATCCGACAGGCCAGCAGGACAAGCCCAGGTAGGTTGGACTGGCTATGTGAGGTTCCAAAGTAAAGAAGCTACTGATGATGCCCAAAAAACAGTCTACTGGATTCAGATTTCTGGCGCGAGCGTCCTTTCAATACCTGATGTCGCTCACCAGCGTTTCGGCGAGGCTCCTGGTCACAGATACAATGACTACGGTCAAGTCTCTGAGATCATTTCCCTCATTGAAAGGTCCCCAGCACGTGCTGTTGACCAAGCTATATTAAGCACCGCCCGCGAATTAGGCCCCCAAGTCTGTACAGCCATTCTGTTCCCGCCGATTAATTATGGGCTGGGCCGCGGACAAGGAAACAGGAATAGCATACAAATCCCGGGTCTTTGCAAGGTTGCCATTGAACAAAAGGCTGCCGTGTATGTTGGACCAGGAGAGGCTAAATGGGGTAACGTTCACATTACGGACCTCAGCAGCCTCATTATGGCGATAGTACATAGGCAAGGCGCAAAACGAGGATGCTAACCCGGAGCTGTGGAACGAACATGGATTATACACTGTTCAGACCGGTGAGCTGGTGAGTAATTACATGGCACCGTTTGATATTTGGAAACCTTTACTAAAGTGACATGGTCTCCTTAGTCATGGAAAGGCATTGCCGAAATTGTTTCTCAGACAGCCCAGAAGGCACATATACATGCACCAATGAAGTCGATCGGTGCGCAAGAGGCAGACCGGACGTTTCCACATGGTAGTGTATTATTTGGGACGAACGCTGTGTGTGGCCCAGACAGGGCGGAAAAGTTACTCGGCTACAGTGCCTCGCAGCACGGACTGGATAAAGAAATACCGGAGTCTTTCCAGAGAGAGCTACATGCCCGGACCTAGAGTCAACAGTCGGCGGAGACCGGTTCGCTGGCTCCAACAAGGCCACGAGGGAACAGTGCTGAAGCTGATACAAGTTGGAGGAGAGCAAACAGGCCGACGCCTGAGGTAGTAGGAAACGCTTGCCCAGGGGAGAGGAGGCGGGAATATTTGAAAGAAGTGCCGTAGCTCTTTCTCAATCATGAAAGACTAATACTGCAGTATCACTTCCGTAATACATTATTCGTGCTAACTAGGCAAGCGGATGGAGTCAATGGACACAGCAACCTCGCACGTCGCGGGAGCGATGTTGCCAGTCACAAAATCGATTCGTGCATTCTTCGGGGCCACTTCACGATCACTGTTGCCACATGCATGTAGATGTTGAGCCCACGCGTACATGTTTGCCGGATCTTCGTCTGCATAATAAGTCTAGCATCAATATCACGCCTTTAGTTCACATGTGGGCCGGACATGAATAATGTTCTAACGTTTATCCAGAGATACCCCGCAGAGTTGCACATAGCTGGAGCAGGGATCGGTCGGGTCCGCTGCTCTACATTAGGATAAAGGCTACCTATATAGTGCGCGACAGGGGCAACTTTCTAAAAACCCCTTTTAACCTTAGAACCACTCCTTAAAATTAGGTACCTAGAGGACTTTTACTTTTTTAGACTTTAAAATCTTAACTAAAAGAGTATACTTTTTTTAAAAATAGTTTTAGAATAAGTTCCTTAGACTCTATTAAGGACTTTTTTTTAAAAAAAACTTCTTTTTAAAAAGTCTTATTAGTTTTATTTCCTTTTAGATTTAAAAATAAGAAGTCTAAAAGAGACTCTTTAGAGAGGGAGTGTTTTTAAAGTCTAAGGAGGTCTAGGAATATTAGGAATAAGCTAGATTTAAGAGGGAAGTAGGGATACTTTATACCTTAGTCTCTTTTTTCTTTAGAGAAGAAGTAGGTCTAGACTTTTTTTTAACTAATCAGAGCCTTCCACCCCTCCCCTAGGGTTAATTTATCAAGTGAAATAGTGCTTAGAAGGGGTTTTTAGAAAGTTGCCGCTATCGCGCACTATAACCTACTTATAAATCCCCGCTTCCCTTTTAGTTAACCTACTATAGATAGCCCCGAAGAGCCTAACTCCCTTTTTATTACTTGCTTCCGACGGCGTGTTCTAATCCTTAACGGGATAGTTAGCCGCTTTAGCGAGGCTTACAGTTAAATAATAAACATCCCTATACCTTATTTAATATTAAAATATTATATTTTAATATCGAATAACCTTAATCTATATTTTAATATTAAACTACCTTACTATATATTAAAATATAAAATTTAAAAAAAGAATTTAATAATTTAATTTAATTTAAGCTTTATTTTTTACTTTAAAGTTTTAAATAAATAGTTATACTACTTATTTTTTCTATACTTATAGTAGAGCCTTATATACTATATATATCCCTTTTTCTTCTTACCTAGTATAGTTATATATTCTTTAAATAGATAATAACCCTTATCTTTATACTACTTATATTTTACTATCTACTTTTTATTATACTAAACTATATATAGTACTAGGAATTTATTATAGAGCTGAAATCTATTAAATTTAATACTATTAACTTAAAGCTAATTATTTATAATATTTAATTTAATATAATCCTTTAATATAGTAATAATAATATTTTAAGTTAAAAGGTTAAGTAGTCTTTTAAGGTATTTAGTATAATTATAGTCTTTACTAAAGCTAGGTTTAAATTATTTATAGTTAGTATAAAAGTCCTTAATAAGGTTATTAAGTTTAAGAATAGCTAACTTATACTTATTATTTAAAGTTAGGCTAAGGAACTAAACTATATATTTTATCTACCTTTATTAGTTATTTATAAAGTTATCTATTTCTTTTCTTCTATTTAATTTAGCTATAAGTTAAACTATAAGTCTTTTAAAAATATTAGTAACTAAATATTTAGTTATACTATACTAATAATCTATAATATCCCTAAAAAGTATTAGATTTAGCCCTTTAATAAAGAAGGTTTAAAGTTTAATTTTAATATTTTTAGATATTTAATTCTTATTTTAAATATATATATATTTTATATTTTATATTTTATATTTTATATTTTATATTATATATTCTATATTATATTTATATAGATATATTTATATATTATAATTTAACTTATTTTTATAAAGAATATTATATAATTCTTTATTATATCCTTATAAAGTATTTTAAACTTTTATTATTTAAAATATTTTAGTTTATATTCCTTTTTTTATTCTTATAATATATTATCTTATATTAGAATAATAATATTTCTTATAATATTAAAATTATATTTTATCTATAGTAAAACTTACTTTATAATATTATATTTTATTTTAAAAAATAATATAATAATAAGAAATATTAAAAGAGAAATAAAGAATTAAGCTTAATTTAACTACTAACTATTTTATACCTATAATATTATAAGAATCCTTAAAGCTAGCCTATATATTATAATAATTAACGGTTTAAAATAGAGAATAATCTAGTAATTTAATATATTAGTATATAATTAATATCTTTACTTAATATATTAAACTTACTTTATAAACTAGCCTTTAAACTATATATCTAAATATATTTAAAATAGGCTTTTTATATAGGTAGCTATATATAAAGAGTATATATTACTTCTTTATTACTAAATTATTAATTCTATAACTATATTAGCTTTATAGTATTATATATTATAGACTTTCTTTACTATACTTATTTAAAGTATAAAACCTTTTACTTATTTACTTATCTTAGCTTTAATAAAACTACCTTTATACTAATAGTACTAGATAGTTATTATCTATATTTCTATAATACTATAGCTTAAACTATAATCTCTAGTTAAACCTTACCCTTAAACCTATATTAAAGTATTAGTTTATATTTCTATATTATAATATAATATTTAAATAAAACTTACTTTTAAAGTACCTTATAACTACTAGTCTCTTATTCTTCTTCTAGAGACCTATATAAAAGTATTAGTCTATATTTCTATATTATAATATAATATTTAAATAAAACTTACTCTTAAGGTACTTTATAACTACTAATCTCTTATTCTTCTTCTAAAAACCTATATAAAAATATTAGTTTATATTTCTATATTATAATATAATATTTAAATAAGACTTACTTTAAAGGTACTTTATTACTACTAATCTCTTATTCTTCTTCTTCTAAAAACTTATATAAATATATTAGTCTATATTCTTATATTATAATATAGTATTTAAATAAAACTTACTTATTACTTAAGATAAATATAGTATTTATCTTAATATATCTTCTTTTTCTATATTATAAAAATTAGTAAACTTATTATTTTAATAAATAATCTTTTTTAAATTATAATAGTTATATTAGATAAATAACTTATTAATTTTTAATATTATACCTCTATTAAAATATTTAAAAATCTAGTATAGTACTAGAGATACTAGAACTATTAGATATATATTTAAAAGCCTATTTATCTATTTCTCTTCTAATTTAATTAATTCTTTCTTATTAGTTTTATACTAACCTAGTTAAAGTTATTAGTAAAATACTTTAAGAATACTTTTTAATTAGTTATTATTATACTTATTTTTAATAATTACTATTATTTTAATATATTAGCTTATATATATATTAAAACTTTTATAAATAAAAAGTAAACTTATATTATAAAAGCTATATTTATATAGTTTTTATTAATTTTAAAATTATAATATTTAATTCTTTATTAGTATATACTTATAAATTTAAAATAAAGAAGAAGTATATCTTTAATAGAAACTTAAACTTATTTTTATTTTTATTATTAAGTATTTTATTATCTTTAATTTTAAAAGTATTTAATAATAATAAAGAAGTCCTATAAATTTAAATATAAATATCTAAGTTTATATATTAAAAATAAAAAAGAATAACTTATTTAAAATCTAAATTACTCTCCTCTTTATCTCCTATACTAACTACCTTTACTTAAAGACTAGATTAATATTAATTATTTATAAAGCCTCCTTCTTATTATATTACTAGTTACTTAGTAGTTATATATATTAAAGGTAGTTAAGATAATATAGGCTATAATTATAGTAATAGTATTTCTATAATAGTATCTTAGTTTTAATTAGGAATTAAATTATTAGATTTTATATTTAAATAAGTTTATATATTTAAAGTAGGTATACTTTTATTATTTTTAAACTTAGCTTTAATTATAAAAGCTATATACTCTTTAAATATTAGTATATTAAGCTTTCTAGGTTAAGTAATATTAGAAATATTATATCCTTTATCTCTAAGTCTTTTAAGCTTTTAAATAGCTATATTTAAATTAAAATATTATTAATAATATCTTTATAGTATTATTAATAGATATAATATACTATATACCTTAATTTCTTTAAGTTTTAGGTTTAAACTATATCTTTCTAAACTTAATAATATTATAGCCTTATATTTTAATCTAATATAATTATATAAAGTAGTTATAGATTTATATAATATTATCTAATAATTATAATTGTAGGAATAAAGGTAAGTAGAAGGGATTAGGTCACGTGGTTACGTGACCGCACATAGCGTATATAGCGAGGTTATAGCCTATAGCCGTAGGTAAGTAACTAGATAAATAACTAGATAGATAATAATAATAGACTAGACTAATATAACCTATCTACCCTATACTATTCGTATACGTATACGAGAAGCTGATTAATAATAATTAATATAATTTATAAAGGAATATAATATAGTAATAAAGACTTATAGTAGGATATCTAAGGTATAGATACTATAGTATATTAGACTTAGTAATTATTATCTTTATTAAGATATCTTATAATAGAAAGATATTCCTTAGTTAAGGAAGATTACTTTTAATATATATTTAGTATAATAGCTAATAAATATTAATATATAGTTAGATATAGATAATATAAAAATATTTACTAGATCTTTAGCTATCTAAAGTTTAAGTACTATAATTAGAAAGAGAAGTAGAGTAGAAAAGTAATATAAAGAATAATAAAGAAGAAAAGAATTAAAGTTATTAGTATAATAAAATATATATAAGAATATAAAGTAGTAAGGTAAGCTTTCTATACTTATAAAATAGATTCTAATATTATAAATATATAAAGAAACTTAAGAAATAACTTATATTACCCTATATTATTATAGTATTTTAATACTATATTTTAATATTAAATTAAAATAGGTTAAAGTAAGATAATAAATAAACTAACTTTAAAATAATCTTTACCTTATCCTTTTTAATATAAGGTATTTATTTTCTAAATACCTTATATAGTCCTATAATATTATAGTATTTTAATATTCTATTTAAATATTATATTAAAATAGGTTAAAGTAAGATAAGAAGTAAGTTAACTTTAAGATAATCTTTACTTTATCCTTCTTAGTATAAGGTATTTATTTTCTAAATACCTTATATAGTCCTATAATATTATAGTATTTTAATATTCTATTTAAATATTATATTAAAATAAGTTAGAGTAAGATAAGAAGTAAGTTAACTTTAAGATAATCTTTACCTTATTCTTCTTAATATAAAGTATTTATTTTCTAAATACCTTATATAGTCCTATAATATTATAGTATTTTAATATTCTATTTAAATATTATATTAAAATAGGTTAGAGTAAGATAAGAAGTAAGTTAATTTTAAGATAATCTTTACCTTATCCTTCTTAATATAAGGTATTTATTTTTTAAATACCTTATATAGTCTTATAATATTATAATATTTTAATATTCTATTTAAATATTATATTAAAATAAGTTAAAGTAAGATAAGAAGTAAGCTAACTTATAGATAATCTTATAAAATATAATTTACTATTTTATAATATTATAATATATTATTTTAATAATATCTTTAAACTATAAAAGGTATAAGTTTTAAGATTTTTATATATCTTCCTTACTTTTAATAGACTTTATATATTCTACTATTTATTTATTACTCTTCCTCTATAATTATAATATAGTTTAAACTACTCCTTTATAACCTTTTAAGTTTAAACTTTATAGATTTATTAAGTTAATAAGACTTTATTACTCTTATAGTTTAAGAGTTAATTAACTTAGAAATATCCTACTATAAAAATCTCTCTATTATTACTAAAGTAACTAAAGGGATATATCTTAGGTATATTTATATAAGTCTATATCTTTTTAGTATTTATACCTTATTATATTAAAGATTTATTAACCTTTAACTAGCTAAATATACCTATAAAAAAAGATTATAAGAAATTCACTTTTATTATAAAAGATAGTATTTCTAGAGTTATAATATATATAAATATATATATATATATAAAAAATATATATATATATACTATATTTATATATATATATA
>JUJX01000453.1:0-21850 GCA_000800745.1 Diaporthe longicolla
TAAGATTTTTAATTACGTAATAGTCTTTTATAACTATATATATATACATATATATATATAAATATAGTATATATATACATATACTATATATATATATATATATGTATATATATATTTTTTTATATATATATATATATATATATAATTTTTTTAAATTTATATATATATATATATATATATGTGTATATTTATATATATTATAACTCTAACTCTATTTACTTAGCTAAAAAACCTTAATAACTAATCTATATATTAGTTAATCCTAGTATATTATAAGACCTATACCTAAGTACTATTACTACCCTCTCTAAAGCCTTCTATAAAGCTCTAAGTACTTAGAAAAGGAGTAAGATCTTATAAAAAGCTTAAAAATTAGATAGTATAGAAGGGTGTGTACTTTATAACTTAGCTTTTAATAAGCTATAGGTTAAATTAATTTTAAAGCCGTTTATTAAACGGAGGCCTTTGCAGCCCTTAATCCCCTATAAACGCTTATTAGCTAAGAAGCCTAACCGAGACCTAAATAATTTTTAAATAAGGGGGCTTAAACCCCTACCCTTAGTTAGATTAGTTATTACTATAAGGGTAATACTACTAGCTAGTCGCTCTACCTACTTAGCTAAAAGACCTTAATAACTAATCTATATATTAGTTATTCTTAATAGTATATAAGACCTATACCTAAGTACTATTACTAGGAAGATTCTAGGTATCTATAGGAGATTAATATAAGTAGAAGTATTAAGAACTTAAATACTTTATTTATAGGCTCTAGGCTGCTAGGGAAGAGTCTGATAGCTGAGTAGATAGTAGATAGATAGATAGTTAAGAAGAAAATATAGTGTGGCCGAAGCCCGGAAATTTAGAGGCTTCGAATTCGGACAAGACTTTGTGTGCACGAGTTTCTTGAAAGTCGCCTGCCGCCCTTGCATTGAATCCTGCTTCTTGCAGCGCGTATGCGACGTCGTTTAACATCTGCCTCAGTTTGGCAATTCGCCCGGTGAGCGAATCAAGATTTGACACGTACCTTCCCATTTTTGGCCCAAATTATCGTCTGAAACGGTCGCTTGCTCATCAGCTCCGAAACAAATGCAATGAAAGCGGTCCTCCATGGAGCAGGGTAGGCATGCAGCTCTAGGCTAATTATGGCAAAGTCAATGGATGTAACCTCAGAAGATGTTGATTTCTATGATCAGTGGATGAATAGACTCTGCACTAACTTTTGCGGTAGCAGCAGCGGAAGGCTGTGACATGAGGAATCTGGCAGGTTAAAAGCCTGACTAGTTTTCCGCGCAATGTCTGGATGCCTGCCGCCTGGCAAGCATAGTACCAGGCTTCTTGGTTTGGTGTACTGGACGAATCTTACAACTGTCAGTGAATGAATTCGGTCTGGTGGACATGATTTATATGCCTTTGTATGTTATCCGTTCCCCCCGCGGTTGGATTAGGCCCCGGCAAACATCCAGTCAGATGTGCCATGTTGCTGGGCTGAGGTCACAGGAACTTCCGACCTCTGACAACAGACCTACCTCGCCGATGACTAATCGATGTAGTCCTCCGGGGGCGGCCTTGATTGCATCGATGACGTCTCTGAAAGTAGAGAACGGAGCGTACAAGTACAAGAGGCGGACCTTGCCTTTCCGTATGCCTTCCAGAGTTCTCTTTCTAGTTGCAGTCCAGGCTTCGACGACTTTGGACGGACAAATAAGGCCAACAGGTAGTCTCAGGGTACCAACTGCGTTCGACGAATGTATGAGCCACGGCTTGGAAAATGCCACCACGACGGTAATACCATGATCCATGGTCTCGCAGCTTTGGAGTACGGCAGGAACCTACGGCAAGGGTCAGCATGCAGAGGAATCAAAGACATCATGATCTGCGAGCCATGAGAGAGTTAGTCCAACGAACCAAGTAACAAATGCTACTTCCACTTTTCAAGGGCCACGACAGTACCATGCTTTCGCCAGAAAGCAGCCGTGATATTACTTCCCCTTGCCCCGGCCTGAACATCTCGTGGCCGAACGTCTCTCTCAGCACGCGGCGAGCCGGCTCAAATTCGATGATGGGTTTCGCCGGCTTAGAGTCAAGCTGTGGCCGGCGTGAATTGGATGATGCATACCGCGCCGGAGTCGCACACCGGGTCATTGAATTGACAACACATCTTGAATGTGGTGAAGAACGGAATAGGATTGCCATGCCCACACGCGGATGCGCGAGAGCAGCACGTCGAAGCCACATTGCTCCTGGGCTTGGCGCTCGAATGATGCAGGGAGAGATGGTCTTCAGGTCGATTGTTGTTGTTTCACGGAGCTGTGCCGACTTGCATTCGCATTGGTTGGAGACACGTGAGCTGTCGCAATATTTTATTTCCGGTCTTCTCAACAAGGAAAAAGCAAAACGCATCGGCGCGAAACTGTTCCGCTAGAAACGAGGATTGAGTCTGCTACCAATCCGGCATTATTGTTTTTATTGCTAATGTCTTCGTAACTGTCATTTGTGGATAGCAGCTTGAGAGAATTTCCTGCTCGCAGAAGTGGCGATTGGGTGTAAGGAACCAGAAAACCAGCTTATCAATTACGCCTTTTACAATTCTATGTTCTGATTAAAAGCTTCTGTCTCTACGGCTGTCACGAGGCCTGGGCCATGTGCCACCAATTGTGACCTTCAACTATTGTTGTTGGTCCTGTGATGTTCTCTATTCCGCCCTTCTTGTTCTTTTTGCTTTTCTTCCTGCTCCTTTTAGAAAGCTGGGTGCTTGAGCGTTTACTACTTAGGTACCGTATAAAGGCACCGCAAAGATTTTACATGAATGACATCTGGAGGATCAAAAACGAAACCACCCACCTAAGAACGCAACCCTCTAGACTCCACAGGCCACGAGACCAGATAGTGCAGATTCTGGCGTTATCAATGCATAGCAGTGCTCGTACACCTAGTACAGTGAACCTTTCTCGGATCTGCACCACCGTGTGGAAGAGCCAGCATCACCGCCTCCCTGTTATAATAGCTAGCTGCCCAGTATGGTGTCATGCCGAAATAGCTATCTTGAGCCTTGGTGTCAGCGCCCATGTGAATGAGCAGATTGACAATGCGCGTATGGCCGAGTGAAGCCGCGACCCAGAGCGGGGTTGCGTCTCCTTTGACAAGTTTGCGTACTTCGGATCCCAAACTCCACCCTTTCACAGTCTCCTCAATGTCTTCTCCGCCTTTTACAAGCTCCTGCACAATTTCTGTGTTTCCCATACAGATCGCGACCACGAACATAGTTCTGCTTTTGATCTTCATAGAGTTCTCGTTATCAATCTGCAAAGATAGGCACGCTTGGACGTCAGCTCCGGCCGCCAAAAGGTCCATGGCGATAGCGACATCACCTCTCGATGCTGCAACTGAAAGCGGCGTGCCAGCGAGCCTCCGGTACTTTCCAAATAGCTCTTTCTCCGCTCCCTTGTGAACTAGCAGTCTCACTGTGGGCCTGTCGCCTCTGGCTGCTGCTGTCCATAAAGGAGTGTTCCCACATAAGCCTGGCGAATTCATAGGCGCCCCGCGATTCAGGAGTAGTTCCATCATTCTGGAATTCCGTGATTCGGCGGCATAGTGAATAGGAGGGCAGTCGTAGCGGCTTGTACGATCCACGATACTCGGCTCCGCATCCAGGATCTGGCGAACGTGGTCAATGGGGTACACTTGCACAGCCCGGTGAAACGCCAGTGGAAGATGAGGCAGTAGCCTTCTGATGACTCCTGAGTGGCCACCGACGACTGCTAACTCTAGTGGCGTCATTCCATCTGAACCTGTGTGAGCCAAGTGTTCTTGGGTGGCCTTCCTTAGGAGTAGCTCTGTGACTTTTTTGTCGCCTGTTTTGGCCGCTATATTTAGCAGTCCATCACGGTTTGAATCCACGATAATGTAGGGGCTGAGCTCGTAGTGATCGAGAATGAGCTCGATGACAGATAAGTCACCATCTTTAACCGCATTCATCAGAGTCATGTCACCACCCAACTTCCATTTCGCATCTTTGTCCACATACAGATTGAGTAGTGTGTCCTTAAAGGTTGGCTCGTCCTGCTTGGTTGCCAGAAATAGTGGCGTGTTCCCAGATGAGTCTAACGATATTATATCCACTCCTGGAAATCGCAAGCTGATCTCAAACAACTCCAGGTTGGCGGTTTTCATCGAAATAGTGACAAGGGGTCCATAAGGTCCCACATAAGTTAGGCAGCCCACATCCCGACCACCCCCTAATTCCAACCACCCAAATTCATCCTCCCACACCACCTACCTACCTACTTCAACTTTATCTTCCCTATCAGATTCAGCTATAATAATATGATTATTTAGTATTTTTAATACTTTAAAGTATTCTCTATCTACTAACTTAGCTTTAATTACCCTAACTTTAATTTATACTCTATAGATATATTTAATCTATATAAACTTTAAATTAAAGCTAATTTTAACCCTCCTTTTTTTAATAAATATTAATACTTCTAACTTTATTTTAAATAACTTAACTTTATAAAGAGTATTATTTAATTTCTAGTTTTTCTTATTATATACTTTTTTAATTTTTTAAAAAAGTAGTTATTAAATTATAGTTAAGTATTTATTAGTTTTAAAAAAGGTATATAAATATTATACTTTTTAAAACTACTTTAGTATTAATAACTCTAACTTTTTAATACTTATAAGTATTAAAGTAATTAATTTAATCTTTCTTTTTTTTATAGTATTATTAAATTTAGCTAATTTAACCTTCTTTATCTTTATTTTAAAAAGTTATATATTAAAAAATAACTTAGCTATATTAACTAGCTATAAACTAGTTATATATTATTTATTAAATATATTTAACTTCTTTAATATCTTTATTCTTATTAAATAATAGTAGTAAAGAAATAACTATTTACTAGATATTATATTTTTAGTATAAAAGTTAAATAAATTAGCTTCTACTTTATATACTACTTTAAAAAATTTAAATATATTTAAATTAAATAGCTATAAAATATTAAAAATATATACTAGTAAATAAACTATATAGACTTTATTTAAAAAGTATTTCTATATAAAATTATATATATAATAGCTTTTATATCTATTAATAATAAATAATTACTACTTCTTTAAATTATTTAACTTAGTTTAAAGAATAAAAACCTTTTAAAGTTATTTAAATACTATAATATTATTAATTTAGCTATTATTAGTTATTATAAATTTCTAGTCTTTATAACTTTTAAAGGTTTTAAACTACTACTATTATATACTTTTCCTTTTAAAAATAATTAATAAAAGAGTTACCTTATCTATAATAGAGATATACTCTATAAAGAAAGTCTATACTTATCCCCTATTACTTTTTTATATAATAACTTATCTTACCTTTAACTTAAAGATAATTCTATTACTTCTAATACCTTTAATAATACCTTTTTTATCTATATTATATTTATTTTCTTATCTAATCTTAAATACTATTAGAAGCTAAAGAAAGTTAAACTATAGCTTAATTATCTTTATTTTAGTACTATTAATATAACTATAGTATATCTAATAGCTTAAATAATTATAAATACTAAGATTTCTTACTAGAAAACCTTTAAATTATTTCTTACTAAAAAGTAGTAGTTATATTAAAAGAGAAGTTAATTAAGCTATAAAGACCTATATTTTTATATATATTAATAGTATTCCTAAATTAGCTTATATAAGTATAAATAACTTTAAATTTCTTTTCTAAATTAATAATAACCTTATCTATTAATTTATTATATTAGAATAGTTCTAGGTACTCTTTATTTAGTTAAATAGTATTATTTTTAAGATACTTTAATACTAAATAACCTTTTAGATACTAGTACTATTAGTAATCCCTTTAAAGGCTATCTATATATTATCTTTAGTATACTATTTTATTAGAGGGTACTAATAATATATAGAAAGTTTAAAGAGAAGAAAAAAATCCTCTATAAAGAAAACACGGTTTAAGTGTGGAAGTAGACCTGACGTAAACGTAGGTATAGGGTAGTCGGAATCGGGGGGTGGTTGGGATATGGGCCGCCCAACTTAAGTAATGAATTGCCGGACCATGTGCTCATCTTGCTTCCCTATCTGTCATTTAATCAGGTCTTCCAGCAGCTCATCTTTGCAATTGTCTGCGGCCCACTTGAAAGTTTGCATAGGTAAATCTTGCAAGGAACCTAGAAACTCAGTCAAGCTCCAAGTGGGCAAGCCAGTATGAGAATGGTTGGCCAGGTCCTTTGAGTGAATAAGGAGATACGCCACGGCCTTTCGAACTGTCTGTTGTATTGTCAACTCGTAACTTGGTCGCAGGATTGTCGATGTGTATGCATCGGAGCATAGACCTATAAGTGCATATATGATATCCCGATGGTCGCTGGCTTTGCTTTTCCCAAAACGTTTAAGAAGCACAAGCAGTTCTTCGTTGTAGCTTGTTGCCCAGCCCAATCGGTCGCGTAATAGCCCAGGCATGATATCCAGCCGAGTTTGCTCAGTCTCACCGCACTCAATGCCGAGAAGCGATGGCATAAGGACAAAGATGCGGGAACGGGCTTGCTTACAGCCACAGGCTACTATCACTGAACGAGCAACTGCGACTTCTTGGAGTACCCAAATCCTAGAGAACCACTCTCGTTGGAGTAACTCTCTCAAGGCTTGCGTGATTTCGACTGCAGGGCATGCTCCCCCTGTATGCCAAAGAATCCGACTCCAGGCGCTTTCCCAGGTAGTCATGGTCCTTGGTTTTGGTGCTGTAGCTACCAGCTGGTCGAGTTGGTTCATCCAGTCAAAAATGTTTTCAATGTAGCCGTTGCTGGACCCGAGCCAGACAATGACTTGATGAGCATTGTTGTAAATCAGACGCATTTGACCGACCTGGTGACCACGTTCCTAAACGCAACGTAGCATTAGCGCGTTTTGGTCGGTCTCAGATCGAAGAGGAATATGAATGATTCGCCTATTATAGAATCATGGAAGGTTGAATAAGATCTGAGATGGCTTGCAGTCCAAAAGTTGATGACTTCATTTAAATGATAGGCAACTTACGGCGTGGTGGCTTTGATCGATGCACAGAGCATCCACCCAGAGTAATCGATCCTCATCTAGCCTTCTTAAGTGCTGCAGTGCCTTGTGCAGATTCTTTGTCACCTGCACGGAATATTCGTCGAGCCAGATACTCTCTGTTGTTTGACTAGTACCCCAAACGTACGACAGAGCCTCGTAGTCCATGCCTTTAGCACTGTCCAGATGCGTCTCAATGAGCTCACACCTTACAGTCTGACCCTCAGCCCCTTTGAGCAATCGTAAAATTCTTATGGCATCCTTGTCGAGGTCAAGGCGGTTGTACTTATAGGTAGACGCCATAGTGCTCGCCGTGTCTCTGTCTTAGATTGACGAGACTGGGCTAGCCGAAAGTTCCGGATGAAAGCAGCCGTGCGCTAAGATATGGGGAGACGTGAGCTTCGTGTAGGTAACAGGGTTATACCAGTGCTATTTATGTCGGTAGATTTAGTTGAAGAAGATTTTGTGGAAATGGCGGAGGACGATTTCGTAGAGCCTGTTTTCAGAGGAACCAAGAGATTTTCTAGAAGGTCAAGTCATAAAGAGGCCGAGTATGCACAGCCTCACTGATTAGAAGTATCGGCACTCGTCTCACTCGCATTATGCAGGTGTAAATACTATAGTAGTAGCGTGTAACACTGCTGCATACCCGACTGCGGCTGGGTAACACAAGAGAGGGGTAAGCCTATCATACATTTTTCAAGGCTTCGGCCTGTTGGTTTACCAAGTCAGCACGAGGGGACAAGATGACCAGCTGAACCAAAGACAGCAGTTCGATCCAGATTGATGGAACGTAGCACACTCTGCATTGTTCAAACAGGACACCGACAACCTTTTCTCGCGAGCAGCACAATCCTGAGAATGGAAACCAGAGAATTATCCAATGAATTATGCGTTCAACACTAATACGATTTATGATTAAGAGGTCGCAAGCTACCAGACATGGATTTTACTGGAGTAACTTATCTGATCAACGAGCGGAAACGAGGGTGAAGAAAGAAAATATGCAACTGTGACCCGGGCCGCCAAAGACACTAGCGATTCTCATGTACTGTACATGTCCTCCGTGTCGTTGTAGTACACTGCGATGAACTGAGGCTGGTATCTAAGTGCTGCAGGGAATAGCCCAGCCGAAGAGAACTTGCAACAAAAGGCCAAGGACACCGAACACAGCACCGAGTGCACCAAAAAAGACGATGCCGACAAGCTCACAAATTCCGGAGGCAAGGCCCACGATTCCGAGGACAAGCGAAAGGATTCCGACACCAACTTTGTCGAGCGTGCCGAGAAGGCCGTTGCCATGAGCTTTATTTCCGGTTCGGTTAGCCTTCCGAGTCAGTAGGGGGACCCATACCGCCCGGGCTCTGCTTACAGTCCTCAAATACCACGGTGATCCTAGTGAAGGTGCCCTGCACACGAAGAAACACGATGTTGCTCATGTCATCGTTGATCTTCTCTTGACCATCGTCGTCCCCGTCGATGTTCATGTCATCGGCGCCATGGGGTACAACCCGGACGGCTGTGTCGCTATAACGTCCGGGGATCATGGTGATCTGCTCCTGAACGTTACTGTAGTACAGGCTGGAGACGGCGCTTGTCGTGTTGACAGCACGTGCGTCGATGGGTCTGGCAGTCACGGAGGCGATGACCAGAGCCAAGATGGTAGTGATGAAGAACCGCATCTTGTCGGATGGGAATGATATTTTGGATGAGAAACTCGATCAGCGAAGCTTTTCATATGAGCGAAGGTGTGGTATTTCAGGGTCGGGATGGGCGTATGTTTGAACAGAGTTAGAACCTTAGTCGGGGTAATGGCGGCTTTTATAATTGCCTATTTTGGCCAACTTGAAGGCGTCCCAGGCGCTGAGTCACACAGCGATGGTATTTTCACATAGTACTTAACGGTGTCAGACTAGTTGGCAGCCGCGATAGCCTTAGCCTTGACAGCAGTTCTAGCGTGACCTAGCATTATCTGTGTTCCTAGCATTATCTATGTTAGAAGGCTGAGGTCACGTGCCCGTAGACTTATCGTATTTTAACCACTGTTCTTAGCTGGTTCCGTTTCTATTCCGTATACAGCCGTAGCCATACACAGCGCCTTCATACAGTTATACTATTCTTAGTATTATATGATTTTTTAAACGCTAGGTCTTAGGTGTTAATAATTGTATAAAGGTGCTGTATATAACATTAGCTATATATAGAATAGAATAGAACTACTTAAGTAGATAGTAGAGAGTAGGTATAGCCTAATACTATAGTGATAATATTAGTTTATAAAAGTAAATTAGAAAGTTATTATATTAGGTCTTTAAGCGTTCACTACGGTATGTGCTGGTGTTTAACGTAGCTAAGTTGAGAACCCGTAATTTCCGGTCTGTTCACTGAGGCAACCCTTCTGATGTCGTTCAGACCTACCACTATGACAGTATACCTCTGTCTTCACCGAGGCATCCTACTAGTTAGTCTCAAGCTATGAAGTGCGAGAGGCAAAAAAGAGACGTTGGGGATGCCGAGGTTCGGTCATAGCAACAACCCAGTCGACGGTTGCTTCCAGAACTCGTATTTCGCCATGACCCCAGTAGATGCGCAAGAAAGGGGCTAATCCCACAAATGCTACGAATCGTTTTGCCATGTCCACCAGACGTCTTTGATAATTTGGTCTGGGGATTCAGTCATAACCATACTACACGTCCTCCATTCGCGGCTGAATGCCCTTCGTCCTGTCTCTGAGCCAGAATCAACAAGATACAGCAGGATCATCAAATTGGGGAGTTATTTGGCCTTTGAAGGCGAAAGTATGGTATAAAACAGTACCTAGGTATGTATAGTTCTAGTGAGGCTGCTGTGCTGTATGTAGCGTTGGTTATCCATGGGGAGTGTGCTGCGTCAATCACCTGGGGATGCGAAAAAGCCGGATGTCCCCCCTGCTCCTGGAAGCCCAATCGTTACCCTACGGTAGATCGCGATATGTGGGGAAAGCGCCACATTCATTTGAGATGACAGGATGCTGAGCACAGACTGTTGTGAACTCGAGTTTATCGGGTTGATCGACTTCTTGCATGAACAATCGCGGTGTCCAGCTAGATCTAGGTAGACTGCCCAGGTGATTACAGTATCCGAGCTACCTCGGCGTGCCTGTGCACCGGAGGTTGTCCCAGCTCTCGAAAAGGGCATCGCCCAAGGTACGCGTGAATTGCTGGACTCGGTGACTTTCTAAGAAGGAGACAAACCAATCTTTACAGCCATGGCGCGGCCGTACGGATTTGCGGGGGCGGGAAGATCCAGCGTCCCGAACTCTCCGTTGCTCCGTTGGAGAGCGGACTGTCCGAGCTCCGCTTAGCAAGTGAATTTCATTCTCATCGATGGCACATTCGGTCTTCCCCTGCTCATTGAGGCAAAGGATGTAATTGAGATGTTAGTCGCATATGTGTTAGGAACTACAAGCAGATATGTTTCCCTCTATTGATGAGAATTGGCTGAGTCTCTCTCTTCGCCAGGCATATGGGACTTGATACAATTCATCAAATGATGCACAGCTATTATATTTGCTTTTTGAGATTCTGCTACGCTTGAAAATCGAGTATCTGTACACGTCCAGGTGAAAGTGCGTCCCTCACTTCTCATCAGAAATCCTAAAGACGTACTTGACGGCATTCGCCTTTCCGGCCTTGAGGTTCTCCAGCGCCTTTTGAATTCCATTCAGCCCGCCCGGAACCACCTCCTGAGGCTGAGCCTTGAACCAGCCATCCTGCATGGCCTTGGCGAAGTACCGCATGTAAACGAACCCGAGGTCCTTCTCCTCATTGTGCACCGAGCCAACCATGGTGCGATTCACCGTCACACCCTTGCGCACGTCCTCATCCTTCACAGGCAGCACTGTAGTGATCTTCGCGCCGTCCGCGAGGGCCTTGCCCAAGTTGACGTAGCTGTTCTTCTCGGAAACCGCATCGTACGCGTGCAGCAGCTTCGCGCCGTTCGCGGCCTTCTTGATCCCCTCGACCACGGCGTCGTCGCCGGCCCGGTAGTCGATGATGGTGTCGCCCTTGGAAGGGTCGATGAACTTCTTCACGTGGTCCTGCGAGTTGCCCGCGATGCAGATCAGCGGGTGGATGTTGGCCTTGGCCGCCAGCTGGACGGTGTAGATGCCCACGGCGGACGCGGCGCCGTATATGACCAGCGGGGTGGGCTCGCTCGTGGGCTGCCACGGTGCGGGCAGGCCGAGCTTGGTGTTGAGTCCGCAGGCGGCGGTCAGTGCTGCCAGTGGGATGGCGGCGGCCTCCTCGAACGAGACGTTCTTGGGGATGTGGGCTGTGGTGTACGACCACGCGACCGCGTACTCGGCGTAGCTGCCGCCGGGCGTCATCATCTCGTGGAAGGCCATGACACGGTCACCGGGCTTGAACTCGGTGACGTTGGCGCCAACCTCGTGGACCACACCCGCGATGTCGTCACCCTCGTTGATGACCTTGTCTGGCACCCATTCTGGGACCTTCCAGTCCTTTGGGTTGGACCCGCTGACTGCTACCTTGATGACGACCTGGCCATCTTTGGGCTTTGGGACTTCCGAGTCAATGATCTTGACCTTCGGGCCTGGATGTGTCTATGTCAGCAGACTGCGGTCGTGTAGTCATGTTGTTCGAAGGCCTTACCAGCGTCGACAATTGCTTCCTTCATTTTGTATAGGTTTGATGTGGGGGTGCTCAGTCTATTCAAGATAGTAGTCGGGCGTTTAGGACCTGGGACGAAGTTGTGGTGAATATAGAGGCGAGGAAAATAGGCTTTATGTAGCTATTACAGATGAAGGCGAATGTCCAATAATATCACGAACTCAAATATAGTGAATACGTGTATGGTGATATAACCACATGCGCATCGTGACGATTTGTAACGGACTCCTCCAATCGCCGATTTGTAAGGGGCCTCTTAACGCCGATTCGATTCTCCAGCGATGATTTGCACGGGTCGAAATCGGTCCCGGGATCGATGTGGGCTGCCCACCAAAGCCCGCACTTGTACGGAGTACTATGTAACCGTAATGTGCAAGGATCCACACGTTTCATCACTAAAATTCGTCCGTTCGTTCGGCCGAAGCTAGATCAAGGCCCAATTTGTCTGTCGATATTCTATGGAATGTTCTCGTTAGTGCAGTTGTGGGCAATCGATCGATTTCTGCGGAGACTTCCTGGTATCGTATTCTGACTCGGGTGCGCACTACTAGAACCTCTGTAGGCTGTTGCGTACCGATCCCAAACTTGACTGTCAGATTGACACCCACAGATATTTCCAAACAACGTGCTGGTAGCACTGACAATTCCAAACCATAGCTGGCCGATGGTAACATACCCTGACCCCAAGGTTCCCGTTCAAGCGATGGTGATAGGGAGATTTGTGTCGGAGAAAGTAATCATTGTTCGATACTCAGGCCAAACTCAGGTCGGCTGGACAAAAAGTGACAGTGCCTAGGAATATTACAAGTGATAGACCATGATCAATTCCGGTCCCAGTGCTGGGTTATAGTGCCGATCATATCGTTCATAGTCCAACAATCTCGCGCTGATTGTCGCGAGCCTCGAAAGTTTGCCGAAAGCTTACATATACGCGTATTACTTAAACTTTCGACCCCAGCACTGACTGTCATTGTCCAAGGTTCTAAAACTACAATCACCCAGCTTAGCCGCATGCACACCCCCATGCAGGGGAAGAATCAAATGATTGCACTAGTGCTGTTTAGAAGTAATTGCCATTATAGGCTTATTCTCTGATCAAAGGGAAACAGTACAAAGAGATTTATGGTGCGGCGGTGAGGAAGAAACGGCCATCATCAAATTGACTAGGAGGAAGCTCGAGCCTCAAGAATCCACTTACAAACGTGGCTCCTACTGACAGCAAACGTGGTCCTTGAGGCTCAAAACCGACCAGCAGGATCTAAATTGGAGTTGGGTTGACATATGACCAGTCACTTATATTAATGTTGGCCAGTGACAGGTCAATCTACGATTGAATGGGTAAGAATCCACGTGCGTTGCAAGCCAGTTTCAGAAGACCGACCGCATTGCTGGATACCTAGGTACCGAGGTACATGTACCAGGGCTGGGGTCGGAGCAACAATTTTCCGTGGTGAGCCCCGCGACCTCCAACTCGAGGGCCGGTCGGTCGGTCGACGGTATGCAAGTTATCTCTAGAAGGCCATGACGTACCAGCCATCTTTGCAGTTCTCCAGCAGTGTGCCAGGTGCCAACTCTGGACAGCATCTGAGCTTACCGATTTGCAGCCCGAAGCTGTAGGCCAGCAAGTGGAGGCCCACCACAGACCGATCCTTCTCCCAACCCAAACAGGCCAGGCTGGTGTCGCCCTCCCGTCACGAAAGTTCCACCATGAGTGTTTTGACGAGTCGCCAAGCCGAAGAGCTGTACGTTACCACGTCCGAACACCACGCCATAACACTCAACTCTATTGGTGATCTTACCACGGGACGCTAATGGTGCTTTCTGCCCAGGCACAAGTCCATCATCGCTTACCTGGCTGCGAACAACCTCCCAAACTCCGCCGCCGCTCTCAGGACAGAGCTGAACCTCGAGGAAGATGGATTCGACGCTGCCACGGCCAAGAAGTACGAGAACCTACTCGAGAGGAAATGGACCAGTATTGTGCGGTTACAGAAGAAGGCATGCGCGGGCCCTCGCCTTTCCCACGCTCTCGCGCGCAATGCCTGACTGATTGTCTCGTCTCCCTAGATCATGGATCTCGAATCGCGTAACACCGCCCTGCAGTCCGAACTCGACAGCATAACGCCTGCCTCCCTGTCGCAACGAAACAAAGACCCCTCCTCTTGGCTGCCCAAACCACCACCTCGATATACCCTCGAATCACACCGAAATACGATCAACTGCATAGCGTTCCACCCTGTCTTCTCTCTGCTTGCGACCGGCTCTGATGATTATACGATAAAAATATGGGATTGGGATGTTGGCGAGTTGGAGAACACCATCAAAGGCCATACCAGGGCCATTCTTGATGTCGATTTCGGCGGCCCCAAAGGCAACACCCTCCTGGCGTCCTGCAGTTCGGACCTGACCATCAAGCTGTGGGACCCGGCTTCGGACTACAACAACATTCGGACGTTGGCAGGTCACGATCACAGCGTGAGCGCAGTACGATTTATACCAGCTTCGGCAAATTTGCTGGTCAGTGCTAGCAGGGACAAGACATTGAGGATATGGGACGTCACCACGGGATTCTGCGTGAGGACACTGAGTGGCTCCAGCGGCTGGGTTCGGGACGTGTACCCATCTTTCGACGGTCGCTACCTGCTCTCAGCCGGAGACGACATGACCGCCCGGCTGTGGGATATTTCCGAGGCCAACAGTACAGAAAGCAAGGTCATCATGACAGGCCATGAACATTACATCGAATGCTGCGCCATCGCTCCCCCGGCTTCATATCAGTACCTCGCTCCACTTGCTGGTCGGACAAAACCACCTCCGACCAGCAGTTCGGCAGAATACATGGCTACAGGCGGCAGAGACAAGGCGATACGAATTTGGGACGCCCGTGGAATATGTCTCAAGACTTTGATCGGTCACGATAATTGGGTACGCGCCCTCGTATTCCATCCAGGCGGCAAATATCTCCTTTCAGTCGCGGACGACAAGACACTGCGATGCTGGGACCTGACCCAGGAATGCCGCTGTATCAAGGTCATTGGCGAGCCACACGAGAGGTTCATCACATCGCTGCGCTGGGCACCGAGCATCGTACGCAGTGTCGAAGGATCGGCTGGCGACGGCACCCCCACTCGGTCTCAGGACGGAGAAACGAGGAATGGGACTACACCAAAAGCCCAGGACGTGCAGATTCGCTGTGTGGTTGCCACCGGAGGCGTGGATTGCAAGCTCAGGATCTTCACGACATGACGAAAATGCCACAGTCTTCAAAAAGAAAAAGTCTCAAGCTTCTTTGCTTTTCAACTAGATCATCGTAATATCCTCAGGGGAAGAAGTGAGGGAGAGGGGGGAGACTCTGTTCATTCATGTCCAAATGTGGCCTTTTTGGTGGTGGGGCCAGCCAAATCTTGCTTGTGTCTTTTTTTCACCCGCCTTCAATACCCTTCCAGTTCCGGCAGTTGTTTCTGGCCTTCCCACCCCTCATGCTTCTGGCGCGTGGTTTTTGTCGGGCTGTGTTTGCTTCAATTAGAAACACGGCTTACCCCCGGTGAGGGCTTAGATCGAGCGGTTGCCTCTCACTTCTGCTGCATAGGATGGCGTTGGTGGACTTGCCCAGCTGTCACACAAATCTCATGTCCTGTCGTCTGATAAAACTGGAATACACTTGGCCTCTAAATTAGAGTTTATCATCTTGTTGAGCCTGGCGGTTTCATCGATTACTTCTCAGTGCGTGCTGGCCACCCCTGCTCGTATTTATCAATTTGGATTTTCCTGCGGTGTATTATCTGGCCTTGGAATGGAGAGGAAAGCACATGCATTTGCTGGCGCGTACAGTGGCTAATGATCCCGCCGGAGACCAGCCGTATGTCCCCACAGAGGAGGGGGCTCATGAAGCTCAATGTACACATGTCCTCCACCTTCTGGCATAATATGAAGCTGTTCTGGGACCTGCTTGGCTCCCGAGTCACTAGGAATAATTTTTCCACTTGGCGGTCGGGAGCTTCTAGCGGTCATAAGTCGTCTTCGTATGGTATCGGTGGCACTTGAGAGATACGGCTTCGTGTGTCGGTATAGAACCGGAAAACATGGAACGCATGCAACAATAATAAGGATGTTTGTCTCGATCGCCCTGAATGACAGGGAGCAGTGTTTGTGAGCGCAGGCTTGCACGGTTTCCCTAGGTAGTGCATAACCGCATGTAACTTACGCGCACATGGCATTAAAAGAGGTGGTCCAAAGTGTATCGGTCGTGCGGTAAGTAATTCCCGTTATGGTCAGACGCACGAGGCTGGCAACGGAAGCACTGTTGTTGTTTGTTGGTGTTAGCCGTGTCCCGGAGGAGTTGCACGCATGCATTGCTGGCATCCGAATCTGGGGATGCCATGGCCAACCACTTACGCCAAGCCTGTTGCGAAAACCACCACGAGTCCAACCTTGTCCAGAAAACGCAGGTGGAGCCGAAAAATGAGTGGGAATGGCAGTGATAGGATCCAGACGTCCCAGATGAAATTGAACGTCGCGGTTGTGGCTACTGGTGGCCCCGCACTGCTGGGGCAATCATTCGACAAGAGTAATTTTCATTGACGTGAGAGTAATCCGAGCATTTGACCACGCCAGCGATATGAACGCTAGCCATGACGGCATAAAATAAAGTTATGATAGCGATAGTGATGTGTATGATAATTCTAAGCTTTCTGTCAATCCCGAATATACGGAAATACAGAAGCAGAATGGACAGTTTCACGAAATAAATGACCAAGGGGTAGGCTATTCCGTCCGCGTTTAATATCTGTGCACGAATGAAATGGAGGTCAGCGCGTATCAGTTTCTGAAAACAGATACTCAAGCAGAAAGGGACAGGAGAGGAGACGAGGCAGAGTAAGCAAGAGAAGGAGGACTTTTACAGCGTACCTGTCCAACCTCGGGTTTAATAAGCCATGACACAGGTATGTCCCATACGTGGCGTCCATAGCCAGCATCAACCTCTGGCACCAAGGTGAGCAAAGAGAGCCTCGCTTCCAGATATGCAGCTTGTCACAGCAGCTAGTGCTAGACTGTACTCACGATAAAAGTAGAGGATAGTCCGAGCAATGGTACCTAACTAGCACAGTGATTAAATTGTCAGCATACATGTGCAGAGAAAGTGCAATGGAGGACATACGGCGGCTAGCAAGCATGCGACTGTTCAGGCATGTAGGACTCGTCACCTGGGCAGCCAAAGTCTAGCTTCCGGAACCCCAGAAACTCAGTATGAAAGACACATTTCAGATCGCTAGACTCACCGTCATCGAAAGCCCAGTTCTTGGTCAAGACAACTCGGACGTAAGCTCTCATGATGAAGGCAAGGACTGACAGGGACATGAACACCACATTTAACACCAAAACCGGACGGCCATTGGACGGCGGGTCGACCAAGTTTGACGTTTTACCATCGGGCGCTGGTGCAGCTGGTATTTGGTAAAAGGGATTGCCCATCTCAATAGATAACGTTTATGTGAAAAAAGAAACCGGGCACTGAGTTGGAGAATAGTCAAAACAAAAAAAGCTTCGTCAAGACAAGTGGAAACTTGAGTGTTGGAGCGAAGTAACGATTTCACCGAGGCGCTGGGACGGGCCTCGATTATCAGTACGACGAAAGAGAATTCAGCCTTGGTTTATATCAAGTGGGCTATGGTAGGCAACGGCCATTGTCCCCGCTCTTGTCCGGGCTGCCCAGGTTTGTATCACCACACCAGCCGCTCTTCTGCTTTAGGAGTATGCCAAGTATGATACCGCCCCTTCACCCCAGAAACATGTAAGTAATCGTAAGCATCTGCAAATGATTTATGTACCCGGTCTCAGGTATCATTTTCAGGAAATATTGGGAGAAGTCGTCGAGCAGCCCTCATACGGAAATGAACTGCGCCCACAATTGCCATTTGAATAAAGCAAAAGCACCGAAGCCCTTTCAGTCCTAGAACAGTGCTTGAGCAATCATACTCGCCATTTCGCGGATTACTGATTTCATAGACATGCAGGAGTCCTCAGGTTATACAGAAAGGTGTACTTTTCGCTTGCTGCCCGTCAACAATTCACCTTGGATATTAACTGGTTTCATTTCTATTCCGTACACGGCCGAAGCCATATACATCATCTTCATACAGTGGCAGAATATTAGAACCAACAGATTCTGCATGTGACCAAGCTGCAGGGTGTAGATTGAACCTTTGCTCTGGATGATATGTACCTATGATAGGTCCTCATGACAGTAGCCTCGTCGCATGACTGCCTGGCCTTCACTCCTGCATTTCCTTTTGGACGGCCTTTTACGTTGAGAAACTCGCGGGCAGGCTCGCCCGATATTTAGACGGCTCTGATGCCATGGAAAGTTGTAATACCCTCCTGGAAGGTTCAGGGGCGCTTGACCTTACTCACCGCGTGGTCCCTGGGTGAATTTTCCTGCTGTCAAACAGCACCTGGAAGTTGCTTATATCGGAGGTACACTCGAAAATCTTGCCGGACTACCCTATGGTATGAACGGAGCATTGACATCAGGCATTTGTGGCACCCCTGGGCGCCTTTAAAGTTCGGGCACCATGAGCGTCGGCTGCTACATCGAACTCGGGCTTCGGCCACACTGTATTTTCTTCTCAACTATCTGTCTATCTGCTATCTACTCAGCCACTAGACTCTTCCCCTTAGAGCTTATATATAAACTCTCTAAGTTCTTAGTACTTCTACTTATATTAATCTCCTATAAGCTTCTTAAATTTCCCCCTTTTTCTATTTTCTAAATATCTTATAATTCTTTTAAAGAGATTCTTATCTTTAATAATAAAAGTATAGATATAGAATAGTATAAAGTTATTATATTCTTTTTTTTTATATTTCTTTATATATTCTCTTCTTTATTTTCTTTTAAATATTTTAAATATCTTTATAGATTACTTTTATATAGTTATTTTTAAAGTAGTTTATTTTAGCTTTTATTCTTAATTAGTTATATACTTAGATAAGTATTTTAATAAGTATATAAGTTTATTTAATAAAGGTTTTCTTTATATATATATTAGTAGTAAAAGATTATATTTTTAAATAAAACTTTCTTTATAAAACTAGTTATATAAGGATTATTTTAAAACTATTTCTAATTTTACTATATAATTACTTTATTATTTATTTAATTTATAATATTATTAGAAGTAATATTACTTAGCTTTATTTATATAGTATAAGGTTAAGATTATATATTTAAATAGAGACTTCTATATTATTATTAATATTATATTTTTTTAATACTAGGTCTTTAAGTGTTTATATAATAATTAAGGCTTCCTAGGTCCTATAAACTAAGAGATTAAAGGGTTTATATCTAAGATATATAATAAGATAGTGGTTAAGTAATATTTTAAATAGTATAATAATTACTAGCTAGTAAGAGTTATTTAAGAAGAATATTTAAATTAACTGCTAAAGAGCTATCTTATCTTAATACTATTTACTAGTAATAAATATATCTATATAGTTTAGTTCTTTAGCCTAGTTTATTAGGAGTATTAGTTACTCTTAGTAATCCTAGGTATAAGAGTATTAGGAGTACTTATTACTTCTATTACTTTATAGTAATAGATTACTAGAATTAATTATTACTCTAATTAATCCTTTTTTATTTAAGTAATAATTATATAACTAAGGTTTAGTTTCCTTATACTATTTAACTAGCTAGTGTGCTAGCCTTTAGTAGGGTTCTATCCTAGATAGAACTAATTATTATTTCTATTTCTATTAAAGTTATAATATTATCCCCCTCCTTATCTATTTCTTTATCTTTAAAGATTCTTATTATAAGTTTCTTTTTTTTCTTATATCTCTTTCTATCTTTTTATTTATTACTTTATTTTATTATATTATTCTAAATATTAGGTAGTTATATCTTTAAGATATTTAAAAAGAGTAATAAATATCTAGCCTTTACTAATTTAATTAACTAGTATAGTATATTAGCTAAAACTATACCTTATTCTTATTATTTTAAAGAAAATTATATATATTACTTTACCTTAGAATTTTCCTACTATTCTAAGTATGTGTATAGTGGAAAGTCTTATAATAGTAACTCTATTATTTTATTATATAAAAGTCTATTTTCTTTATTACTCTATTTTTCTTTCTAACTATCTCTAGTAAAGTATTTATTAAGTAAGTAATAATATCTTAAGAAAGAGAAGATTAATATTAAGAAGGAGTTATTTATATTATAGATTAAGCTATAAGCTATTATAGGTTAGTTAGCTAGGTTATAAAGGTAAAAGTACTAAGCTAAGGAGTATTTTTTTAAGTTATTCTATTATAATATTTAGTTATTAGATAAGGAGGATACTAAGTGTTCTTATTAGGAGGAAGAGGAGTAGGTTACTACTAATATATAGTCTTTAGGTACTATAGGGATCTCTAATTAGTATTCCCTAGGCCTAGATTTAGAGAGTTTAGGTGTTTCTTTAGACTTTCTAGCTAGGCTTAGTAGTTCTATAAAGCCTACTAATAGTTTATTAGGTTCTTAAGGAGTTTCTATATATTATTTTTATTATTATAGCTTTTCTATTTAACTAGATATTTAGTATTAGTATTATATATTCTAGAATCTAAAATTCTTTTAACTTCCTATTCTTTTTTATTATTATTAAGTTTAATTTATATTTTAAGTTATATATTAGCTAATACTAGTTCTAAAAGTAATATATAAAAGACTAAATAGATCTATATCTTTATTAGTAATAAGAGTTTAAAATTAGTATTTAAAAGTTTTTTTAAAATTTAAAATAGTCTAATCTTTTTATAGTTTAGTTTATTACTAGGTTATTTAGTTTTAATATTCTTATAGAGTAGATAGACTTTATCTCTTTTCTCTAAGGTTAGTCTCTTTAATCTTTTTCTATTAGTATAGGTTATTATTTATCCCTATATAAAGAGTAGTTCTTACTAAAGCTCTTTTTATAGGTTTTAAATCTTAGTTATCTATTTTATTACTAATTATACTTCCTAACTAAGGATTAGTTCTCTATAGGTTTCTAGTTTATAGCTATAATTAGTATAAAAAAGTAATATTTTTATTATTTTTATATCTATACTATTATAAGTAAATTATACTATAAATAGTAATTATACCTAATTATTCTATTTATAGTTAATATAACTATAAAGATACTATTTTAAAATCTAATTTAGTCTTTTAGTTTATTTATCTATTTATAGATAGAAGGCTATTAAGAGCTTTAATTTTAAATTAAGTTATTTTATAAGTAATTACTAAAAGTTTAAAATAAATACTATTCCTTTATTTAAAATAATTTCTTATAGTATTCTATAGTTACTAATAATTATCTATAGGAAGGTATATATAAGTTTATTTATATTATTTATTTTTTTATAGAGAATAAAGTATATATACTTTATAAATCTATTTATAATAACTAGGATACTATTATATCTTACTCCTATTATAGGTTCTTTTAAGTTTAGTAGTTTAATAATAAAGTTAAAGCTAATTAATTACTATAGTTTATTAGATATTAGTAGAGGTTATAATAGGCTATAGGGCTTATATCTAATAGTCTTACTTTTATAGTATATATTATAATTCTAGATAACTATTTAAACTTCTTCTTTAACTTTAGGAAAGTAGTAATATTACTTAATTTATTTTATAGTTACTATAATTTCTTAGTATCTATAGGCTAGTACTTTATAGATTCTTTATATAAGTTTTTCTTATAGTTTCTTAGATATAAAAAGCTATTTTCCTTAGTAGTATATACCCTTATCTTCTATTAGTTATTCTTTAAGCTTATTAGATAGCTTTTAATAGGCTATCCTAAGTTTAGTCTTCTATTTTAGGTTAATTTTAATATAGAATACTGCTATTAGTTATTAGTGCTCTTAGAGTAGTAGGTCTTCTTTAGAGGTAGTCTAAAAGATATTTTATATCTCTAGAGGTATATTTTATAGGTAGTCTAACTATCTATTAAGAGTATCTACTCTACTATTTTCTAATCCTTATCTATAGATAATTTAAATATTAAATTATAATAGAAACTTTATCTATTTAATCTAGTATTTATTAAGTT
>JUJX01000454.1:0-21773 GCA_000800745.1 Diaporthe longicolla
ATATATATAAAATTTGTATATATATATATATATATATATAAAAAAAAATTATATATATATAGTTATAACTCTAGTTACTATACTAACTTTTACCCTTTATAGTAGATATTTTAAAAGAATATATAATATAATTATAATTTTAATAATTAGGAGGTAATAGAATAAGTATTATTAACTACTTTTTAGAAGTTTAATATTAAATAGTGTTTTTTATATAATACTATAATAAGCTACTAGGAGTCTACCTTTTATATAGGTTATTATAAATATAATATTATTTATATTAAAGAAAACTAGCTTCTTCTTTAGGTTAATAGGTATAGTAGTACTAGAAAGTTATTTATTTTAAAGCTTATCTTTAATTAAATCTATAAGCTTTATATTATTATAGGTATTATATACTTAGTAGTTAAGAAGGTAGTACTTACTAGTATTACTATAAATATAATTAATAGTAAGATTATCTATAGCTTATTTTATATCCTAATTATAATATCTATTAAACTTTTAGATCCTTTTATTAATAAAGTTACTAATATTTAAAACTAGCTAAAGTATATTAAATACTTCTTTATTAATAAGAAGTTTATAATTAATTATAAAACTATAAGCTTTATAGACTATTAGATATATTAGATTTATAAGTTTAAACTTTTCTTTAAAAGATAAAATATTATTATTATAAGTAACTTCTTTTAGCTACCCCTAGTATACTAATATACCCTCTTTAATAATAAGAACTTAAGTTATATTAATAATATTAAAAGTTATATAATATACTTATAATTTAATAAGATAATTAAGTTAAAGTAGGTTCTTTATTAGGTTAGTAATAATTAGATATTATTTTATAAAGCTTTTAAAGGTTTATATAATAATATTAGTATAAAAGATTACTAAAATACCCTTATTACTAGGGTCTAAACTATTTTAAATTAAATAAAGGTATAAAAATTTAATATTACTATTTAAATCTTTTTAATAAAGGCTTAGGTTATTAAGTATAATAAGACTTATCTTAAGTAGCTTAATTCTCTTATTATTAATATTAAAGCTAAGAATATAAATATTAATATATAGAGTATAAACTTTATAAAAGCTAGTAACCTTTATAATATATTACTTTTATACTATAAAGTATAGGTAATATTTATTAAGAATCTCTAAACTATTATTAATTTAGTTAATAATACTATAAGCTATATTTATAATCTTAGCTAAGCTTTTAATATTAAAGATCCTTATAATACTTTACTATTTATTACTTTTATATATATAGATAAGTATACTAGCCTACCTTACTTTCTTAATAAGCTAAATATCTCTTATAATATTATATTAATCTTTATAGTATTTTATAAGTTCTTTAAAGGTATATCTATATATAGTTATAAGTAGTTCCCTTATATAATTACTTATACTATTATTATTTATA
Organism: Diaporthe longicolla; assembly: GCA_000800745.1. Classification (NCBI taxonomy): domain Eukaryota; kingdom Fungi; phylum Ascomycota; class Sordariomycetes; order Diaporthales; family Diaporthaceae; genus Diaporthe; species Diaporthe longicolla. The sequence continues at coordinate 1,436 of JUJX01000454.1, forward strand.
AGTTTTAAAATATAACTTTAAATAAAGCTATATTAAATATTATTAAGTAAAACTTTACTATTAATCTTTTATATATAACTATATTTTAAGTAAAATACTTTAATAGTATTATATTTAATATACTTTTTATACTTTAAGATATTTAAATTAAAAAAAATACTATTAAATTATACTATATTTAAGATTACTAGTACTATATATAAGTTAAGTAGATTTTATAACTATACCTTATATAGCTTTACCTTTAAGAAACTTATATATTTAAAAAGGTAGGTAAGATAGTATTTTTAACTTAATAATAAAAGTAGTAAGCTTTATAGCTATAGTTATTAGCTAAACTTTAATAATAGGTTAGTTTTTATAGTTTAATTAAGTATAATTATAAGATTTAAGGTATTTTAAAGAAATATAGTATATATAGAAACTTCTTTCTACTATATTACTTTTAGTTTAAAGAAACTAGTAACTATATTAATAGCTATAAGATTTACTATTACTTAAAGGTATCTATATAGATTTAAGTAAATAGGTTTTCTTAATAAATATATAAATTAATAAAAAGACTACTTTTACCTAACTACTTTACTTTATAAGTATATTATAATTTAATAATATTATATAATACTATAATTTAACTAATTTCTATACTTTATAAGGTATATACTAAAAAATAGTTATATACTTTATAAGGTATAGAAAGATTTATAATTCTATTATAAATTATACTATATTAGTAATAAATTAGTTCTTTATATACTTTATAAATAAAATATTATAATAAACTACTATTTAATAGGTTAAGAATAAAACCTTTTTAACTAAGTTATTAAATATTATATATTAAATATTAAATATTAAATATTAACTACTATTAAATTAATATAAACTACTATATATATATATATAATATATAAAATTACTTATATTATATAATTTAACTAGACTTTTTATTTAAGTTAGCTAAATAGTAAAACCTTTACTTAGCTAAGTCTATACTTAGTAGAAGCTCTAGCTACTTATACTCCTTAAACTAATAAGCTTATTTACTAATACTTATTAAGAAGAGATAATAAGTACTTTAAGATAAGAGAGTTAGGGTCTTAGCTACTTAGATATAATTTTACTAACCCTACTTATATAAGAAGGTTTATATCTTACTTCTAAATATTACCTTTAAAAATTTATCCTTTAACTCTCCTCTTTTAAAAGCTTTTAAGCTTAAGCTTATATCTATTAATAAGGTATATAGTATTATATTTATAATAGTAAGAGTTACTAATAAAGTAGTCTCCCTAAATAAAGGAGTTTACTTAGTAGGCTTAAAAGGCTTAGATTTATTATTTATATTATTTATCTTAGTATTACTAAAATAATCCTCCTTTATAAAATTTTAACTTTTATAAGCCTCTACCCTATTATAAGCTATAAAAACCTAGATTAGGAACCTTTAAACTAAGTAAATCTTATTAATATTAGTATATTTAAAGCTTTTTAAAAGTACTTTTTTAAAATTAGGTAAATATTAATATAGAAGGGGAGGAGGGGAGGGTAATTAAAAGGGGTTAGGAGAGGAAAGGGTAACTATTATAGTAAAGATAGTTAGGTTTATAAAGCTATTAATTAAAGTATTAGGAAGGTATATTATTTAGATAAGATTTACTAAAGTAGGAACTAGATTAATAGTTTATTAATAACTAATAGATTTATAATTATATATATAATTAGTATAATAATATATAAAGACTTTATATAGAGTATTTATAATAATAAGATTAGTTATATAACTAAACTATAAATTAAAACCTTTAGTATACTTTTAATATAGTAGTACTTTAGTATTACTAAAGACTTAAACTATAACTATAATAAGATTTCCTAAATATAAGGAAAACTTATATATATCTACTTAGTAAAATAAACTAACTATTAAAGAGTAAATAGTAAGAAGGTTATATACTTTCCTAATACTTATATTATTAAGGGGTTAACTATTAAGGTAGACTTACTATACTTTAAGTATAATAGCCTAGATAATATCTTAAGCTATTTAGAACTTTATAAGTATATTAGTAATAATATATAATATATATAAAGGATAGGATTTATATATATTATTAAAAGCTATAGTAGCTATATTTTTAAATAATAATAATATATTAGAATAAGTAGATAAGTAGGAAATAGTAATTATACTTAACTTTTTATTTTAGAAAGGTATAAGGAGGAAAATAAGGTATTTAAATATAAAATTTATTAATATTTATAAAAATTATAGTATAGTATAATATAGTATAGTATAATATTAGTTTTATAAGTTTAGTTTAAAAATAATAAGCTATAGGTTAGAACTTTATTTATATTTAAGGTAGTTTATACTTATACTCTATAAGGTATATACTTTAATTAGCTCTATACCTTATAGAGTATAAGCTTTAGTTAATCTTCTAGGTAATACTTTAACTAACTTTTACCTAAGCTAAGGTTTATAATATTATTAATTACTATACCTAGTAAGGTATACTAATAATTTTAGTAAGTACCTTATAAAGTATAATATATATTTTAAATATACTTAATCTATATAGTAATAATTAGAGAAAGCTTTACTTATTATTACCCCTTTTACTTTACTTTTAAAATAGCTTCTTACTATACTTATTCCTTAATTAATATACTCTTCCCCTAATAATTAGTCTTCTCCTTACCTAAGTAGGTATAGTAGATATTAGTATCTAAGGTAATTATATAAAATAGCCTAGAAAATTAACCTAGAGCTTGTAAAGGGGCTTGATTTAGGCTATAATATATAATATAATCACTATAAGTAGCTACTTAACGTTAAATGTGTTGAAGATACAGAGTCTCGCAGCGGTTATGTATATTTTAGATTTGAGGTATTTATAAGTCCCTAGATGAACCCAGCTCTAGAATGAGTAATTGAACAAAGCAGGACCTAAACGAAGTAAAACACCTAGAGCACCTGAGGCTGGTACTCAGCAGCATAACCATACGAGAGCTCGGCCAGGGATGGCCTTTCGCATCGAGAACCTCCAACTGTTTACATCTACACTATCTCTTCTCCATATAAGGGCTGTCGCAACGTGGTCAGCACAATCTCGGGTTCTTCTTGGCCAACCGCTCTGTGGTGAGTATCACAGTGGCAGCACTGGTGGCAAATGACCGAGGCCACGCAGAATGAGATGCTCAACGGACTTCTCATCATTACTTAATATGAGGTTGAAGTTTCCTCCAGGATTGAATACTAACGTTTTGCCATAGATATTTAGTCATGATATGAAGGGATCTAATCAGCACCCCTCTCAACTTTGAAGCAGCCGGACATCTCGGGGACATAATCTCAGCACCGAACACAAGTCCAATGCCTGCACATGTGCTTCAAGCATGGACCACGGCGATTTTGAATGCCACTGGTCAAAGTTGGGTGTGGCCGGACGGGCTTTGACAACCATGGCCCACCATTCCCACGACATTTCGACGTTCGATTTGAAGCGTATCGGAAGGACTTTCCGTCTATACAGTTGGCGAACGGCATCTATCCTTCTTGTATTTGCCACATCACATGCGGCCCATGGCATTGCTTGACGTATTGGTCTCTTGCCACCGTCACTATAGGGGTTGAATTCACACGATTCATGACAGCAGCAGATCATGGCTCACCGAACCACGAGCCCAAACACAAGGTCGCAGCGCCTTCTGAAAGTGCTCCCTCGGACCAGGACCAGGTCTCTATACCGGCGAATGGGACTGAAGGTGGCGTTCGTTGTTATTCCAATGTATGGACAGTGATTCTCATGGGCATAGGTATGTGGCAGGCAGGCAGGCAGGCAGGTACGCGGGCGGGGCGCTGCTGCGACGACAGGTGAATTGATCGAACGACTCCACACTGAGGGAGCGTTAAGAATATGGGTGCCTGCCCAGGTAAGTCAGCAAGGGCTGCTGCCGTACCACAGTTCGGCATGGACGATGAAGGTGTCTCTTCATTTCTTGGATGCCAAGTGGGATCTCGTGTCCTGGTTTCGGGGCCGGGCCTATCATTGGATCATCCTCCTCGCCTTAAAACCGCAAAATGCTGGAGTCAAACATTATGATTCCAATCAACCTGAAGATTACGGCGCCCTTAATAATCAACAAGATGAATTAGACGGTGTCGATTGTTCGTGTTCTCCAAGGCAGAAATGGCGTGTTGTGGTGGAGTGAGAACATGGGGTTTCATCGTGCACCAGCCCCTGGACCCCAGCTGAGCGCCTTCGTACCCCAAGTGCTTACTCACTCGCCTTTAAGGCCTAGCTTCAACGGCCTCTTGCCGGGGTGACTCAGCTAGAAACTGCTGCGTCGGGCCAGCACACCAGGCCTCATATTCGGCGGCTAATATAATGCTTCAGCAACCATCCCCCAGATGCCAGATTCCATTCTGTGCCTATGACCCAGACCCAACCGCAAGATCCCACTCGATACCGAATCACAATCCATTCATTGGAAACCTCCAGTGCCATCTCAGTGCTCAAAGTCCCCCCGTTGCGGTCCCACGGGGTGCCTTGTATTGTCCAAGAACAGCATGGCTGGCATCGCAATCGACATCTCCCGCATTCGGAGCTCGGAGCGAGGAGAAGTCGATGACTTTTTGGCTCACCTGAACGATCTGCGAGCAGGTGTGGAAGACAATGATGCTGCCATTTGCCAGTCATTGCTGGAAGCTCTTGAACAGGATCTGGTGTCGGCGGATGTCTTCAGCGTGTTCATTTCGTGGTCGAAGTCGCCTGCTGTCATTGCCCGATGCATCAATTATGAGTTCAACATCGAAATCCGGAATATAGCTATGAAAGAATTCGGCAAACATCTCAGGCGCACTGAGAGGTTCGACTGGGAGCTGACGTGGAAAGCTTTGGGGGGTGCGGAAGGGCTGGTAGAGATCTTTGGGAAGAGCTCTGTAGCCGATGTGAAGAAGATGTCCGGGTATATCGGATGCAGCAACTTTGGTAAAGAGGACAAGAAAAGGGAGAAATACGTTGAAGAGCTGCTGCGGGCTTTGCTTCCCGGCGTCTACGAGTCAACCTCTGTCACAAAAAGCAAGGACAGGCGCCCTGTCCAGCACCATTACGCCAAAATGCTTTCCGCCTGCTCGGCCCGCTTTGTCGAACAAGTTCTCGACTTGGGTGACGAATCAAACCCCTTGTTCAGATGGCGTGACTTAGCTAGACTGGTACGAAGCCATCGGGCTCTGATGAGAGAACGTGCGATCAACCACCTCTTTGGCAGCAGCCCGCACGATGACGAAGTCCCGAGGTATCTTGATCATTTTTTGTGCGACGACAGAGACTTCGCGATGAAGGCACTCAGAGGCCGTCTCAATGGCGCCATCGCAGATCGGAGGTGGCACGACGAAGAGCTCAGGCTGTTGATGCCCATCGTGAATGGACTTGCCAACCGTCGGCGTGCTCGTATTGAGTACAATCATCAAATCTATGACTTGATCAAGCTTGGCCTAGAAATAATCGCAAGAACCCAAAAGAAGGCGTGGGCCGGTTCCCGAGATCTGTGGGCTGTGACATTTTCGCGATGGCAGAAGTGGCCGGATCAGTACGAAGACCTATTGAGACTTGGGCTGAAATCAGGACTTGCCAAATTGCCGCACCTGGATCCCGCCAGTTATCTCAATGTGTTGCGTCGTTTGGATCCGGGCCCCAGGGAGAGGCTGCTTCAACTTTGCTACCTTGATATTCCAGAGCAAGGATTGGACCTCTTTTCGGCTGAGGACTACTCGGCCTTTGCCAAACAGACCTGGCCACTGGACTTGATCCGTTTCATGACCACCGAACAACAGGTCCGGCTCCTGAAGAAGCTATACCAGGCGAATCCGGAATATAATTTTCTTCAAGCATCGGGTTCAAAGTCGATCATCCCTGACAGGAATACTGGACCGAACCTCAATTTCAACGTGGATTTATACTTGACAATGCTTCAACGCGATAATCCGACAGTACAAGAAAATGCCAGGGACATGATTGATAGGCTCCGAAAGAAGGCTTCTGCAGCCAGGGAGCAGTCAGACAGAGCGGCACTGGCAAAAGCAGCAGCTTCCTATGCTATCGCGACTGGCGATCTGGATGTATACGGAAAGACAGTTGTCTGGCAGCAGCGCTTTGTCCGGGATCCACTGACAGTGAAGGTAGTATTCGGCCAAAACGCAGCCCTCACCAATGAGGGCGTTGAGCTTGTGTCCGGAATCGGCACTCCAGACACATTGTCTCCGGAATCCAAGAGCAGCATTCCACTGCTGTTGGAGGAGGTGTCTCTTGGAATCGAAAAGGCAGACTCAATTCTCAGGACGTTCCAGGAGTCTTATCTCCTTGCGAAGCGAGAGCCGTCGTTCCAAGAGCATGACTGGACATATGTCAAAGAGCTGTTCACTGCGGCTCTTAACTCACGAGTATCCCGCTCAGAGACCATACAAAGGCACTTCGCTGTGCCGAGGAGTGAAGTCTTCAAAGCCGTGTGGAAACGCCTGCTGGCAGCCTTCGAGTGGGTGCACTCAGACTTTATTCACGCTGTCAGAGCGCCAGCCGAAGGAATGCTGGCACGTTCGCCGCCTGAGTTCATTGCAGCAGCCACGAGATCGTTGCTTCACATTGGTTCTGAGAGGCGCAAAAGACAACAAAGAGACGGTAAGAAGGACTCGGGGCCGATGGATGGGGCTCTTGAATGGATGTCCTATGAGGCACTGATGAAACTGAGGAACAGCGGCAAGCCAGCACTTGCGTCGCCGCTCATACTGCAGACAATCCTTGACAGGCCTGATGCTAGCTCGTGGCACAGGCTGCTGCTTTCGCCTGGCCTATTGAAGAAGCTGCGGGCAGAAGAGGCGCATGATCTGCTCATGGGCCTCGCGAAGGGTATCGGCGAGAAGCTGGAGGAGCAGTCATATATCAAAGTGGGCGAGTCCGAGGCCCCGAAACATGTGCCTTCTCAGCCTGCCGTCAAGGTGACGACGGTGAAATACCTGGCGCAGCTCCTCAACCAGGCCGAGTTCATCTCGGATGACGCAGCCGTCGAGGTCCTAATTGAGCTGTTCAGGGTCGCGCAGCACCAAGATATCCGTTTTGCCGCACTGGACAGTCTTTTGAGCTTGCTGGACTGCCTCTGTAGGGGATCCCAGGAAGAAGCCCGAGCAAACCCAACGGTACGCAACATCATGGCCGCCTTGAAGACCGTCGTTCCGGTGGCTGGGAGCATAAATGAGCGGCGACCCTTGCAGGAAGCAGACTGGATGGAAGCAGAGGCTACCGGTATACTACCAGACTTGTCATTTGCGCAAGTGAGACAGCTGCCGCCTTTGATGTCAGCAGTGGTTAGCTGCGCCAACGATGACTCTCGCCCGGGGCTCAAAAAACTGGAGACCGAATTCGTCGAGCATCTGATCCTTCGTGTGTTCGAGCAATCCCAGCAAGAGCACACAAGATGGATCAAAATGTTCCTAGCCAAGCACAAAGCCACAGCCCTCCAAGATGATCTGCCGGAGACTCCGATAGAACCACAACTCTGGTTTAATGTTCTGCGCAGCTACTACCTCTCTGTGCCCAAGAAGCATCTAGCTGACTTCAACAAATACTCTGTTCACCGCATCGCGCCGCCGCCGGCAGTCAAGAAATTCAGCGCATCTCTGCGAGCGGACGTGGAGCTCAGAAAGAGCCCCGAGGTGCAGCACTGGCTGAATATTTATGACCGCGGCCCTGTCAATAGCTGGGAAACACAGGTGCTGTTGATGCTCCTGGATCCTGTGCAGGACTTGCCCGCCGAGCGTGGCGTGCTGCTCGACATGATTTTACAGCACGCGAAACTGTATCTTGAGGATTACGAGAAACACATGGGGGCGTGGGAGAACCTCGTGAATACTCTGGCACCAACGTCAGCTACCTTGAGGACCGAGGTTGAGTATGAGAGATGGCATAACAACCGTCGTTCCATTTCAGGGAGGATTATAGAACTGGTCAGGGACAAGAAGCAGTTCGGCCAACGGGTCATGCTACCCTCGACTGCAAAATTGGAGCTTTGGCTACTTCATACCTTGGGATGGTACAAAGGGGACGAGGGCTGCGAAGCGTTCGTCTCGAGGCTGGAAGAGCGCCTGCGAGCGATGCTCCAAGAAGACGAGACGTGTGCCCTCCGCTGGCCAGAGATAACACGCCTCGCCTGTGAGGTCATCTCCGCAGTTCTCCACACGGATGACGAGCGACTGAGGGTTACGTACCATGTCAGCAGGTTTGGTGGTCAAGCTGACGAGGGCGAGGGCGGTGCAGGCCGGCAAGTGCGGGTAGCAACGGATTTGGTGAAGCTGGAAGTGGCTCTGGAGCTCATCGGGAAGTGCCAGAACAAGAAGAAGATTGGCGATTCGATAACGAGTCGTGTGGAGGAGTGGCGTGCGCACGAATCTGATGCTATCAGAGACAGAGTGTTCCGGTGGCAGAAAAATCGGTCTTAATGCCCGAAATTTCATAGCTTTAGAACCCAATGTACCTGTTGTCTATAAGCAGAATCGAAAAATAATCCGGACTCATCGGTGATGAGCCGACATCGTAATGTGCCCACTCCTTTTCGCCAGGTGTAGAGACCAACCCTCAAAGGGCGAAGCCGGGATGTCGCTGATGGCAGCCCTCCGAGTCATGCGTGGCGATTTGAGCATATATATATGAGTACCTAGGTGTATATACATGAATATATTTTTACTCGTTCCCTTCCGTAAACGATAAAAAGGGCATGGAGGCCAGGCATCGGGAGTTTGATGGGCCTCCTTGAGTTGCACATGCCAAGGCAAAAGGGCTGAAGAGCCGGCTGGCCCTTGCAGGTGCCGACGCATGATGTGTGCGTCATTCCAGGGATCTATTTGCCCAGGGATGGGTGGACCCCTTTTCGTCCTACCTAATTGCAGGCCAGTGCTCTCCGGCCGGCCACTAGGATGCTCCCTTGACTCGTGGGGTTATTATTGGTGCCAGGTGTTCTCCATCACCCGTGTTATAGGCTCCTGAACGCGAACCTTCTCAAGCCCGGGGAGAGATTGCTGCAGCTGCCAGCCAAGGCCCGAATCGTCAACCGCCACCACTCGTCCAGCGCAACCGCCCTGGGTGCAGGAGCAAGGCCAGCATATCACCAAGCATTGAACCATGGCAAGCAGCGAACGCAAGTCGGCAGAGGCCGACCGCAAGCTGGAGAGCGGGACGGCCAAGGCGCCGGAACCTGCGAGCAGCTCCGGGGGCCTGGGTGGCTTGCATCCGGCCTTCTTCATCGCGTAAGTGCGCAGGACTCCCATGTTGGCCTCCGGACAATGTCCGAGTGACCGTCGTCGTCGTCGGGAACGCTGGACTAACGTGTCTTGCCTCGACGTCCAGTCTCTGGATTGCGCTTAGCTCCAGTGTTATCCTCTTCAACAAATGGATTCTGTCCACGGCAAAGTTCGGTAGGATAACCCCATCCTCTGGTGTTTTCAGCCAGACATCTTGGACTATACTGACTTAATTTGATCTGCAGAATACCGTAAGTTGCATCGTGATATTTCACAAACGAACCGAGCCGCCTGGAACTCCCAAGAACTCGACAGCCGATGGAATACTGACAATGTCCGCCCACAGCGTTGTTCCTAACAACATGGCACCAAGTCTTCGCCACGATCATGACCCAGCTCATGGCCCGCTTCACCAAGATCCTCGACTCAAGACATAACGTCCCAATGACGCCACATACATATGGGTTAGTGTTACATGGGCTGGACCTATAGAGGATGTTCATGGGGTGGTGCTGACCTCTCGACTGCCCCGGACAGGCGTGCAATCGTGCCCATAGGAGTCATGTTCAGCTTGAGTCTCGTGTGTGGCAACCTGGCCTACCTGACGCTCAGCGTGTCTTTCATCCAGATGCTCAAGGTGCGTTCGGCCTCATATCAGCCCATTTTGACTCGCAAGAACAGCCTCGCTGACAACATCGTCCCTACTGCTCAGGCCACGACCGCCGTGGCGACCCTGCTTGCCACCTGGGCTTTCCGCATTGCCCCTCCAAACGTCAAGGTCCTCGGAAACGTCACCGTCATTGTGTTGGGTGTGGTCATCGCCTCCTTTGGTGAGATCAAGTTTGTCTTCAGCGGGTTCATGTTTCAGGTCGGAGGCGTCGTTTTCGAGGCTCTTCGTCTTGTCCTGGTCCAGCGACTCCTGAGCTCAGGCGACTTCAAGATGGATCCTCTGGTGTCTCTCTACTACTTCGCACCTGCCTGTGCGGTGACCAACGGTCTCTTCACCGCGCTCGTCGAGCTGCCCCGCCTGACCATGGATGATATCTACCGTCTTGGGCCCATGGTTCTCTTTGCCAACGCCTTCGTTGCCTTCCTCCTGAACGTCTCTGGCGTTCTCCTTGTGAGCTAAATACCCTTACCTGATCCCTCTAGATTACATGACTAACAGATTTTCCCCAGATCGGCAAGACATCCGCCGTCGTGCTGACCATGTCCGGAGTTCTGAAGGATGTGCTGCTCGTCTTCGCATCCATGATCCTATTCCATGACCCCGTCACTGGCCAGCAATTCTTCGGCTACTCGATTGCACTCGCTGGCCTGGTGTACTACAAGCTCGGGCCCGACAAGATCCAGTCGCTAGCCAAGGACACGCAGCTGCAGATCAGCCAGTACCGCCAGAACAACCCCGCGAGGGTGAAGCTTGCCGGCGCGGCTGCTGTGTTTATAGTAGTCTTCTTGTTAATGTGGTTCTGGGGCCCAGCCTCGACCGGCCAGTACACCGAGTACGTGAAGGCTCGTGCTGGATACGGAGGATGAGATAGAAGCTGCTGTCTCCATGTCGAGGACTTGGTCTACAAGTGCCGCGTTCATGGTGTAACGGAGCTGGAAAGCGATTTTTGGACATTGCGATTCGAGTCGGGGTTAGACTTCTCTTCAGACGACCTGGCACCTCTCTAGCTGGGCTGTTCTGTTCAAAATTGTAGATCAATACAACCTAGATCTTGTGAATTTGAACTGTGCTGGTCCCCGCTCGTGCAGGAACAAAGGGCCCCCTGGGCCTGGAACTCAATAGTAGGACTGGTAGCAAATGATGGTTCTTCGTCTATTGACGTGTTTCTAGGATATCAGCTTTGAGACGAAGGCATAAATCTGTGCAGCGACCGGGAACGACTTGAGCAGTGCTCACTACACCCAGGGGGTCCAGTGTAATTGGGCGCGAATGAGCTGCCGTAGAATAAATACATCATCTCCATGGAAACACACCATGAGGAATGCTCTCATTAATGGCTGTGTAAAGGTAAAGGAAGCCATTCGAGCTGGTAATAGCACCTTTAAGCACTTGAACACATCACGACGTTAATGTGATGATGTACGATGAGCTCTGCGAGTCCACTACGCGGCCACGGCATCTCTAATCAAGTACCCTAACCACCTATGGGATACCCTCCTATGGGACACTATATTGTTTGATACTATCTTCTAAGATCCCCCTTGTGTGATACCTTTCATATGATACTCTCCTTCTGGGCATCCCTTCCCTGGGATAACCTCTTGTAGAATAACGGTCCATGATGGGACCACTTATAGAAGATGGCGATATAGATCGGAGAAAGTTCAGTTATGGTCTAATTTCTGCGACGTATCGTTTAACGATTCTGGAGGTAGGGCGATGGTATGGTAACAGTATATGTGATAGCCTAGGTCGTAAGAAATCCAGCCGGAGCGGGTGTTGATCCGGTCACTTTCTTTCGAACTTTCAAGCCGTATAATATTCATGACACATTATTAAGCGCAAAAACAAGCCTCCCGAGTCATTTTGCAGTCTCAGGGTACCGCAGAACCCCTTATGTTCCAAACTCGAAGATGTTCTCATGTCAGGAAAGCGACGTTGCTACTGACCATTCCTGGGATCTTGTTTAAAGTCAAAATACGTCGAAACAAGTCTTCGTGGCTCAGTCGGTTAGAGCGTTGGTCTCATATGATGTATGATTCTTCAGGTTACTGAAGGAAAACCCCAATCCAAAGGTCGTGAGTTCGAGTCTCACCGAGGACACTACATGTATTTTTACCGCTCTCCAGACCACTCTTCGAGCTTGATCTTGTTCTTTTTGTTTGCCTGAGTAGAGTGAGCAATGGTCGACACTGTGTTTATGCCCCCCGGGGCCGATTTCTGGCTTGTGGGCCCCTAACATACCGATGAGGCCGATGTGGTTGCTGGTGTGATATTGAGCCGTACCGCTGCAGCACTTGGTCACAGGCTGCTAAAATAATGTCGAGTGTATATGTCCTTGAAATTTAAAACAATAAACAGGAATCGTTTTGTAGGACAAGCTGCTGCTGGTGGTGATTGAATTTTTCGCTGCCCGAATGCCGGCTGCCACACCAGCACATGCCAAGGCCATTACTTGGAATACGACACCAATCTAGGGATATTAGAACAGGTGGCATGTAGGGTGTCCATCACGAAATTCAAGTCCAAGTGCAGAATAATCTTGTGCATTGTAAAGCAATTAACATTATTGTGATGCATCTATATCCAGTCTCGTCTAGTCAGGTGTATGACCCGAGATCACTATTCTATGGGCCCCGCCCCACCAACGCCTTGCGCCATGACTCGTTCTATCTTTAATCAAATTTAATAAACATGCACGCATCTCATATTCCTCACGCCTTCTTGGCAGCACGAGCGCGCTGGGTGGGCCTGACGCGGAAGAGGTAGTAGGTGCCAACAGCGAGGAAGATGTTGAAGATGCAGTAGGCCCACATGATGCCGAAGTTGCGCCACCGGTCATCCCAGTAGATGTTGCTCCCGGCAAGGTACTGGTCGCCGTTGGAGAGGGAGCAATAGCGGCACGCGCTCGTGTCGTTGGGGTTCTGCAGGTTGCCGATGCTACCCTCGCCGCCCGACAGATAGCCCGAGAAGTAGTCGCCACAGGTTTGGCCCATGGGAGGGTCGATGATGGTGGTCTCGGAGACGGAGCAGGTGACGGACCGCCCGTGGATCATGGTCGCCGACATGGCTGCGATCCAGTATGTGAAAGGACTGACGCGGTACATGAACACCCAGAAGCCCGGCAGCGCGCTCGGCGTCTGAAGGACACCGCAGAACATCATGGACAGCAGCATTAGAATGGTGACGATGGCTCCAGCTGTGGTGGCGTCTGGAAGGGCAGCGATCGTCATATGGGCGAAGGTGCTGGCGTAGATGAAAAGCATAATGGTCAGCAGCAGAACGAGGACCTGTCTCTCTCCGCTCTGGTCTGCGCCCATCACCGGGTAGTAGAAACACGCCCAGGTGATGATACCAGTCAGGATTTGCCAGGGGATCTCGACGATGATGTTTGCCATCAGGAAGGCCTGCCAACTATATGCCTTGCTGGGTCGCTCACGGACTTCGTAGAGGGACCTCTGGGTGACGAAAAGTGGTTGAATCTGTTGTACAATGGTCGAGAAGAGGGTAATGATTTGGAAGGTCGAGAAGACAATCATTTGCATTCCAACACGACTGCCACCACCACGGTAGAACGAGAAACCGACGAAGAGACCAGCGAGAAAGCCGAGCGAAAGCTTAGCCATGATGTATGAGGGCATCCGCCAGTACTGTTGGAAGACACGAACAGTGACGGCGCTGAGTTGTGCCATGAAAGGCATAGCGAATTCCGAATGGGAAGTTTTGTCGTCCGCAATTTGTTCCTTGCCCTTCTCAACAGCGATCCGGTCGATCTCGGCCTCGACAGCCAGGCGTTGGGGGCTGTTCAGCCAGACGGAATGCCAGTCGGTGGTCTGTCCATTGGCAATCTCCAGCATATATTCAGCCGGGTTCTCCTGGGCTGCACACTTGCGTGCTCCGTTGGATTCAAAGTATTCAAGGAGGATCTGGGAATTGTTCCCAACGTCGCCGAAGTAGACTGTCTTGCCTCCCTTGGCCAGAAAGAGCAACCGGTCAAACTCCTGAAACAGGACAGCACTGGGTTGATGAATGGTACACAGAACTGCCTGGCCGGCGTCGGCAAGCTTGCGCAGGAAGGCCACAATCGCCCAAGAGCTCTGGGAGTCAAGACCACTAGTAGGCTCGTCCAGGAAGAGAAGAAGTTTAGGCTTGGCTGCCAGTTCGACACCAATAGTTAAAAGCTTGCGCTGCTCGACGTTCAGTCCCTCACCAGGAACACCGACAACAGCATCGGCGAAGTCGCCCATGTTGAGCATCTCAATAACCTCTTCGACGAATCTGTATTTCTCCTCTTTGCTGACAGATGCGGGCTGGCGAAGCATGGCGCTGAATCGGAGACTTTCGCGGACAGTAGATGTTTCCAGGTGGAGATCTAGTCGGGCAAAGTCAGTTTCTGTTGAGAGAAGAAGTTATACCAGGAATGCTCGAGTATTGCTTACCTTGCTGTTGTACGTAACCCGTCTTCCTCTGGAAGCTTTCGTCCAGGGGCTTTCCGTTAACCAGCATATCTCCAGTGATGACACCCATTGTGGTTCTCTGTGCAAGCGCATCGAGCAAGGTGGTCTTGCCAGCACCGCTAGTTCCCATAAGTGCAGTCAGTGTGCCGGGCTTGACCCATCCTGAAACGTGATCCAGCAAGCGACGTGTCTCTGACTTGATCTGAACGTCGTATGTGACGTCCTTCCAAGTGAAGATGTCCGTCTGGGGCTCCAAGGTGCCAACATTAGCTCCTGACTCCTGCATGGCATCGCCACCTGGTCGGGTCTCCTGAGATTGTTCATTAGAGCTGCCTGCCTTCTGAAGGTAGGTTGGGACACGTCCGCGCTGGAAAATGAGGAACTCCGCCGCGCTGCTCATAGATGAGTTGAGCTCAGTCATAACCGTGTATAGAACCAAGAAGAAAACCAAGAATCCAATCAGAATGCCGAAGTTCCGCCAGACATGCGACCAGGAGTAAGAGAAGCTCGTCTCGATGTATGAGTCCCCGTTGACAGTCGCGCGGCCAGCGACAGCTCCGACCGCATTACACATCCACGAGTCTCCGACCAGGGGCGTGTACGACGGGATGATGCTGGAACAGATATACTCGTGGCCATGGAACTCGTTGGCTACCAGAATCTCGAAAGCGTAGAAAAGCGGGTTGATCCAGCGGATCCAGCTGAACCAGACCTTCATCTCAGGAACCGCGATCATGAAACCGGTGTAGATACTCAGGGCAAGAATGAGGATACCAGCGATACTCATGGCCTGCGACGATGTCTTTGTAGCGGCAGCGACAGTCCTGAAAATTCCCGCGAACACAAAAGTGGTGACGTATGTGACGAGGAAGAACAAGAAGAACTGTCCCGGTTCGCGACGCAGACCAGCCATGAAGTACAACACGAGGTTGAAGCAAACCGAAATAAGGAACTTCACTGGGATATCGGCGACGATGCCAGCGAAGGCTTCCGTGGCGGGGTGGTAAAAGGCGTAGGAGGCGTGTTTTTCGACTATCGGACGTTGTGCGTACAGACTGCTGATCTCCGAGACGGAACTGAGGGCGTTTGACAAGACAGCGATGAAGAGGGCGGCCCCTTTGGCGAAGAAGCCAGCAGTAGAGTCGTAGTTAACGGGGGCGTAGAACAAGGACCCCATGATGAGGGCGACGATCACTTGCATGACGGCGTTGACAACCTGTTCTAGTTATTAGTTTCTACTTTCAAATATTTTTCATCATGATATAAACTAACTGTGGCCGATTTGTCTCCCCAGACCCGTTGGTAGGCCCGTTTGACGTTTAGGCTGACTTGCTGGCGGACGGTAATGATATATGGCGATCCAGGTCGGGCGTGCTTGGCCTGGCGGGACTTCTTGGCCTGGCGGAACGCCTTGAGTGTCTCGTGCTGTGTCTGGCTTGGGTGTCTAGCCAATGCAGCCTCGTCGTCGTCGGACAAAGGATATTCTTCCAAGTGAGCAGAGATATCGTTCTGCACCTTGCGGTATTCGGGAGAGGCGCGCCAGTAAGTCTCGAACTCTTCCGGTGTGCGTGGCACTTTGTTCTCCATGCCCTCACGAGCTCGGCGCTCGCTCGGATTTGTGACTGAAGTCAGGAAGTCTCCGGTTGTCTGGCGTGGGGGGCAGTACCATCCTTGGCGCTCGAAGAAGTCTTTGGCCTCGCTTGCTGGTCCGTAGTAGATTTGCCGCCCCTCGTAAAGTACAGTTGCCTTGTCGAAGAGCTCGTAGATGGCCTGGCTTGCCTGGTAGATCGCGACGGCGTGGGCGGAACCGAAGAGGTCGCTAAAGAGACGGAGTGATTGAACGAATTTGAGGGCGGTGGCGGAATCAAGACCACGGGTACTGGACGAGGGTTAGTAATGGCCATGTTGCTTTTCAGAAGAGAATTGTATAGACATACCTGTTATCCCATGCAGCGAATGGCGAGCCAGCGAGCATCATCTCAGCGATACTGACACGCTTGCGCTCACCTCCAGATACACCACGAACAAAGTCGTTACCGACCTTGGTATTGTACGTCTGTGTTAGACCGCAAATGGCCATTGTGACTTGGGCCATCAGCTTGGCGTATTCGTTGCGGCTCATGCCCTCCATGCGTTCTGATGGTGTGCGCACGGCAGCAGCGAACTCAAGTGTTTGGCCAACGGTAAGATGGGGGAAATGCTTGTCGACCTCTTGGTTGTAGATGACTTCACCCTTAAACTCCTTCTTCATTCGAGGCTGAGGGATACCGTCGTAGCTTATCGTGGCGTCTTTGTCGAGGCTGAGTCCGTTGAGCTCACCACACATGGTCTTGAGCATTGTGCTGCATCCTGAGCCTGGACGCCCAAGGACGATCAGAAGCTCACCATGCCTCAGGACGCCGTCGAACTTGTTAAGAATTCGTTTGGGCTCCTTCTTTCCAAGGTGGAAAAACTCTCCAGGTCGCAGGGGCCCTGCCATGACAGAGCCCATGGTTTGTTGTAATTGGACGGCGTCTCCAGTTCCGGATACGGTCATGTCCTTGAACATGATACCTGTGCGGGCCGGACGAATACCACGTCCCTCAATTTGGCGAACAACATTTTGAACCCACCTGGCAGGGTCGAAGCTCTTGCTCTGTGGGTTCAATGACTCGTCATTGGGGTTTGTGAAGGAAATAGCCTGAGACAAATCTGCAGGCTGGCCACCAGCTCCCGAGGCCTGGGAAAAGACGGTGGCAATACGTCTCAGTTCTTGGGCATCTTCTGGCTGTATCTCGGTTGAGTGAACACCTTGGTCGACTGCAGTCCCTTCGTCCGATGTGGTCATCACACGTGCGAGCTCTATCTGTCGACCGTATTGATCGACATGCTCAGAGCTCTGCGACTCGAGGGCCGCGTCCTTCTCCATGATCGTTGAATGTTCGTTTCGACGCAATAGATTGAGTGGGCGTAATTCGGTAAGAGTAAGTGGCGGTTGTATAATATGAATTAAATTACTTTCTGCCGCGAGAATGTATAGTTGTACAGTTTAACGGCCCACTAGGAGTGTTTGACCAGATGGACAAGAGAGTGCTTGAGATCTGGGGCGGGACGGTCTGGATCTATAAACATCAGAATTGAACAACTCATACACTTCATCCCCTATGATTGATAATGAGTCGGAATTAAAGTATATGGGTTTAAGTCATCACGGACCCGTAGCCGATCCGCTTCCCTGGGAACGACGCAAATCCGGTGGGCCGCGTGTGCGAGACCGAGCCGCCGCGAAGCATCTGCGCTGTTTCGGGGCTTCATCTTGGCAGCTCGCAGTTCTGACACAGACCGAGCAGGACCCTGATCCAAGGCTTAGTCGTCTAATCACTCGCAAATTAGATTCATAATGATATCAGTCTTCTCCGTGGTAAAGGCGGCCGTGGTCCAGCCAGAAAACCGGCCTGTCGATCATCGGTCCCTAGGAAGTTCCCGTGCTGACAACTTGGCTCGGGATGCGACAGCAATCCGGCGCCCCGGGTGGCGGAGCCAATGATAGGAGAGCCCCACACCCGGATTGACGGATTGTTACTTAAATGCCGAGTTGGCGCGCCCCCAAAGGGACTACTGTGGTATTCGCGTCAACAAGTGTCCTTGGCCTTTTCTGGAGGCACCTGGGCTCTGTCCCCCAACAACGAATGACGCTGTGTTTATGCTTGACTTGCATGTGCTGATGGTAGTTCACTGCACTACAAGCGATCTGACATGTGGAAGGCATCACTTTGGATCATCAGCAACAATAGGACCCTGAGGGCGATCGCTTCGCGGTTCGTCTTAGCTCCACCGAGAGTCGATCTCCCAATGCACACATGTCAGAACTTGAACTGCGTAGTGTAAATATGTCATGGCGCCGTCTGCCCTGTCGAGCTCGCGCCCCTCGGCCGGCGATGCACGTCATCTTAAGCTTCCGAGGAAAGTTCCATGACCATTTTCAACCATAGTTTAGCCCTACCTACGGCGATTGTTTCCGTGTTAGAAATCACCGTCCAATAAATCCGAGATCCTATCTACCCTTCCCATGTTCTCCACGTGTATGTGGGCACAATCGGAATTCGGGCAGCCAAGCACACCGTGGACCCCGTTCCAGATGCGTGGCCGCTGCGAGCTTATCCTTGCCTGCGGGTCAGCCTTACCGCGCACATCAATAAGCATCCAGGCACCTTGGCCCCCTATACGAGGCGGAAAGGTGGGCGGGTGACGGGTCCGAGAGGACTGCATCTGCCGGGTCTCCGAAAGTTCCATGCTGCAGCCTGCCCGGCTTGGTTATGAACTGAGTAATCCACACAAATGCTGCGACATTTTTGTTGCATCTATAGGATGGTTCAACTCACAATGTGTAACCTTTCCACAAACATGTGTCGTCAGCAGAAGGAATGCCAAACTCGAGCTGCGCCTCAAGGCGTGCTGTTTGAGTCGTCTGAGGCTGCAACGGTAGCACGTAAAAAGTAGCCAAAGCTAAATGTAACAACAAATAACACAGATGCTTGCTGGAGTTCTGCCACGTCCAAGGTGGTACCAAGTGGCCACTCAAATCATCGAGCCCAACATCCCTGACCAAGGCCGAAATCCTGAGAAGCTGGACATGAACGGTAGTCTACTACCTAGGTACACTGGCAACTGACTGAACCACTCCATGGCGACTCCGCCCATCAAGACTGCCACAGTATTCGGTATTCACAATATTTGATTAAATTACTCGGTGAAATCAGCGGAGTGAGGAAGGTCAGGGGCACACTGCGGGTACAAAGGGCTGATATGTGTCTTTCAAGGTTAACAATAGAACATCCCAGTATCAACAAAAACCAGCGTGTTGAGTGAACAAAGCCGTATGCGGTCAAGTCGTGGGACAAGCGTTTATAGGCATGCAGGGTACCAACAAATGGACTAAACAGTGTAATCAAGCCGTGGCCCAATCCATCGCGCGTCAGAAGACTCGAAATCTGAGGCCAGTTAGTCGCAACTCGGAATACTTGCTTCGGTTGAGAGAAGGAACCCAATCCGGTATTGCGGCAGAGCAAACTACGACTCGACTGGTGAATATGGGATACTTTTTTTTTACAAAAAAAAATCATTGCGTGCTGGCTTGAGCAGTGCCTGCAAACCTGGAAAGGACTAGGAGATACCCTTGAAACAGATGTGCAGAATGCGATGCACACTTCTGTATCACATTTACACCAAGCTCCAGGGTTGTAAAATTAGTCTGTAGTTTTAGTCTGACTATAAGTTAGTCTATAGTTATATAGTCTTAGTCAGACTTAGAGACTATAAAGGTATAGTCTATAGTCTTATAGTCTTACCCTCTAACTAAAACTATATAACTATAGACTAACTTATAGTTAGACTATAAAGACTATAAAAAAGTAGGGTAAAAAAAACTGAATTTCCTATAGTAAGGCTTAAACTACTAGCCTCTCTAATTCTATATATTTAAACTACTATTTATAGAATATACTATAAGGAATTATATTACTAGGTTATCTATATATTTAAATTATACTATCTATTAAAATCGGGCCCTTTATAAGGGTAGTTATAGAAATAGTAAGCTATATACTTAGAAATAAATAGTTAGTATATAAACTAATTAGAAGATAGTATTAATACCCCCCCTCTTAAGCCCCCTTACCCTAAACTTAACTACCTTTATATAAAGAGCTATAACTTTATAAAATCTATATATATAAATATATAAAAAATATATTTAGAATCCTTTATTCTAAATATATATATATAAAATTATTTAAAAATAGGTTTTTACTCTAAAAAAATAACTATTTAAATATATAGTAGATTATCTTTATATAATAATTAATTTTAAAATATATAATTAATATAATAAAATTATAAATAATTCTATTACTATATATTTAAAGTATAAAGATATAT
>JUJX01000456.1:0-21357 GCA_000800745.1 Diaporthe longicolla
AATCTTTTTTTTAAAAATAAATTTATTTATTAATATTAATTAAAGTTAAACTTATAATATTTTTTATAATTATATACTTTTTAAACTTTTATTAAAAGAATCTTTAAAATTTATTATTATATTAAAAATTATAAAACTTTAAATTATAATACTTTTTATATTATTTAATAATTTATATAATATAATTTATTACTTTATATTTAATTTTATTTTATATTTAATTTTTTTAACTTTATTTAACTTTTATTAACTTTATATAAGAATAAAAGTAAATATAATATAATTATTTATAAAGTTATATAATTAATTTATAAGTATATAATAAAAGTTTAGCTTTTTACTTTTTAAATATAAACTCTTTCTTTTAATATACTAATTAAGTAATATAACTATAATATTTATATATATATAAGACTTATACTAATATTAATTAATACTTACTTTAAGTAGTAAGTATAGATAGTAAAGTATAAAAAGATAGATAATTACTTTAATAATTAAATTCTTTATAAGTTTTTAAATAAAGTAGTTATATTAATATTATAAGTTCTATTAAATTTATTATAGTAGTAATACTATAATAAATTATATAAGAATAATATAGTTAGATATATATTAATAAAGTTCTTATATTAGAATTATATAAGTATTTATTATACTTTAAAGAACTATTAGGTTTATTTAAATTTAAAATAAAGGTAGAACTTCTTATTACTAATCCCTCCTCTTATACTTCTAATAAATACTTTATAGAATATTATAATTATTTATAAAACTTAAAATATATAGTATTCTTTTATTAATAAGCTTATTTTATATTTAGAATAATATTTAAAATAAGTAATAATTTATAACTTTACTTTTAAAAACTAGTAATATAATAATAAATAATATATTTAACTTTATTAAACTTTTAATTTATTTAACTTTAATATTAAAATAGATATTTAGATATATTATATTAAATAATATACTAATTAATAAAATTTAATTAATTTATTAAAATTAAACTAATTATTATTATAACTATAATTATAAACTATAATTATAATAATACTCTATTTTACTTTATTCCTCTTTACTTTTACTTTTAATAGTACTTATATTAATAATATAACTATAGTATTAATAATATTAGTATAATTAAATTTACTTTTAATATAGTTAATTAATAAATAATAGATATTAATAAGTAATAGATTTTTATAATATTTATTAACTTTTATTAACTTTAATACTTACTTAGTATAATTAATCTAATAAAGGTTAGTATTAACTAATACTAACTACTTTAATAACCTTATTTTTAATTAATTTAATTAAGTTAAAAAGGTTAATATAAATATAATATTAGTTTAAAATAAGTAACTTTTAATAAAAAATATATATTTTATATTAATTAGTATTAATTAGTATTAATTAATTTAAAAAAGATATAATTTATTTAAAATCTAATTAACTAAAGTTCTTTATATTTTTTTTATAAATTCTTATATTATACCTAGTTTTATTATAGTTACTATATTATTATTTAATTAATTTATTATAAACTAATTTTTTAGCTTTCTTATTTATTTTACTAATTAACTACTTTTTCTTTTATTTTTCTTTTAAATAAAAACTTAAGATTCTTTAATAATAAATACTTTTTTAAGTTATACTTAAGTTTTTTTAACCTTTTAATATTTAATAAATACTATATTAACTTTTTTAAAAGTATAGACTTAATCTTTTAAAATAATTAGTTTATATATTATTACTTATATATCTTTTACTATTTAGTTAATAGCTTTTATAATTAATATAAAAGAGTTTCTTTAATAAATAAAGATCTTATTTTTAATAAAACTTAATTATTAAATAGTTTATTAAGTATTTAATAGTATTTAAAACTTTTATTTTTAAAAAGAAATAGAAAAAGACTATATTAAAGTTTATAAGTAAATATTAAATTTAAAAATTATAAAATTAAAGTTTTAAAAAGTAATTCTAGCTCTTTTAAATATAAACTTAATATTTTCTATTATAAAAGTCTTATTATAATTTACTTTAAATATAAAAAAGAATTTAAATTTAATAATATAATTAATAAAAGTTTAGATAAAAAGATTAATTTAGTTATTATATATATATTTTAAAGGTAAATTATTATAACTTTAATAGAAATAGGAATAATAATTAGTTCTATCTAAAATAGAACCCTATTAAAGGTTAGTATACTAGCTAGCTAAGTAGTATAAGGAACTTAACTATAGTTATATAAGTAACTTACCTAAGTTAGATTACTAAAGATTATTAAGTCTTAGTAGTAAGCCTAGTAAGCTAATATTATAGATTACTTTAAATTACTAGAGGAGTATAATAAGCTAAGTAAGCTAGTAGTAAGCTAAGTTAAAGAACTAAACTATATAGATATACTTATTATTAGTAAATAATAGTAGAATAAGATAGTTTTTTAGTAGTTAATCTAAGTATTCTTTTTAAATAACTTTTACTAGCTAGTAATTATTATACTATTTAGAATATTATTTAACTACTACTTTATTATATATCTTAAATATAAATTCTTTAATCTCTTAGTTTATAAGATTTAAGAAGCTTTAATTATTATATTTTAACTATTTTTATTTATATATTACTATATAGACTTTAAATAATATTATATATAGATTTTTTTATAACTTATATAATATCTAGACTTAATAATAGTTTTTTTAATATAACTTTATATAGGAAATAGATATTATTATAAGTAATAATAATAGGAGAAATACTTTAAATAGTAGTTAAAATAATAATATTTAAGGATTAATCTTTAAATAGCTTTAAAAGTTAGTTATTAAAGTCTAATAACTTTATATTATAGTTAATAGATAGGTATAATAAAATAAGGAAATAGAATAATTTAAGTAAGAAGTTATTACTCTTAAAGCTACTATAGTTATTATTAATACTCTAATTATAACTAAGGAAAATATTAAGCTAAATAACCTAACCTTATATAATAGGACCCTAGGTTAGCTTTAAGTATACCTAATATAGGTATAGGTTTACTAGTAATTTAATTATATAGATACCTAGCTAAATAGAAAATAAGTTATATATATAGCTTTATTTTTTAAAGGAAGAGCTTTAGTATAGTTTAAACCTTACTTTATAAACTTTATTATTTTAAAAATATTTAAGAAATATAAGAATAAAATTTAGAAGATTTTTTGTAAATATGAAAACTATAAAGAAGCTTTAAAGACTTTATTTTAGAATCTAGATAAGGAATATTAAGCTAAAAGAGAACTTTTATATTTAAAATAAAAAGGCTTAGCTTTAGCCTATATAGTAGAGTTTTAAAGAATCTATATATATATTAATTCTATAGATAATATTAAGATCTTTATATTTTATAGAGGATTAAAGGAAGAAGTAAAGGATAAATTAGTTAAATATAATAGACTTAATAACTTCTTATAGTATATTAAATTAGTTATTAAACTTAATAATAGGCTTTTTAAAAGATACTAGGAGAAATATAGAAATACCTTTAAATAGTTTTAGTATAATAATTAGTAAAATAAACTTAATATTAATTAAAGGTATAACTATAACTAATTAACCTAGTAAGGATAATAGTTAAGACTTATAGAGCTTAATATTATTTAATAATAAAATAAGAAAGATAAAAAGAATATTAAATATTTTAACTATAGTAAGAAGGGATATTATATTTAAGAATATTAAAGTAAAAAGAAGAAAGACTAGAAGCTTATATTTAATAGCTTTAAATAAGCTAATATTACTATATATTTTAAGAATAATTCTATCTAATTTAAAAAATAGTAAGAAATTAGGACTTTATACTATATTTATAATATAGTAATATATAATTAATATTAGATTTATTTAGAATAAGATTTTAATAACTAATAGATAGGCTATAAATAGGATTTAAATAGATACCTAATAGATAGATAAATTCTATTTAGAGTAGATTAGGACTATATAATATAAGTTTATACTAAGACTTTAAGAGAATCTAGTTATAATAAACTATATTTTATCTAGTATAAGAAAGAAAACTATAAAATATATAAAGGTAATAAGTAGGATTAGTAGTTTATATTAATAAGTATAGTCTATAGTATTACTAGGAAGCTATATATATAGATTAGTTAGATAAGCTATTTTAATAACTATTACTTTATATATTTATTAGATAAAGAGAGAGCTTATTAGTTTTTTTAAAAGTTATAAAAGTTATATATACTAGTAATAAGAGAGTAAGAAGTATTTCTATTATTAAAACTTAAGCTAATAGGAAATAATTTAAAGAATATACTTATACCTTAAGTTTAGTAAAAGGAACTATAAGCTTACTTAAGCTATACCTTTTTATTAGCTTTATAAACTAATATTACTATAGTAGCTATAGTAGGAAGAACCTTTATATTAACTATATAGTATTTAAAAAAGGAGGTAAAGATATTAGAAGATATAAGAAGATCTTACTTAGTATACTTATTATATATAAGTATCTTTTAAATCTTATATATTTATAATAGATATAAGGTTTATATTTAAAAGAAAGTATCCTATAACTAGTTTCTCTAATAATAATAAAGATAAGATATTAAAACTACTTATAAAAAAAATAACTTTAAAGAATAGATTTTAAAATAATAATATAAAATAGTAGGATATATAAAGTTCTACTTTAATCTAAGAATACCTTTAGAATATCTTTAATAATTTAAGGAATAAAGGATTTATATTAATAAGTTATATTAAATCTATATAAATAATAAACTTAAAGAATAGTATTAACTATAATAATAAGGATAGATTCTTAGTTTAATATAATCTATAATATAATAAAAAAGTATTAATAAGCTTATAATAAATCTATAGTAATCTTAAGATATTACTAAAGATAATATTAAATAAATTTACTATCTTTTAAATAAATATTTAAAAAATAAGTAATATTATCTATAAAACTTTAGATAGTAGGAATTATTAATATAAGGTACTTATATATAATAAATAGGGAGGATTACTAATATTTAAAAGTAAAGATAGAAGTTAGAATCTATAAATATAAAGTACTTATTAATAATAGTACTTAAAGAAACTTTATTTCTTTATAAATAGTTAATAAATATTAAATCCTTTAGTATAAGAAGATAGAACTCTATAAACTTAATATAGTTAATAGAATAGAAGTTATTTATAAATAAGGTATTATTAATATAAAGATTAATTATCTTTAATTATAGATATCTAACTATATTAAGTAACTTATTTTAAATATTACTAAGATAGTAGAATATTAGTTAATTTTAGGAATCCTTTAATTAAGAAAGAATAACTTTTAGATAAATTAGATTACTAGTTAAATCTACTAAGCTAACTCTATTAGCTTAATAGAAGGAATAATTATATATTATAAAGATAAGTAGAGCTTAGTCTTTAAAGATAGTACTTAAAAAGTATATATTTAAATAAGCTTAGTAACTATTTTTTAAAAAGGAGAGAAAGACTTAGCTTTTAAATAGGTTTAAATAAGACTTATATATAAGTTAATAAAGTAGTAGAAGGGTATTTTATAATAAACTAATATTATAAGCTCTCTATATATTAAAATATATTTAAATAATAATAGTTTATTATAGATTAATAATAGAAAATAATAATTTATACTAATTATATAAAAATAAATTAAAGAGATTTAGGAAGGATTTAAATAGGTATAATAAATATAAAAGTTAATACCTATAGTTTAAGTTACTTTACTAGTAAGAACTTTATAATAAATAATAAAAATATATAAGATTAGCTTTATTAAATAAGTTAAGCTAATCTTTTAAAGATTTATAGTTTACCTATAGAAGACTAAAGTAGTAAAGAAGGATCTTTAGGAGTTTATATTTTAAGAATACTATAAATATATTAAACTATTTATAGCTATACTTAATATTAGATTACTTAAATATAGTAATTAGGATTATAGAATACTTTTTAAAGAAGGAATAGTATTAAAATTTATAAAGATTTATAAATTTAATAAAATTTAATTAAAAGTATTTAAGGAGTACTTTAATAAAAATCTAGTAAAAGGTTATATTTAACTATTAATATTA
Source organism: Diaporthe longicolla (assembly GCA_000800745.1). NCBI lineage: Eukaryota > Fungi > Ascomycota > Sordariomycetes > Diaporthales > Diaporthaceae > Diaporthe > Diaporthe longicolla. Next base: position 6,135 of record JUJX01000456.1, read on the forward strand.
TTAGCTAGATATATTATTTTCTTTATATCTAAGAAAAATAGAAAGCTATAACTTTATATAAATTATTAATAACTAAATAATATTACTATTAAAAACTACTACTTATTACCTTTAATATAAAAACTTAAAGACTAACTATAAAAAGCTTAATAGTTTATAACTTTAGACTTTAAAGAAGCCTATAATCTAATTAGAATAAAGAAGAGTAAAGAGTAGAAAATAGTATTTTAAATATACTATAGATATTTTAAATATATAGTTATATTATTTAGGTTAACTAATATACTAATAATATTCTAAGCTATAATTAATTATATTTTTAAAGAATATTTAAATATCTTTATTATTATCTATTTAAATAATATTCTTATTTACTTAAAGATATTTAATAATTATAAAGAATATATATATAAAGTTTTATAAAAGCTTTAAAATATAAAACTTCTAGTTAAACTAGAGAAAATTATATTTTATATTAAGAAAGTTAACTACCTTAAGTATATAATCTAACTTAGAGAAATTAGAATATAGTAATTTAAGATTACTACTATTAAAAAATAGCTAGTATTAACTAATATTAAGAAAGTTAGAGGATTCCTTAGATTTATTAATTTCTATTAATAGTTTATTAAAGATTATTTAAAAATTATAATTTCTCTAACTAACTTTACTAAAAATACTATTTACTTTTAATAGAATAATAAAGTATAAGAAGCTTTTAAAGAAGTTAAGTAAAGAATTATTTTAAAACTAATTTTAGTTAAGATAAACCTAAATAAGGAATATAAAGTTAAAATAAATACCTTTAACTATATAATAGGAGGATAGTTAGAATAATATAATATTTAAAGAAAACTATACTTTATTACCTTTTTTTTAAAAAAGTTTAGTAAACTAGAAATTAACTATACTATATTTAATAAAGAATTTATAGTAATTATTAAAGTATTTAAAGAATAGTAATACTACTTTATTAGTATAAAATACTAAATATAAGTATTTATTAACTATAAGAATTTAGCTAGCTTTACTACTATTAAGAAACTTAATAAATACTAGATTAGATAGATAGAGTTTCTATTATAATTTAATATCTAAATTACTTATAGATAAGCATTAGAAAATAGTAGAGTAAATACTTTTAGTAAGTAATTAGACTATTTATAGGATATACCTCTAGAGATATAAAGTATCTTTTAAACTACCTTTAAAGAAAATCTACTACTTTAGGAATACTAATAACTAGTAATAGTATTCTATAGTAAAGTTAACCTAGAATAAAAGATTAAACTTAGAATAGCTTATTAAAAGCTATTTAATAAGCTTAAAGAATAACTAATAGAAAATAAAGGTATATATTATTAAGGAAAATAGCTTTTTATACTTAAAGAACTATAAGAGAAACTTATATAAAGAATTTATAAAGCTCTAACTTATAAATATTAAGGAATTATAATAATTATAAAAAGAATTAAGTAATACTACTACTTCTTTAAAGTTAAGAAAGAAGTTTAAATAGTTATTTAGAATTATAATATATACTATAAAAGTAAAACTACTAAGTATAAGCTTTATAGCTTACTATAGCTTTTACTAATATTTAATAGACTATAATAATTAATTAGCCTTAACTTTATTATTAAACTATTAAACTTAAAAGAACCTATAATAAAAGTAAAGTATAATAGTATCCTAGTTATTATAAATAGATTTATAAAGTATATATACTTTATTCTCTATAAGAAAGTAAGTAATATAGATAAACTTATATATATCTTTCTATAAATAATTATTAGTAACTATAGAATACTATAAGAAATTATTTTAAATAGAGAAATAGTATTTACTTTAAACTTCTAGTAATTACTTATAAGATAACTTAGTTTAAAATTAAAGCTTTTAATAGCTTTCTATCTATAAATAGATAGATAAACTAAAAAACTAAACTAAATTTTAAAATAATATCTTTATAGTTATATTAACTATAAATAGAATAATTAGGTATAATTACTACTTATAGTATAATTTATTTATAATAGTATAAATATAGAAATAATAAAGATATTACTTTTCTATATTAACTATAGCTATAAACTAAAGGCTTATAGAGAACTAATCTCTAGTTAAAAAGTATAATTAATAATAAAATAGATAACTAAAATTTAGAACCTATAAAAGAAGCTTTAATAAGAACTACTTTTTATATAAGAATAGATAATAACCTATATTAATAGAAAAAAGTTAAAGAGACTAACTTTAAAAGAAAAAGATAAAATCTATCTACTCTATAAGAATATTAAAACTAAGTAACTTAGTAATAAACTAAACTATAAAAAGATTAGACTATTTTAAATTTTAGAAAAACTCTTAGATACTAATTTTAAACTCTTATTACTAATAAAGATATAAATCTACTTAGTCTTTTATATATTATTTTTAGAACTAATATTAATTAGTATATAACTTAAAATATAGGTTAAATTTAATAATAATAAAAAAGAATAGAAAGTTAAAAGAATTTTAGATTTTAAAACTTATAATATTAATATTAAATATTTAGTTAAATAGAAAAGCTATAATAATAAAAATAATATATAGAAACCCTTTAAAAATTTAATAAACTATTAATAAGTACTTTAGGAATACTAGTAAATAACTATAAAGAAAAATCTATATTAGTACTTTCTACTATAAAACTTTAGTTAATTACTTTAAAAGCTTTACTAGTATAAACTAATAAAGTAGATTTAGATACTTTAGCTATAGAATAATTAATTTTAACCTTCTCTACCTTCTTTATAGCCTTTAATTTATCTAAAAATTAGAACCTTTAATAGATTATATCTTAACTTTAAAAAGCTATCTTATAATACTACTACTTTAAATACTTTAAATAGGCTAACCTCTTATTTAGCTCCTACTAATACTAAGATAAAGAGTTTTAAATAGCTTATAGCTATTTTTAAGCTAGTATTAACTTACCTTTAATAGCCTCTTCTTCTTACTTAATATAATACTTCTTATTTATAAGGTATTATATTATTAAAGTTAGCTAGAAAATAATATTAAAAGGAATAAAGGAAGTATAAACTAGAATTTAAGGATAAGCTAAAACTATTATAAGACTAACTATAATAAATATAAGCTATATAATAAGAATAACCTTTAGTTATCTTATAAAACTACCTTTACTTACTATATATAGAATATAATATAACTTTAAAACTTATTTTATTAATTAATAAAATAAGTATTTAATACTATTTTATTTTATATAAAGTATAAGGCTTAGAAATATATCTTAATATATTATTAGTATAAAAAAAAACTATTATAAAGAAAATAAAGAATTTAATTAAAATAAATAGAGTAAAGAAAGGAACTTACTAAGAATTTTTAAGGATAAAGAAGTATAAAAAAGGGGGATAATATTATAACCTTAATAGAAATAAGAATAATAGTTAGTTTTATTTAAAATAGAACCCTATTAAAGGTTAATATACTAGCTAGCTAAGTAGTATAAGGAATTTAGCTATAGTTATATAAGTAACTTATTTAAGTTAGATTATTAAAGATTACTAAGCTTTAGTAGTAAGCTTAGTAAGCTAATATTATAGATTACTTTAGATTACTAAAGGAGTATAGTAAGCTAAGTAAGCTAGTAGTAAGCTAAGCTAAAGAACTAAACTATATAGATATACTTATTATTAGTAAATAATAGTAGGATAGGATAGCTCTTTAATAGTTAATCTAAGTATTCTTCTTAAATAGCTCTTACTAGCTAGTAATTATTATACTATTTAGAATATTACTTAACTACTATTTTATTATATATTTTAAATATAAACCTTTTAATCTCTTAGTTTATAAAACCTAGGAAGCTTTAATTATTATATAAATATAATATAATATTTAATAATTAAAATAAGTAAAATAAATATAATAGTATATTAATAATAATAATTTTATTATCTTTATAGTATTAGTTAAACTTAGTTAATATATAACTTTTATAATTATTTATAATTAATATTTAATAATTAATATTTTTTTTAATTTAATATATTTATTAAAGTATTAAATTTATTTTAAATTAGTTTTATTATCTATTTATTTATTAAAAGTAAATTTAATAATTTAATTATTTAAAAAACCTAACTTTATTACTTAGTTAATAAAGTAATAAATACTTTAAATAATTATAAATAATAGAATCTATAACTTACTTATATTAATATATTTAATAGTAATTACTTATTTTTAATTATTAAGTTAAACTAATTTAACCTTTTTATATCTATTAATATATATAATAACTATTATTAAAGTATTTATATTTATTATAAAACTAGTTTTATTAAAGTTATAAAGGTTATTATTAATAATTTAATATTTAACTATTATATTATAAAGTAATTTAAACTAGTTTTTAATAACTTTTAAATCTTTATAAAGAGCTTTTTAATAATTATAAAGATAATTAAACTTAGTTTTAAAGTTAAATTATTAATTTATAAAGTATTAAGCTTAATATTTATTTATAAGTTTAATATTATATAATATTAATAGAAAGTTAACTATATTTTCTATATTAGAAAGTTATAAAGAAAATCTTTATATATTTTATTTAATAATATATTAGATAAATATTTATTCTTTAATTTAATTAAGTTTATATCTATTAATATATAATTTTTTATAAGAGTATTATTAGTTTATCTTAAAATATAATATAGTTTTAAAAATATTAAAAATAGTAATAATTTAAGTTATAAGTATAAGTTTTATATTATTTTTTTTAAAATTTTAAATTATTTAAATAATTAAAAAGATTTTATTTTCTTTTAATAAAAAATATATTAATAGTTATTAATTTCTAATATATTAAATATTTAAATAAATAAATTAAAGTAAAACTAATATAAGAAACTAAAATATAATTTATATTAAAATAAACTTTTTTTATTAAAAGTTAATTATTATTAGTATAAGTCTTATATATATATAAGGGTTATAGTTATTTTACTTAATTAGTATATTAGGAGGAAGAGCCTATACCTAGAAGATAGAAGGCTAGACCTCTACTATATACCTATAGATTAATTATGTGACCTTATAAGTAATTACATTACGCTTACCCCTATTCCTATACTAGTAGTCTTTTATTAAGTGGTGGGTAAGCTTTAAAAAGTTGTTTCCTCTAAAGTTAAGTTAAACTTAAACCCTTACTATCTTTTAATTTAGTATAGTGTGCTAACTTAATCAGCTACAGTACTATAAAATAAAGGTATATGTTAGAGCGAGAATTATTATCAGTGCCTACTAGCATAGTCTATATATAGGCTAATCCTTTTTATCTAAAGTAAATCCTATTAAATATTAAATAGTGTGTTCTATATATAATTAACTTTTTATTAATTTAATTAACCTCTTACTAATTTATATTTCCCCTATATAAGGTTTATGAAAAATATAATACTTATACTTTATAATAGTACTATTATAGGCGGGTAATAATCCCTTTCCTTAAAGCTTTAGATTAGACTAGACTAGATTAGATTAGACTAACTATAGTTAAAGAAAAGACTTAACTACTAGTATAAGATTACTTTAAAGCTATTTAATTTAAGTGTTTTATTATAAGATTTCCTTATAGTAGGTATTATATAATAGTGTAAAAGTATTAGAGTTATTTATATAGTAGTATAGTATTCTTCTCTCTTAGTTACCTTCTATAGGTTTATAGGAGTGGTTATAGTTCCTACTATAGGTGAAACTACTTAAGAGTGAGGGTCTTCTAATAATATACCCTTTAAGCGCTAGCATTTACTCTAGAACTAATAATGTAAACCTAAGCTTAAGGAGGTTTAGGGTTAGGTATAGTAGCCTAAGATAGTTCTATCTTAATATAGTACTTAAGGGTTATTATATTAGTCTAACTTTTTACTTTTACTAGTGGTATATACTGTTTTATAAATATTAATTAAATAGAGTAACTTTATTAACTTAAAGGTCTATTTATTCTAATACTATTAAAGTAACTACCTTATTAAAAGTAATTCTCTAAGTAATATCTTTATTTAAAACTCTATAGATACTAGTACCTTTTAGTCTATATATCCTTAAATATAAAGCCTTAACTTATTATTAGAAATAAGTTATTTAAAGGCTTTATTTAATATCGCCTTTATTATTATATTAGTAGGATTATTATTACTATTAATCTACTTAATCTTATTAATCTCTCTCTACTTATATAATTAGTAAAGTACTATTATATTAATCATTAAGCGTTTCTCCTTAGTAGTACCTAACTTAACTAAATACTTATATAATAAGTAGGAATTAGTATAAATAATAAGTAGGATCTATAGAAGTCCTAAGTAGTTAGTAACCTTATAGATTATAGTAGATATTATAATACCTATATTAAATTTATTAACTATACTATAGATCTCTAAAGTAAGCATACTTTATATAACTCTCTTATACTTAGTAAAGGATTAGTAGATAATATTTCTAATAGCTTCCTAGTAAGTATTATCTATATTTAGCTTCTCTATAAAAAGAGCGATTATAAATCTAATTTATAAGCTAAGGTTAGTATTATTAGTAAAGGAGCTATCTATAAAGACTATAAGCTTAACCTTTATAATATCTATTAGTATAAACTAAATTCTATAGTTTATATTATTAACTTACTATTATAAATACTTATTTAGCTTAATATAATCTAAATCTATTAAATCCTATATCTATACTACTATAGAGAGATTAAAAGCTATTTCTAGTTAATAAATTATAGCTAAGTATACTCTATAGGCCTATTACTTAGCATATTTCTACATATAATCAGGTATATTAATATCTATAGGTTTAATCTTTATACCTTAACCCTTCTAATATATATAGATATCTATTCCTTACTTAAAAATATAAAAGCTATTAAAGTTAAATATAGTATTCTCTTTAAGTTATATCTATAGCTTACACTTTAACTCCTATTCCTATACCTTCTCCTTTAAAAACTTAAAGAACTTAGGAGTATTAAGGTTAAGAGTATTATTAACTTACATAGCTATTAAGCTAAAATTATCCTTCTTATATATAGAGTCTATAACTATAAAATAAAGATTATATATAGAAGTCTCTATCTATAAATCCTTAATATAATATATTTAATACATTATAAACTAATAGACTTTAGATTTAATAATACTATAGAGTAGCTTAATAATTCTTATAATAGTACTAGGAGGGTACTTATACTATAGCTTAAGCAGTAGGTATACTAAGATAATATACTTTAATTTAAACTTTAACTAAGGGTATACCTAAGTAATATTATAAAGTTCTAAAATTATACTATAAAGTATAATTAGTATAACTATTAATACTAGTAGAAGATATTAGCTAGTATACTATATAGTTAGAGATTATATAAGAATACCCTTCTTCTCCTCATCTCTATATCCTTAAAGAATCATCTATAACTTTTTAAAAAGCTTAATATTCTTACCCTTAATCTTATAAACTATATAAGTATTAAAGATATATATTCCACTATATTTCTTCTTATTAAATAGTTTAAAAATAAAGATACTAAGTCTAATTAGGTTAGTAATCTCTATATTATTAGATTCCTTAAAAGGGTTACCTAGAGTATAGATTACTCTATTATATTAAAGCTTTAATATAAGTATAAAATTCTCCTTCTCCTTCTTTATTATAAAACTTATTATTAAGGTAGGTAAAGTATAGTATATTACTAGCTTTAGCTTATTCTTTATACCTTTTAGCTATTTATATTAGTATAGCTATAGTGCTATTACTATTACTAGCTTAGCTAGACTACTAATCTCTACTAGTAGTAATATAGACTACACTACTAGTTTTAATAGAGTTCTATCATTTCCGCTATCTTTATTATTTAAAGGCTTATAATAGTATTCTTATACTTATATAGAGTAGAATATAATAGGTTTATTCTTAAAATTAAATATAATATTATATCTATTAATAGTAATTAACTTATATAGACCTTACTAGCCTTCCTTCTCTCTTTATATATATATATTACTCTAAAGAGGAAGAGTAAGAACATCTATAACATCTAGGCCGTTCCGTATATTTAAAGTATTATTTACCTTACACTATACTATAAGTATCCATAGCGCCTTTATTACCTTCTAAATAGCTACTACTTATACTAAAGTTAAAGGTATTAGTAGCAATTCCTATATAATCTAAGGGTATACTTTAAAAATAAGTAGTATAGGAATTAGTTTATTAGGTCCTATAGTATTATTAATAGCCTTAAGAGCTATCTATAATATTACTTCCTTACTAAAAATATTTTTAAGTTTAGTATATAAGATCTTAAACACACATTAAAGTAAAGTATAGTATTATTTAACTTTACTAACTAACTAATATACTTCTATAGGTACTTATTTATAAGTAATTCCTATAATTTATATAGTACTCTTAAACTCTATAGATATAAAGTTAGTTCTTATATTATAGATTAAGTAGTCTAATAATCCTAAGTATATATTAATCTATACTATCTATAAGGCTTCCTATATATCCTTTATAAATAAAGAAGATAAAAAACATCTACCTTAAAAGAAAGTTACTAAATTAATAATATATAAAATAGGAAGTAAAATTAGGTATATAATATTAATAATAACTTTATAGTTAAAGTTATAGTTATTCTATAGATTAAACTTAAACCTTTTAGGAGTAGAATTATAAAGTTAATAATAATAATAGAACTTAGAGATTACTTTTAAAATAAAAGGTTTAATAGAGTAACTAGTATTAGAGAGAAAATAAAAGAGTTAATTAATAAAAGGATATCTAAACTATTAGTAAAGCTATTATAGTTTAGCTATTATAAAGAATATCTAGTATTAGCCTTATATATCCTCTACTATAAACTATAAATATTCTTATTTCTAAATAATTAGGAATATTAGCTTAATACTATCCTTCTTAATATATACTACTTTACTAATAGTATTCTAAAAAAAGATATTTAATACTATTATATTTTAAATATAGAGTAGAAAAGAGGTTAGTATCTCTATAATATAGAATACTATTTTACTAACTAGTATTTAAATAGTTATAGTACTAATAGAGAAAATATTAAGTCCTAAGCTAAACTTAATAAATACTTCTATATTATAAAATATATCTAATATTATAGATAGGTTTATATTCTATAGGGTAAGGAATTAGTTATAACTACTAGTAAAGTATTTAGCTACTTCTATATCTAGAATAATTCCTTAGAATCTCTAGTAAGAATAGTAGCTATTAAATATAAAAGCTTATACTAAGCTTATACTTATTCCTATAGTTCCCTTAAAGGAAGGATTAATAAAGTAAAGAAATACTTAATCTATTAGAAATATAATATTCTTATAGTTAAAGACTTAATTTTATAAAAACTAAGTATTTTTATTATCTTAAAGATTAATTAAGTTTTTATTATTATTATTATCTACCTTATTAATATAAAAGCCTTCTATATTAATAATAAAAGCTATAAAATTAGTATCTAAAAAGTATTTATCTTTATTTTACTAAGCTATAAAGTACTAATTATATATACATTAGTACTCCTTAGCTATATACTTAGTTAACTAATAGCCCTCTTTATTATAGATAAAATAGTACTTATTTTAAAAACTATTACTACTTAGGTAGTTACTATAGCTATCTAACTAGTTTCTATAACTATTATTATAGTTATTATATCTACTATAACTAGGGAAGTATATACTATAGTTATTTAACCTACTACTAAAAGTATTACTATAGAAGTTACTATTACTATAAAAGCTACCTTAGCTTTAATTATTACTAAATCTATAGCTACTATAGCTATTATAGTATTTATAGTTTAAAAAAGTATTAGTTATTATTTTTATACTTCTTATTATAGCTAACTTTACCTATATAGAAAGCTTAATATTTAGTTAGCTATTAACTTTTATAAGTTTAAATTAAAGTATATAGATTAAAATAAAGTTATTTAGTTAATTATAATAAGTTAAATAAAGCTATAGTAAACTCTAGTATACCCTTAATTATATATAGTATATTATCTTATATAGGCTAATTACTATAAGTTTAATATTTAAAAGCTTAATAATAGATAAATAACTTATTAATTAATAGCTAAAAGATTTATATATAGTTCTTATTAAAATACTCTTACTAAAACTTAATAAATATTAGTATAGTCTAGTCTATATAATAGTTCTAATAATTTATATAGTTATTAAAGTAAGTTTTAATCTTTAAATATACTATTTTAAATAAGTTATCCTATTTAATATATTATATATAATAAGTCTTTACTCTTCTTTTTAAAATATAGAAGAATACTACCTTAAATTAGTATAGACTAATACCTATATTCTTATAAATAGTAAAGAATAACCTTATCTTATTATTAAGTATATTATATAGATTACTAGTATATATATCTTTATCCTTATAATACTTATTAAAGTTTATAATTATTTATATATTAATTATTAAGTTCTTTATCTCTTCTAGTAGAAGTATAGAGTATATATTATATACTTTAAGTTATCTAATAGGTTACTTAAGGTTAATAGGGTTTTTAAGAGTACCCTTACTATTATCTAGTAAAGTAGGAGGCTTACTATTAGAGGGATTAGGTAGTTTAATAGCACCTTCTTCCTCCTTAATACTACTATTAATAGAAAGATTAATAGATTAATTTATAGTACCCTTCTTTAAAAGCCTTTTATAAGATCTATAAATTATCTTACTATAGTAAAGTTTATCTCTATTTTAAAAGAATAGTATTACTTTATTAGGTTCCTTAAGGAATAAATAAATAGTAAGTATATTTATAAATATAGTTATATATAAGAGATTATAAGTCCTAATATAAATTTACTTTACTTATAGTATCTTCTTAAATTCCTTTAAAATATCCTTATTAACACTATAGAACATCTCTATAGTCTATCTTTAAAAGTCTTTAAAATACTTATAATAGACTTTATTAAAGTTTATCTTAAAGTATACCTTAGTATAGAATATAACCTATATAAAGAGGTAAGTTATATTAGTATTCTCTATTAAAAGTATACTACCCTATAAGTTAAGATTATAAGACTTAACTTAATTATAAGTAAAGTATAAGCTATTATAGATTAATTTATAGGAGAGTATTATAATTAATAATTAATTTAAAAGCTATACTCTTATAGGTAATTAGGGTAAATAGGTTAATAAAAGGTAGTATAAAGGGATTTAAGGGTAAATCTATCTATACTAGCATTATTAGCACTATAGTTATATTATTAGTATAAGCACTACTAAAGGTAGGAGTAGAGGGGAATAGAGTAGAATAGAGTATTACTATAGTTATAGCTTATAGTTATAGTTATAGTATTAGTTAGCCTAGTTTTAATAGGTTAACTAAATTTTATTAAGTAGTATATTAGTTATTATAATATATCTAAGCGCCTATTCTAGTATTAAAGTTAGGTAAATTAGGGGCTTAGCAGGGTTAAACACATCGTTTATTATAGTACTACTAGTTTTTAAAGATAAAGTTATAGTTTATTACCTATCTTAAGTATCGTTCTAAACATAGAAGAAGTTTATTAACAAGAGAATATCACATATCTTAAGTCCTATAAATAACTATAGTATTCTATAAGGTACTTACTAGAAGTATAGGAGAAGGGATTAGTAATAAGAAGTTTTACCTTTATCTTAAGTCTAAGTAGACCTAGTAGTTCTTTAAGGTATAATAGACACTTATATAATTCTAATATAAAAACTCTATTAATATACATCTAGCTATATTATTATTACACAATTCATTATAGTATTACTACTATAATAAATTCAGTAGAACCTATAGTATTAGTATAGCTACTTTACCTAAGGACTTATAAAGAATCTAGCTATTAAAGTAGTTATCTATCTCTTTATACCTTACTATCTATACTTACTATCTAAAGTAAGTACTAATCAGTGTTAGTATAGGTCTCACATATATATAAGGGTTATAGTTATTTTACTTAATTAGTGTATTAGGAGGAAGAGCTTATACTTAGAAGGTAGAAGGCTAAACCTCTACTATATACCTATAGATTAGTTACATAACCTTATAAGTAATTACATTATACTTACCCCTATTCCTATAATTATTTTAAATTTAAATATAACTATATTAACTCTTTTAAATTAATAAAACTAATTAAAAATAAGATTATTAAAGTAGTTAATATTAGTTAGTATTAACTTTTATTAAATTAATTATATTAAATAAGTATTAAAGTTAATAAAAGTTAATAAATATTATAAAAATCTATTACTTATTAATATTTATTATTTATTAATTAATTATATTAAATCTTTTTATACTACCTTTTATTAACTTATTTACTTTAATTATTTATAAAAGTATAACTTTTAAACTAAATATTAATTATAATACTTTTTTTTAAATTAATTTATAATTAAATTAAGTTTTATAATTTTAATTTATAAAATAATATACTTTTAATAAAAAATATAAATATAACTTACTTTCTTATATAAGTTATATTTTATATTAAAGTATAATTTAAAATAAACTTTAATAAAGTTTATTATAAATACTTTAAAAACTTTAATAAATAAATTATAAAAATATTTTAAAGTATTAATAAAGATATTTTAGAAGAATTTAAAAAAATATTATAAGTAAAGTAAATTTATATTAAAACTTATAATCTTTTATATATAATTATATTTATAAATATACTTATTATTTATTTATTTATTAAAGAATTTAAAAAGCTAATATTACTTTTTTAAAATAAAGATAAACTTTATTATAGTAAGATAATTTATAAACTTTATAAAAAGCTTTTAAAAAAGGGTATTATAAATTAATCTATTAATTTTTTTATTAATAATAGTATTAAAGAAGAAGAAGGTATTTTTAAACTATTTAATTCTTTTAATAATAAACTTTTTACTTTATTTAATAATAGTAAAAGTACTTTTAAAAACTTTATTAACTTTAAATAACCTATTAAATAATTTAAAAAGTATAATATATACTTTATACTTTTATTAATAAAAATAAAGAATTTAATAATTAATATATAAATAATTATAAACTTTAATAAATACTATAAAAATAAAAATATATATATTAGTAATTTATATAATATATTTAATAATAAAATAAGGTTATTCTTTATTATTAATAAAAATATAAGTATTAGCTTATATTAATTTAAAATAGTATTCTTTTAAATTTTAAAAGAAAGAGTAAAGATTTATTATATATAATATATTAAGTAGAATAACTTATTTTAAATAGTATATTTAAAAATTAAAACTTATTTTAATAACTATATAAATTACTAAGATTATTATATAAATTAAACTATATTAATATTTATTAAACTTTAATAAAGATACTTTAATAAAAACTATATATAAGTTTTTTAACTATTAATTAATAAGTTATTTATTTACTATTAAACTTTTAAATATTAAATTTATAATAATTAGCTTATATAAGATAATATATTATATATAATTAAAAGTATATTAAAGTTTACTATAACTTTATTTAATTTATTATAATTAATTAAATAACTTTATTTTAATCTATATACTTTAATTTAAACTTATAAAAGGTAATAACTAACTAAGTATTAAACTTTTTATATAGGTAAAGTTAGTTATAATAAAAAGTATAAAGATAATAATTAATACTTTTTAAATTATAAGTATTATAATAGTTATAATAATTATAGGTTTAGTTATAATTAAAGTTAAAGTAGCTTTTATAGTAATAGTAATTTTTATAATAATAGTTTTAATAGTAAGTTAAATAACTATAATATATACTTCTTTAGTTATAATAGATATAATAATTATAATAATAGTTATAAAAACTAATTAAATAACTATAGTAACTATCTAAATAATAATAGTTTTTAAAATAAATATTATTTTAATTATAATAAAAAAGGCTATTAGTTAATTAAATATATAGTTAAAGAGTACTAATATATATATAATTAATATTTTATAGCTTAGTAAGATAAAGATAAATACTTTTTAAATACTAACTTTATAGCTTTTATTATTAATATAAAAAGCTTTTATATTAATAAGGTAAATAATAATAATAATAATAAAGATTTAATTAATCTTTAAAATAATAAGAATATTTAGTTTTTATAAGATTAAACCTTTAACTATAAAAATATTATATTTTTAAGAAATTAAGTATTCTTTTATTTTATTAATCTTTTCTTTAAAAAAACTATAAAAATAAGTATAAGCTTAATATAAGCTTTTATATTTAATAGTTACTATTTCTACTAAAGATTTTAAAGAATTATTTTAAATATAAAAGTAATTATATACTTTATTAGTAACTATAATTAATTCTTTACTTTATAAAATATAAACTTATTTATAATATTAAATATATTTTATAATATAAAAGTATTTATTAAGTTTAATTTAAAACTTAAATTCTTCTTTATTAATATAATAACTATTTAAATATTAGTTAGTAAAATAATATTTTATATTATAAAAATAGTAACTCTTTTTCTACTCTATATTTAAAATATAATAGTATTAAATATCTTCTTTTAAAATACTATTAATAAAGTAGTATATATTAAAAAGGATAGTTTTAAGCTAATATTCTTAATTACTTAGAAATAAAGATATTTATAGTTTATAGTAGAAGATATATAAAGTTAATACTAGATATTCTTTATAATAATTAAATTATAATAGTTTTATTAATAGTTTAAATATCTTTTTATTAATTAACTCTTTTATTTTTTCTTTAATATTAGTTACTTTATTAAACCTTCTACTTTAAAAATAATTTTTAAGTTTTATTATTATTATTAACTTTATAATTTTACTTTTAAAAGATTTAAGTTTAACTTATAAAATAACTATAACTTTAACTATAAAGTTATTATTAATATTATATATTTAATTATACTTTTTATTTTATATATTATTAATTTAATACCTTTTTTTTAAAATAAATATTTCTTATTTTCTTTATTTATAAAATATATATAAAAAGCTTTATAAATAATATAAATTAATATATATTTAAAACTATTAAACTATTTAATTTATAATATAAAAACTAACTTTATATTTATAAAATTTAAAA
>JUJX01000457.1:0-21333 GCA_000800745.1 Diaporthe longicolla
GCTCCTCTATAATATAATAGCTAAGTATAGGATTATAGATAATAACCTATATAACTTTAATAAGACTAGCTTTATAATAGGTATATTAGTTATATTAATAGTTATTATATATATTAATAGATATAGAAAGGCTAAATTAGTATAGCTTAAAAACTAGGAATAGGTAATAGCTATTAAATATATTAATATAAAAAGCTAGTATATCTTACTATTTATAATTATCTAAGAAGCCTACTACTTTATAAGCTAGACTATAGAGTTAGGTTTTTTAAAGAATTAGGTTATTAAGCTTACTCTAAATAAATAGATAGATAATTAAACTAATCTAGAATAAGCTTAGTACTTTAAAAAGTATATAAAATAATAGATAAAGAATAGATATTAGATACTTATTCTAGATAGATATAAGAGCTATATATTAATAGATTTTAAGAATTACTATAAAATAAATAATATTATTACTATTAATATACTACTATATTTATCTTACTTACTTTAGCTATTAGATATTATATTATATTTATCTTTAAAGTATATATATAGTAATTAGATTAACCTCTTTATTTATATATTTATTAACTATATTACTAAGTTTAAGTTTTTTCTTACCTTTAAAGTAGCTTATAATAAAACTTTTATAGAGGTAAATATTAAGTCTATATTTAGAGAAGCTAGAATTACCCCTTAGAACCTAGATTCTATTATTTCTAAGCTTAATATTTATTTATAAATACTAAACTAATCTCTTCCTAGCTCTCTCTAGAAATAGAAGTTATAAATACTATTTAATACCTAATAAACTATCTAGTAATTAAGTTTTATTAAAGGTAAGATCTTAGTATATTAAGAAAGCTCCCTTATACTAATTATTTTAGCTATTAACTAGTTATTAAAGGGTTTATAAGTAATAGTATATAAAATTATAATTTTAGAGAATTAGGTTTATATACTTAAGGATACTAATATAATACTTATTAAGTATAGGAGGGCTAAGAAGAGTTAATTATAGCTTAGAGGGGTACTTACTATTAAGGATTCCTAGGTAATAATTAAGGAAAAATAAAAGGGGAAGTAGCTAGTTAGTAAAATAAGTAGTAGGATAGAGGAGGTAGTTTATAGTAGATTAAGTAAATAATATTATAGGAACTATAATAAGACTAGGTATAATATAAGAATATATAAGAAAGAGGAAAAAGGGTTTAATAAATTAGATTCTAACTATATTATAGTAAATCTAGTTTAGTTAGTACTAATTAGTATAAATATATCTATTTTAGTAATTTATAGTAGACTATATTTTTAATAGTATAGTTAGTATTATTTAGTATAAAGTATATATTTTATACTAAAAGTAATCTAGTTTAGACCTATACTATACCTATATTAACTACTCTAAATTATTTAAATTAATTAGAAATAAGTAATTTAAAGTAGTTAGTACTAATTAGTACTAACTTTTATTAAATTAACTATACTAGGTAGGTACTAGGGTTAATAGAAGTTAGTAAACTAGTAAAAAGTATCCTACTAGGTAATCTATCCTGCTAGGTAGTGCACTATGTTATATATATATTAATATATAGTTTAAAGATTTAAAAAAGAGTACTTACGGGTATACTATCCGTTTTTTTAGGTGCGAATATCCGTTCTCTTGTTGAAAGTTCGTCCAATACATTTCCTGACCCGTCTGATGGTAGTTGGAACCATTCTTTCCTTAGAAAACGGAAAGACCTTGGCCGAGGCCAAGGGTGAGGTTGTGTACGCTGCAAGCTTCATATCATGGTTTGCAGAAGAGGCCACTCGTTCTTATGGCACAACGATTCCATCCTCCACACCGCACACCACTCTCATGACCATCAGAGAACCGGTTGGGGTGTGCGGAATCATTACACCGTGGAACTTTCCCGCTGCAATGCTTGCCAGAAAGGTCGGCCCGGCTCTCGCCGCTGGCAATTCTGTCGTCATCAAGCCACCTAGCGAGACACCATATACTTGCACTGCACTTGTTAAGCTAGCTATGAAGGCCGGCTTCCCCCCGGCGGTGATCCAGGTCTGCCCAACAAAGGATCGTGCGGCTTCCACCGAGATATGCAAGAATCCACTGGTCAAAAAGATCAGCTTCACGGGTTCGACTGGTGTGGGTAAACAGCTGGCCGAGTTGGCGACCGGCACTCTGAAAAAGATGAGTCTGGAGCTGGGTGGTAATGCGCCGTTCATTATTTTCAACGACGCGAACCTTGACCTGGCTGTAGAAGGTGCAATGCTCTGCAAATTCCGCTGTTCAGGTCAGACATGTGTCTGGTAAGCTTTGTTCCCAACCAGTATAGCTGGACTACACTGTGCAAATGATACTCTGGATGCTGATGTTAGCTGTCTAGCGCAAATCGACTCTACGTTCAGAAGCGCGTGGCCAAGGCCTTCACGGAGAAGCTCGTTGCGGCTGTGCAGAAGCTCAAGACGGGACCGGGGTTGGAGTCCTCAACCACTCAGGGCACCTTGGTCAACAAGGCCGCGGTAGAAAAGGTCAAACAGCATGTCGACGACGCTGTTTCGAAAGGCGCAAGAGTCGAAGTGGGTGGCAAGACGCCGAAAGGTGACGGCTTCTTCGTTGAGCCTACCGTGCTCTCCGGCGTCAAAATAGACATGTTGGTCAGTAGGGAAGAGACATTCGGCCCCCTCGCTCCCATCTTTGAGTTCGAGACCGAGGAGGAGGTTCTGCGGCTGGCCAACGATACCGAATTTGGTCTTGCAGGATACTTCTTCTCACAAGATATCGCGCGCGCAATGCGTGTGGCACAAAAGCTGCAATGTGGCATGGTTGGTGTCAACACCGGAAAGATTAGCGCGGCCGAGGCTCCTTTCGGGGGAGTCAAAGAGAGTGGATACGGCAAGGAGGGCAGTCTCGACGGTCTCGAGGAGTACCAAATCATCAAGAGCATCACGATCGGAAATCAGAACGTGGGTCTTTAGACTTGGCGGTGAAAAAGTCTCGTCTAGCATATTTCAAGTAAACCCAATGAAATTGAATTTATAGACAAACGGCGACATGGGAAGCAGTAGCATGTCCTTCCCTGCACAAGGAAGTCTCGAGAGCCGTCATCAACAAATGGAATATGCGTGCAACTGGTAGCCTTTGCCTCTGATTCAGTTGTCGCGTCATTCCGGGAATGCTCGAATGTCAGGAAGATGCGATAACAAATTGTGGTTGCAGATATTTCCTTTCAGCGCATGTACAAAAGGGAGACCTCTCCTCTCAATTATCATTGTCATACGGCCACGAATAGCAGGGAATCAATCCATGTGTCTCGGAGTCCCCCTTGCATCATATCAAGTACCGGTCTAATAATGATAGATTGCGGGGTTCGCGTAGTACACTGCGGAATGCTTTTTCCGGGGTAAGGGGGAAAGACGCCTTTGCCCAGGATCCGCTCCATTTCCCCAGGTCCGTGATAAGCTGGAGTGGATTCAAGGAGTTTGCGTCGTGCCCTGGGCAACACACCCAAACTTCAGCAATACGCCCTTGTCGGTCTCGGAGCAAGGCCCGAACCTCAGAACTCAGGGGTATAGTGTATAAGAGGCCATTTGCATCTTGTTATCCCATGCTGCAGGACTCGGTCTCGCACAGACAGTCCATCAATGTTTCGATAGCATGGACTGACGAGCCTCATCAGTCTCCCTATATCTTCTTCTATATTCTCTCTCCAACCTTCAATACCATCAACCCAATTTTTGTAAAACATATCGTGTTCTAAATATTCCTGTCATGTCTACAGATATGAAAATCAGCCCACAGGCTGATGCCCAAAACGGGATCACCGCCACATTCGAACACAGGGAGGGCTCGCATGCACAAGTCGACTCTCATAGCCTCACAGATGAAGGTAGACTCAATGAGGATGTAGCCTACGGACCGAATGGCGTTCGCGGCCTCCTTGGAAACTCGTACGTCTTCGGTGCCGCGTTTCTTGCCTCGCTTGGAGGCTTCTCCTTCGGCTACGACCAAGGTGTAATCTCCATCATCAACGTCATGGACCAGTTCCACGATACCTTTCCACAGACGAAGACCGCCTTTGGGACCAGTTTTATGACCGCCATGTTGCTTTTCGGTGCTTTCGTCGGCTGCATATTCATGCCGTACGTTGCCGACAAAATCTCTCGGAAGAGGGCACTGACTCTGGTGGTGATCATATTCGATATTGGCGGTATTATTCAAACAGCGGCTCATAATTACGGCACCCTTGTGGCTGGCAGAGCCATCGGTGGTATTGGAGTTGGGACTCTTGCAATGGCACGCAATCCCTCTGAGATACTACTCATATTTCGCACAAGGCTGACGTATGGACAATACAGGGTGCTCCATTGTACATCTCCGAAATCGCTCCACCGAACCTGCGAGGTACCCTTCTCGTCCTCGAATCGATCTCTATAGTATCAGGTGTCGTGATCTCCTTCTGGATCACTTATGGTACCAGAAATATCGCCAGCGAAGTTTCTTTTAGGCTTCCCTTCGGATTGCAAATGCTTTGCGCCACGATCCTCGGCGTTGGTATTCAGTTCTTTCCTTATTCACCTCGATGGTTGACTCTTGTCGGCCGCAACGAGGAGTGTCTCACGAGTTTATGCAAGCTACGCGGTCTGCCGGCCTCTGATCCTCGTGTGCAGAGGGAATACAGGGGCATCGTTGCCGAGATCGAGTCTAACAAGATAGCGCTTGCTAAGAAGCATCCAGGAGCTGGAAGCATCAAGCTTGAAGCGCTCTCATGGCTTGATCTGTTCGACCGGAAGATGCTGGGCAGAACTGCTGTTGGATGTGGGGTCTGCTTCTTCCAACAGTTTTCTGGTATCAACGCCTCCATCTACTACGTTCCTACGCTCTTTCGCTCTATTGGACAGTCTGAAGACATGTCACTTATCCTATCAGGCGTTTTCAACATGCTCCAGCTAGTTGCCGTTGCTATATGCTTCGTTGTAATCGACAAGCTGGGGCGACGGCCGCTAGCCATCATCGGCGGTTTCGGGTCTTGTGCCTGCTACATCGTCATTGCTGCTCTGGCTGGCATGTACGAAAAGGACTGGCAAGCAAACAAAGCTGCGGGCTGGGCATGCGTCGTCATGGCTTTTTGCTTCATAATGGTCTATGGTGTTTCCTTCTCTCCGCTTGGTTGGACCCTCCCCGCTGAAGTGTTCCCCAACTCTCATCGTGCAAAGAGTGTCGCTTTGGCTACCTGCGTCAACTGGCTGTCTAACTTCATTATCGGAATTTCTGTCCCCCCAATGCTCGAGAATATCAAATTCGGGTCTTATGTATTCTTTGCCTGTTTATGTGGATTGGCTGGCGTATGGGCAGTGCTTCTTGTTCCGGAGACAGAGGGTAAAACTCTGGAGGAGATTGATCTTTTGTTCGGGGACAAAAGCATTGGGGAAAAGATGGAGGCAATGAAGGTTGCTACCTCTGCGGCCAACCAGATTGCTGTTCATCAGCATGCATAATAAGCATTATGTGTTGCCGGTGCTTATTTATCATCTTCATGCAGCAGGCGAAGGCCTAGGATAAATAATTGGAGGATGATTTGACCTGCTTTCGGAAGCCAGTCATGAAATTTGGAGCTCACACCTCGTCGTCAGTACATATGCCGGAGTTACGTCCACTCTTCGGTTTTGCCTCTATTACCACATTTCTCCATAGGATGACGGGTGCATTTGTAGAATTCGGCTTTGTGTGCTTCAGTTTGACCGCGTCCAAGAGCAGGACAGGTGCCTTGGTATGGTCGTCGGAACGGGCCGCGGAATTGTTGTTGGATTCGCTTGCCTATTTTCCATTGGATTACACCGTCAGAGTGGTAAAGCTTGATTTGGATTAATCTTAAATCATGGTGCAGTTTTCTAGCGGCATGTGGCTTATCATAGTCCTCCATGTACGGTTAGCTAAATTTGACGAATGTCGATGCAAAACAACTAGACAACCAGACGGCGCCGTTGGCGGGATTTCCGCCTGGCGACAACTGAGCTTGCCATTCCGTTCCTGGAACTTGACACACTCACCTTGTCCTCAAACTCCCCATAACCTTTCGCGTTTCTCATGACTAGCAGGAAGGATCAATCGAGACCCACCCCGCAAGGAGCCCGCCTCGCGTTGCCGTCCGAAAGGGTACATTGAGCGCTCTTCGCCAATGTCTCCACCATACAAGGTTGTATGGTGGAGTGTCCCGCCCTCCCTCCTCCCGAAGATTAGGCGACCATGTCGCATTGAAGGATGCATCTTGGGTGCGAGCCCACTACGGCAGTTGCCGCGCCGCCGGCACATTCATTCACATGCTGCCAACCTCTCCTGCTTGGAGACGGCACGCCGCTTATACCGTGGCGTATTATAGTGGAAATAAAGTTCAACAGACCCCTCTAGCTCAGCTCGGGCCCTTTGAGATCAAGCCAGTGGTTTGCCGCTGTCTGTAGCATAGAAATATCTATTGCTATAGGAATTGGAATTCAAATCTTATTTCCTGGCACGCCGATTGTCAAGACGTCAAGCATCAGGAGGATATCAACCTTGCTCAGTAGGTAGTGAATTACCATTGCAAAGTTAATTTTGGTCCTTCCGCCTCTTACATACGACCTAGATGACTCGTCTGGAAGGACAGAGCCGGTGGCCTGTTCTCAAGTTCGACCTGCGTCTCAAAGGGGAGGGATTTGTTGTTCATGACTTGCGGGAGCGCCTTTGTTGCAGAAGTGATGATCAGGCAAGGGCGCTGCTAAGCGCGTGTCCCGCATTTAGCTCACAGGGTGGCCGTACCATCCCATCGGATCTGTTTAGTGCGCAAGGGTCTACGCCTCCTTTTTCTTTGTCTGCCTCCGGAGCTAGGGATACCTAGCTTGGCACCGGCTCAATCCGCCTTCTCATAGATTCGGCTCCGTGAAAGGTCCTTTTCTTGCTCCGCACTTGTAGTATTTGTCTTTCTCATGATGCCTCCTTCCCGGCCGGACCTCAGTGCCGCCCGTCTGTCCCACATTCCATGGCTTCACTCCCAGATCCCCCACCGGGGCTGAATCTGACCGAAACAAGAGTGCCCGGTCTGCTTGCATCTGCATGTATCACTTGGGCGGTGGCTGCTGCATGTGTTGGGCTCCGGTTCTTTTCTCGAAGGCTCACAAGAGGAGGATTCTGGTGGGATGACTGGATCATGCTCACAGCACTGGTGAGAATCCCGAGGCCGCTACATCGCCATCTACCTAGGTAACCGACAGGCACTGACAAGACCAGGTCTGGGCCTCCTTTTTCTTCTTTTTCACTACGTGTTACAGTAAGTCCTGCTTGTGAACGACTTGGCTGTCGATAAAGGCCCCTAATCCCACCCTTCATCAGCTAATAAAGGAGTTGCTTGGCCAGTGGTTCCAAGAGGGCTTGGCCTGCACGTTTGGGCAGCCCCTTTCGACGCGACGAAGACGTACTTTTTCGGTCTCTACATTACTTCCTACGCCTACACTCTGAGTATTTTCACCACAAAGCTGGCAATACTGGCTTTTTACTGGAGAATCTTCTCCGCGGATCCCAGAATCAGGTGGCCACTGAGGATATTTGGCTTGTTTCTCGCAGTATGGATCGTCGTACTGGTAAGTAACGTCGAAGCCAATATAGTATTTCATCCACGGGGCGGTCAAGGGCTGATACTCATGTGCTTCGTACAGTTTCTGGTGCTCATACTCCAATGCCAACCAGCCAGATCGTTCTGGGAAAGATTTGATCTTGTCAACCCTCCAGACCCGTAAGACAATCCTTTTTGGTCATGGACCACTCTAGTAGATGCTTTGCAGCTTTTCAGAACGCGTTGCCTTTGGAACTTCGCCAGATAATTAACACGCACTAGATCACAATATCACTGCGGTGTGGATACCTTCAAGTTCTTTCTTGTGAACTCCACTATTAATACTCTTACCGATATACTGCTGATGGTGGTTCCACTGCCGTTCATTTGGAACCTTACTCTTCTCAAACCTCAGAAGATTGCCCTCGTGGGGATTTTCGCTCTTGGACTGTTGTAAGTGCTTCCGAGACCTCGATCTAGTGCGGTGACTTGTCAAGTTGGCTAAAGTCTCGACAGTGTCACAGTAGTCTCTATTATCCGGATTTGCTTCACCATAAATCTAGATGTGACGAGCCCTGATGTGATCTGGGACTCAAGCGACTCAACGCAGTGGACCTTAGTCGAGGTCAACGTCGCCATAATCTGCGGTACGACAGTCCCTCTTCAAAATCCACCGATGCCGTGTATATCATCACTGACGTCAATATCAGCATGTCTTCCCTCCTTGAAGCCGATCATGACTGTCGTCCTCCGTGGCCGGATCCACAACACGCAGTCAGCGACCAGCCGAGCACGCCACGGACCATCCCGCAAAGCACTTAGCGGATTCACCTCGACCAAGCAATCAAGCAGGGCCTTCCGACCCGATAAGGCTTTTCAGGGAACGTCAGAAGCGCCCTTGAGTACACCAAGAAGCACCTCCAACGATACACAACCCTTCGCGAGAGTGGCGGAGCAGGAGCTCGATATATATGCAGAGATGGAATTGACAGAGGTGGGCTCGATGAAATCGAGCGCGGATGCTGAAGATCCGGAACAATTTGGAAGGCATGGGCAATTAAGAACGAATAATGTTCCGTTGAAAGCTGTGGCTGGAACCACACAGGGCTTTTCTTAGTCGATCGCAGTTTCGAAATGCTTTTCGGGAATATGCTAACGTACAGTTGCTGATGATCAATGAGAAACGCACGGTGAAAGAAGCCAATTGCTATGCACCTTGAAAGACAGAAAACCATTTATCTTCGATGGGGCACTCGACGTTGTTGCTGACCATGCGGCACGCGTATCTGAGCCGCACTGAGGCGTGTGCTTTTGGATGCGTGGAAAAGCAGAGGCGTTTTCTATTTGAGGGGAGACTTGATTCGGAATCTATAGCTACAAAACTGTTCGAGTGGACTTTGTAGCCCTCAGAGGTTTCACCACGGCGACGCTCCCCCAAAATCTTCAAATAGGGCACAATTGTATCTGACTTGCCTCTGTCCCTGGCCGGTTCAACGCAACTGAGTTCGGTCCAAGCCATAAATTGAAATACCTCACTCGCCCTCTTCCCTCTTGAAATAGCGGTACGCAGCATTAGCGTAGAATATTGTCTCCATTATCCCATAAATAGAAAGGAAAACAATAATCACAATCTTGGTATTGCGGTTGGCTCCCATGCGGTCAAGAACAGATAGCCGACCCTCCTTCTTTGTCGAATCTGCCTTCTCTGACGCCGTGGCGGGATCCTGGCCCCGGCTTCTCGGATTGCTTCCGAGGTGGCGGAGCTGTGTTGGCACAATTGGGCGGGAAAAGAGGTGCTTCTGGTGGTGGATGAATGGGCGGCTCGCGTGGCCTGCCCTTGATGCATTGGGTGCAATGGCAGCCAGGCTGAATGCACCCGAGATCTTGGTTGCCAGGGCTGAAGACATTGACGAGAAGTGGCTTGACGAAAACAGATTTGTGATGTGCCTGGTGTCGTGTTACAAGATCGCTGCCTAGGGTGCCGAAGCTGAAAGGGGTGTGGTGGTTATCGGCAACTTGAAGCTTGCTATTGGTGTTCTTTGTAACAGATCTTGAGCCTTGGATGTGGGTGCACAGAAAACAACTCTTCTGTCAGACTGTGTACCTGTAGAAAACCTTTTGCTTTTGGAAAGTGATGGGGGACGTAGAGCAAGTGATGCATAATGAGCCATCCTGGGGGGTGGATGTCAGCCGGCGGAACTGAGACCCGGCTAGCACCAACAGCACAAGAGGCTGACGCTGATTGGCACCGCACACTGCTCTAGGCACTGGAGGCTGCTTACTGCAACACATTCAAAGTTTAGTGAGAATGCAGTCGTGGATCAGTTCCGTGACAGATGTGGCGTTGGTAGATCAGGAAGAATTTGGTCAGCCCTAGGAATTTCTCATGAACCACATGAAGTGCCAAGTGGCCTGTTCAAGCCTCAGCATCACGTTGAATCTTCAGGATTCAAACCTTGATTTTACAGAAGCTCAATTGCTGAGAGTCAATTAGCGGGTCACTATTTCTCATAGTTACTGATGCCAAGCTAGAGTTCCTCCCATGGGCTATGGTGAGCATTGGCATCACTTCCAACTCCAGGCTGAACAGAAGTTCCCAAAGGGTGACAACAGATTCTTGACCAAGTGAAGGGCTTCACAAAAGGTGAGCATCAGGTCAAGCATTCAGTCAGCCCCATAGACACAACAGCAGAAGAGACACAGCAAGAGAATACTAAGCCACGTACCTACATAGCTAGGTAGCTACGGCCTCCCATCCAAAGAACAAAAAAGAAAAAGACAAAAAGAACTTGAATGGAGGCACCAGGAGTTGAACCTGGGTCTTCCTGGTCGGCTCAGACACTATCTCTCCACACTAAGCATACAACACAGGTATTGTATCCAAACCATTTCGAGCTATTGCCTTTCATCGTCAGGAGTCATACCGTTAGACCATGCCCCCAAATTTGTTGAAAGATACAGAAAGCCATGGCTGATATGCCGTTGTCTCCTCGCAGGCTGGGGTCCCAGGCTACCTAGTCCACTGGCTAGACTGGCAACCTGCCTAGTTGCAGGCTGCTTCACAGCCTTTCTAATCCCAGGCTCCTCCCTTTGCCAAACATGCCCAGTTGCCCGGAGATAGCATGCGAGTTGTTAAAACCTTCAGATCAGACCAGAAGACTGCTCTACTGTGACAAAGAACATTCATTCACCTACTGGGACGTGTTTCTTCCCTACTATCCTTTCAAGCAGTTCAACTGGTGAAGAGGCTGGACCGTGATCCTCAACTGGGGTCTCACAAAAGGCAATCAAAGAGACATCTGTCCCGGGTTCTGTTTTCAGAGGCGGTGCAAATGTACTCCCAAAATATCCACAGAATCAGACCAAGGTGAAGTCTTCTGCATGCAGGTACCCGCAGGAACGAGTCGGAACAGGTAGTATTTCACTGTCCAAGTTCAATCCAACATCCGGTGAGAAAATTGGGATAAGCACATTCATGCTACTGTCGTTTCAAATGGGCCACAGACAAGATTTCCGGCTCAAGGCACATGTCACAGAGCGAGCAGTCAGATCGCTTACTGGTGTGCGACATCAATCAACCACCTCCTTCACTCACTTTCACAGAGCCCTTGACGTCCTGCTTGCCAATGCCTCCGGTCTTCAGATGCCCAAGAAAAGAGAAAACAGCCCTGACCCCTGAGGATGATGCTACGTCTCCCCCCTTCTGGGTGTTTTGGCTCCGCTCCGGACGCACTCCGACACACTGGATTGGTCTTCCAGTTTGAACTCAGAAAAGAAGCAAAATTACCATCAGACTTCTGGCAGACTTATCTCTGAGCTTCACCAAGGCCCTCGAAATTCGGACAAGTGGGGGACAGCTTGGAAATTCAACAAGCACAAGTCTCACGCATCTGCGAATTTGAAGCTGCGTCATGGAAGGCTCCAGGGCAAGAACCAATTGTAGAGTCCGGGATGCATGGGATGTAACAAGTCACATTAGAAGCAAAGAGAACGGCGACGCACAAGGCTGGAGTCAAGTTTCCTTGTTGGCAAAGCAGGTAATTGATGTCTCACGTGACTCCACCATGGTGTTTATTCTTACTTCACCGCTTCCACTTAGCTAGCACAGTATCAATTGATGTCGTCATGCACAGCCTCGACCGAATTTCGCTGAACATCATGGAAGTGGATCCTATATAAGCTGGCAAGCAAAAAGAAGCTGGCCAATGGGAAGTGGGAGGGTCTGGGTTTTGGGTACTGTTGAATCTGGGTGAAGCGTCTCGTCCAGCTGCACTGTTGGGAAGGAAATGCGCATACCACAGTCCCTACTGTGTTGGCCGTTACAGTATTTCTCAGGCATCAGTCCAACAGTCTCCCACCTAGGCACGCAGATCCCGCTGAACAGGCAGCACAGCAGTCTGAATAGAGTTCTGAGGATGGTCACATGAATGGAGGCTTACCAAACATCTGCGACATATCTGCGATAGCCGCAAGCAGAGACACGGAACCCAAGAATGACCTGGTGCAGTTGCGAGGCGCTCGTGTGTCTCAGTGCACTGATTCACCTGTTGGGCTTGTTTTTCTTGTTTTTCACATTTATTTGTTTGGCGAGAAAAAAAGAGACCGCCCCAAATCTGAAAAAACCAGAGTCTACTGTCTCACCAGAGTCTTCGATTTACTTCTGGTGAAAGTAAACAAAAACCCTCCCTACCTGTTCAAGCTAGCAGTCTAGCCTCATAGCCGAACGGGCAGGATCTATCGGGCCGGGTCGAGATTCCAATTCCGGCGCCACCTAGCCGCGGTTGGCGGTGGGGAGTGTCTCGCGCGCCTGTTGAGTGGTAAGCCATCAACGCAAGGTTACGAGCGAGACTAGGTTGTTCTAGTCCATAGAGGGGCAGCCTTTTATAAGGCAGAGAAGATTGTTCCATTTCACGGGACCAAAGTACGCTGCTGGGGCGTGTCAATCTCCCTCGGTGTGGCTGGTCCGTGGCGACAGGTTGATCGAGAGTCTCGAACCCCCTTGACGGGACGAGCGAAGCGAAGGCAGAGAGAGCAAGTGCGCGTGGAGGAAGTAGAAGAAAAAGCAACTCGAACGTTTACGGTGAAGCCGCGGACGAGGGAAAGAAGCAACGTGATCGTGTACGAGGATACAGATTGATCACCCGCTAGCAGGCAGCACGAAGCACACGAAATTGCCAGCTGTAAACCCCAGCTGTGACATGCCTGTACGAGGCTGGGGGTGCGCGACCTGGGGGCAGATGGGCCTTGTACGACATTGACGGACGGTGGTGCGAGAGAACACCTGTCGCACACCGGCTTCAGGGTGCGTGTGTGCGCGCGTGTGTACAGGACGGCCGCCCGCCGGCGCGCCGAGTTTAGAATCCTTGATGGACCCGCTGTGGTTTTCTTGGACCCTCGCCGTCCGTCACACGACGCGTGGTGCCGTTTCGCGTATCTGGAGAACGTCGGGAGGCCGTCGCGATCCTGCATGGACCCCTTCGGCCGTTCATTGTTCGAACCCTTCTTCCTTCCTCTCAGCGACACCGACAGGCACCGTTGGGATGGGTCGAGCGGGTCTTAGCTGCAAGGTTCCCGTCGACGTGGTACCAATTGGGGGAAGCTCGGGGGTGTGCCTCCTCCTACAAACCGACGACAACGGAGTCGCTGGTGGTGTTTGGTGGTAGTGCAGCCACACAAAAGCCGCAGGGCTCGATGGGCAGGTTGCGGGAGAGACACTGTTGAATTGATTGATTGATTGATCGGCTGGCTGGGCAGCACTGGAAGAGTTAGTCCACGCCCGGGGCAGTTAATGGGGGTTCAGGTGGAGCCGGGTCGAGTTACACGCGAGGCCTGGGGAGTGAGACACGGGCATCGAGGGGGTGTCAGATTGCATGCTGTCTGTCTCTGCGTGTGCGGTTGGATGATTGGACCAAGCATGTTGGATGTGCCGTGATGGGGATTTTCCTTGCTCGAGCAGGCATTTTGTGCACCAGCAGACCAAGGAGCTGTAATGCACGACGCCCGTTTCGGCGAATCTCGAGTTGACAAATTGGCAAATTGGCAGATTGACCACCGACGCTGCCGGTCAGGAGATTGATGCATTGCACAATTGATGTTTTGAAAGTGCTGTTGGTGCACCACACACCTCCGCTTGGTGAGCAGGGGAACGTGGGCAAGAGCCAGCCAGCAACAAGCTGTTCTGCTGTTACCATGGCCAAATTGGCCAAGTCTGGTTTAGCATTGTCGGACGGCAAGCGGCGTCTACCACCACGGACCACCAGATGGCAGTCTAATCGAGTGTACTTGAACGGTACGTACCTGTTGTGGTGTGGACTTTGTACCCTGTACCACAAGCACCGTCCGTGGCATCCGTTATTGTACGTGGACGCACCTGCAGGACGAGGTGCATGTGCCTGTGCCATTGCCATTGCATGTCGATTTCAAGCAGCAGCAGCAGCAGGCAAGAGTGGAGAACCAAAACCAAGCAGTCTCGACTACGGACGTAGACAATGCAGGGAGACCAAGACAGGCCAAGTCCGTCTCGTCGCTTCGGTCACGCTCACAAGGCGAGGTGTTTGTTCCTTCTGTTCATGTATGTCTGTGCTCCGTGCGCATTTCTGTACCTGCTCGTGTACACAGCAAGCACAGTAGTCCGACCACCAACCATGTGGAGGCGGCAGGTGCAGGTGCAGGTGTCGCAGTTGCATTTCGCAGGTGCAATAGGAGGTGCAATCTCGTGTGGAGGGTGCTTTCCGGGCGGGCGTCCAAGAGCTGAGGGAACCCGGAAAATGGTGACTCGATAGAATTGAGTGATTCCCTCTCTGCTCCTCTCGTGTGCAGTGGCAGAGTGGCGGTCTTTGCTTCTTCTTATCTCCAAGACCAGAGATAGAGACGTACCCAAGCATCCTTCTTCCCTGTTAGCTCGATCGGTCCTGCCAAGACTGCTCCACCCGCTGCCCATTTTGGGACGGGGCTCGACTGGGGACTTGGACTGGGACTCGACTATCGATTGCAGTCTGCAGAATTTCTCATGGCAAATGGTGAGCAGCTGGTCGAGTCCTCATCTGCTTTTTTCTCTCTCTCTCTCTCTCTCTCTGTGCACCCAGCCAGCCCAGCCTCAGCTGTAGGGACATTGTTGGTGGATTTGTTTGAAATTCGAATTTGGATCAATTGATGCACCCAATTCCTCCCGAGATACCGTCCGGCAACATCCTCCGTCCCATCCGCCCTAATCCTCTCCCTGCCCCTGCCACGCTAAGAAACGTGGGGGAGACACACCACAGAGAACCACACTTTCAGACTCGCTGCTGCCCCGACTTCTACTCACCTGCAGTGCGATCCAGAGTACTTGTTACAGTCGCGGTAACTTCTCTACTGTGTACTCTGCACCGTCCATCCCGCAGCGGCACCTGGCGACAGGCATTCGGATGACACCGGCCCACACCTCGTCCGCCCAGGCCCTGCACACCAACAGATACACATTCCCATGGGTTAGGACCCCTAGCTCGCGCAGATAAGCACTATCTGCCACAGCTGAATGACACAGGCAACGACACTCTACCGCCCAGAGCCGGGTCTTATTTTTCCTGTGATTTTTATAAGAGCACCGACATCGCCCGTCTCTGTCCTCCGGCATCGTTGTTGACTCTGACATCGCCTGTTCTGCTCTGTTCTGCTGTGCTGTGCTCTGCTCTGTTTTTGTTCTATCCTTTCTGGGTGCTTTCGCTGTCACTTCCACAGCAACTTGTGGCTCAGGTGCTGACTAGGTCACTCACTCACCACCGACCAACATCTGTCACCCCTCACTCGCCACTGCTTGCGGAGACAGCATAGCATAGCTGTCCAGCTCTACGGACCGACAATATGGATGAGGACCAGGGACCTTCGCAGATCGTCCCAGAAAATGGCAACAACAAGAAGACCATGGGCGAACGCGCCCGTGCTCTGAAGCACATGTTCTTCACCAAGGACGGCCTCGTCGGCGACTACGACTACGGCTTCCTCTTCACCCCGAGCATCCCCTTCATGCGGAAACGGCCACAGGCAGCTCCCTTTTTCGGCCTCAACGACAAGATTCCCGTGGTGCTCGCCCTGCTGCTCGGCTTCCAGCATTCCCTGGCCATGCTTGCCGGCCTCATCACTCCTCCTATTATCCTGGCGGGCCAGGGCGGTGCCAACCTGAACGCAGAGCAGGCCCAGTATCTCGTTTCAACCGCCTTGATCGTCTCAGGCCTCCTCTCGGTCATTCAGATCACCAGATTTCACATCTTCAAGACACCGTACGAGCAGAAACCCCCGAATTTGTTGCAGACAGAGGTAGTACCTGGATAAGCTGACACCGAGACGCAGATACTACATCGGCACTGGAATCATCTCCGTGGTCGGAGTCTCCTTCTCCATCATCACCGTGGGAACGGGCGCCCTGAGCCAGATGTACTCCAACGGCTACTGCCCAACCTCAGAGGACGGGACGAAGCTGCCCTGCCCGGACGGATACGGCGCAATTATCGGTACCG
Organism: Diaporthe longicolla; assembly: GCA_000800745.1. Taxonomy (NCBI): domain Eukaryota; kingdom Fungi; phylum Ascomycota; class Sordariomycetes; order Diaporthales; family Diaporthaceae; genus Diaporthe; species Diaporthe longicolla. The sequence goes on from JUJX01000457.1 coordinate 16,073, forward strand.
CCGCCGTCTGCTCGCTGATCGAGATTCTCCTTTCCTTCCTCCCGCCAAAGGTTATGCTACGCATCTTTCCACCCATCGTGACCGGCCCCACCGTCATGTTGATCGGCATCAATCTCATCGAGAGCGGGTTTCAGAATTGGGCTGGAGGCAGCGGCAACTGCAAGACAGCGGAGCCGGGATTCAGTGTCTGCCCCAGCGATGGTGCAGCACACGGACTTCCCTGGGGTAGCCCCGAGTATCTCGGCCTTGGCCTCTCCGTTTTTGCAACTATCATCATCTGCGAGCGCTTCGGTGCACCCATTATGAAGTCCACCTCGGTCGTCATCGGCTTGCTGGTCGGCTGCATCATCGCCGCAGCAACAGGTTACTTTGACAGGTCCGGCATCGACGCTGCCCCGGTGGCAAGCTTCATCTGGGTGCATACATTTAAGCTCACGGTCTACGCGCCGCTGGTGCTTCCGACCATGGCTGTGTTCATAATCTGCGCCTGCGAGGCTATTGGTGACATCACCGCTACGTGCGACGTGTCACGCCTTGAGGTGGAAGGAAAGTTGTACGAGAGTCGGATTCAAGGTGGCGTCCTGGCTGACGGTATCAACGGCTGCATCGCCGCATTGTGCACCATCACGCCCATGACGACCTTCGCCCAGAACAATGGTGTCATTGCTCTGACACGCTGCGCAAACCGAAAGGCCGGCTATTGCTGCTGCTTCTTCCTGGTGATCATGGGTGTATTCGCCAAGTTCGCCGCCGCCCTGGTTGCCATCCCATCTTCCGTCATCGGCGGCATGACCACCTTCTTGTTCACGAGTGTCGCCGTGTCGGGTATCGCCATTATAGCAAAAGGCGTGCCCTTCAACCGCCGCAACCGTTTCATCCTCACCGCCGGCCTGGCCCTCGGCTACGGCGCCACCCTCGTCCCCAACTACTTCAGCAACGTCTTCGAGCACGCGAACCCCAGCACCAGCCTGCGCGGGTTCCTCAACGCCATCGACCTGGTCATGGAGACAGGTTTCGTCATCACGGCCTTCCTCACCATGTTCCTCAACCTGGTCCTGCCCCTCGAGGTCGAAGAGACCAAGGCCACCACCGACGAGGCCGCGTCTAGTGTACGCGCCCCTAGTAATATGGACACCGAGGGCGGAGCAGTGCCTCCTGGGGAGCTGAAAAAGGCTTGACCGGATGGGGTGTGAATATGGACGTATGGTATAATTATTGTATTTAATGTGGCACTACGCTCCTAATAGGGAGCAAGCGCTTCTTGTGGCGTTATTGGTAGATACAGGTCCTCGCATCAATGCTAAAACTGCCAATGGCAACATGGCCATTGGCCCTTACTTGGCCTTTCCAACTCTTATATACAGTTATTAGTTCCTTGTCCTGGCGGTCATGGCTGGTCAATATCCATAGAGCCTGCATGCGATCCCACTTTTCTTCTCAGCCTGTAATTAGGGGCGTCCACTGGACAATAGCCCTCCATCGTGGGTATTAAGCATTTGTAATGATGAACGTTTTAGCTTGTTCGCTTTTGATGTCGAGTGTGCTTCATCTCTTGGAATTTGTATTCGTGAATTCCGAGTGAACAGGCCATCAGAAATTCTGATCAGTGTCGATTTCCACGGATCCGGGTCCGCGGGAGACAAAGCCACGAGAATAGGGGTCGGAGCTCGATGTGGGATGCAAGTAACGTGGGAAAATGAGAATAATCGTTGTTTGCGCAATACTGCCGTTGTGTATGCTGTGGTCAGGGAGTGGACAGAGTGTTCGAACCGCGTCGTCCGCAGCTCTGGATTGGGGTGTGCCTTTTTGGGCTGGGATCTTGTGGGCTGGGATGGCAGTCGTTCTACAGCAAGATAGGTATGAAATTGGCCAGTTATTTTGAATGATATGGGTAGGAAAAATCTGTCGAGGAGCCTCCCATGGTAAAACTTTTAAGTCTTGTACATCTGCTTCCTAAGCTTCTACGTCTCAGTCTCCTACATCTTAGCATCCTGGTTCTTGCCCTCCTACTTCTTTTATTCTTTCTTCTTGACGTCTTAGCTCCTGGGTTTCTGGCTCTCAGTCTCCTAGCTCCCTATGCTCTACTCTGCTACCTCCTATTTCCTGCACATGTGCCCTCCCATTTCACGCCTGGTATCTCGTGCCCCTCACATTATTCCAGTCATACGACAGAATCATATGTCTCAACGTCTAATAGAACGACCTGGTATTAGCAACCTCATGAAGTTACTTCCAATCACTATGAAGCAATGCCGAGGTCTCCGGGACCACACGGTCTGCTTCCAATTTTCTCTGTCATTAACAGAGGGGACACGAGTTCGTCAAAATTTTCACCTATGCTCTATTCGTGCAGAAATTACGCCATTATTTACCATTAGATCCGAGATTCGCACCCATAAAAGCAGAAGGTATACCGGTACAAGATTAACGGACTAAGTGTTTAAATGTGGCTAATAAGAGCTATAGAATATATAGGATAACTCTAGTTAGGTTGATACTAAACTAGTTATCTCAAAGGACCCTCAGGGGGGTATCTTATACGACGGTGTCCTGCAGGAGTGTGTTTTATAGGAGCCCTACTAGTAGAGGCTATCCTATAGGAGATTATTATATAGGGCTTTCAGGTGGAGAACGAGGATTCGCAGGGCAAAAAACGGAGGGTACAGGGCAAAATCCCCCTTTTCTTAATTTTTTAAAGTAATAATTAAGATATATATTTATTTATTTCTAATTTTATATTTATTTATTTTTTAACTATTTAAATATATAAAATTTTGCGGGTGCGAATCCCCGATCTCTTTACCGCAGGCACGTAGTGCATATATTCAATCAGGCATGAGCCGTCGTGCCTTCTCAAGTGGCCGAAATGGCTCTTGACCCGCGTCAGGCAGAAGGAGCGAGCACCGGACGGCTGGGCGACTTCAACTTGGGAGGGAGCGGAGGTAGTTGGGCTAAGACTCGCCTCCTGTCGGTCTTGCTGACCTGCAATTCCTCTCCCCCGACACATTTAGACATTGCTGCACTGCATCGATCCAACAGCCGTACTCATCATCAAGTTCATACCAATCAACAAGCCTCTACCCATCCGCAACCCCACCATGGCTGGTTCCAGCACGGACCTTGGCAAAACAGCTGCCCAGGGCCATGCGGGCCCACAGGATCCCACGACGCCATCCACCGCGATCGCCTCAAGCTATGCCACCCCTGACGAGAAGGGTAAAGCCCCCGAGACCACCAACGATCCTCTCCAGGAGTTGGCCGACCAAATAACCCAAAGACTGGATGGAGAGCAAGAGAATGAGTTCAGCTTTGAGGTTGACAGCCCCAGCATGAGCTTCGTCCAAGGCGAGGCTGATTTCCAGGGGAAGCTACAAGCCTACAAGATGGTACGGAACAAACGTGGAAATCTGGATCCAGACGACGACTCGATGCCTCAGGAACTCGTGAGGGAGATTGCGCTGGCGATGACGTCCTTGGAAGACGCCCGAGGGAAGACGAGCGCGAAAAAGGACATCGAGTCAATGAAGGAGACCGACGTCATCATGTTGGCCTGCATGGTTTTGGTGAGCCTAGCAAGACACTTTTGTGCTGGCTGCTTACGGACTAATCAATCATGACACCGGCACAGTCTACGGTTCGCAACGCGCACAGGGTCCTGCGCAAGACATTGCCCAGGACTAAGAGTGCGATGGCCTACAAAACCTGGAACGAGCGCCTCGAGGCAGTCATCAAGTGGCTCAAGGTTTCGAAGGCCGCGGTTGGCAAGCTGTACTTCGACTGCGAATTGCACGCCTAGGAACTCGCTGTCAATGTGCAGAGCAAACTGAATAAACTTGAAACCCAGGTGGCCGATAAGAACGGCAGAGGCGAAGCCGCAGAGCCAGAATCCTCGGATCATCCTCAGGCTGAAAACGCAGCTGGTCTCACCTCCTCGATGCCTTTTCAGGCAACGCCGCCGAGGGTGGTTCAAACAAGAAACAGAAGCTGGAGTCGCAGGAGGTCGTCGCTTGATCCCCCATTGCCCAGCAGCAACCCGCATGTGCATGACTTTAACCCTGCTATTGACGGTCAATTCATGACTCAAGAAGAATGGGAAGAATTGGGAATGAGTTCACCTGCTTAGTACCTACCTAGTACCTTAGTAGGGAAATAACACATCAATTACTAAAACGGTTCTTCGAATAAAACAGATTGATTACACAATAATGGCTTTTTCTTGATGAGAGATTGTCCTCTTTGAAAGCATCCCCTGTGAGGTCATCCGTTAGGAGTCTGCCACTCAAGACGCTATCTCTCGGGAGGTTATCTCTCAGGATGTCAGGAAGTTACCGTATAGAAGGCTGCCGTGTCGGAGGTTGCACATGTGTCCTCTCGAGGGTATGAAGATGTTATAAAGGAATTATCACGTAAGAGGCTATAGCATAGGAGTTTATGATATAGGAGGTTGTCACATAGGAGATTATCTCACAAGAGGTTATTATATAGGAGGTTACCATATAGGACGTTATTATATATGAGGTTGTCACATAGGAGATTGTCACGTAGGAGGTTCTGATATAGGAGAATTTCCTCTAAAAGGGGAGGAAGCTGTCTTACAGGACGTTATCTTGTAGGGGGTTGTCTCATGGGAAGTTATGACATAGAAGGATAGCTTCCAGGGTATCCTCTAGTAGGCTAGGAAGATATGCTATGTAAAGATGTCTTGTTGAAAGTTGTTTCATGAGAGGTGGTCAAATGGGAGGTTGTCTTGCAGGAATTAAGTTAGAGAACGGAGATTCGCAAGGTAAAAAACGGAGGGTACAAGGCAAAATCCCCCTTTTTTAATTTTTTTAAAGTATTTACTAATATATATATATATATATATATATTTATTTCTAGTTTTATATTAATTACTTTTTTAAGTATTTAAATATATATAATTTAAAGTTATTTAAAATTATATTTATATTTTTATTTTAGTTTTTATCTAATATATAGTACTTACTTTATAAAGCTATAACTTAATTTCTAGTAAAGTTATAATTATAAAAAAATATCTTTAAATACTTTATATTCTATAGTATATTTTAGAATAAAGGCTTCTACTTAAAAAAAATCTAATTTAAAGTTAAAATTAAAAGTATAAAATAGAATATTTTTAAAGAATTTAAAATAAACTCCTTTTTTTTAAATATTAATACTATAGTAAATATTATAAAGTTTTATTTTATATAAGAAAAAAATAGAAATTTTAAGGATATTTAATATATATAGTTTAGTAT
>JUJX01000458.1:0-20240 GCA_000800745.1 Diaporthe longicolla
TTGTCTCCGCCAATACGCTGGAGTCTGTTGGAAAGCTAACTTATAAGGTTGTCTTGACTCAGGGGCACTTCCAAACGACAGTTGTCTCCACCAATACGCTGGAGTCGGTTGGAAAGCTGACTTATAAGGTTGTCTTGACTCAGGGGCACTTCCAAACGACAGTTGTCTCCGCCAATACGCTGGAGTCTGTTGGAAAGCTGACTTAGGTTGTCTTGACTCGATTTAACCTTGAATTCCACCCTGAGGTGAGATTGTAAATACTGATGCGATGATTGAGCCTAATAAGACTCCTGAGTCCTCGGTGGCATGCTGGTGGGGAAAAAGAAGTGCAATACAACAGGACTGCGTTTTCATCTTGATTGGTGGACCTCGTTTGAATTCTGCATCCGTCTCTTCGTGTCTCTTTGCCTTTTCTTCCACTGCAACCCTAGGCAGTAAGGTTCTTCTCGGAACCATACGACTAAGCATGGCAACTTTATGTTTTCCTTTTGTTGAGGGAATGTTCTGCAAGCAAGGTGTTTTCTACCATGAGGGGAAACCATGCGTGGGTGAAGTAGTTATCGTCACATTGCCAGGGCCTAGAGGATAGCCTTGTCGTTAACGCAGGCCGTTGAGCGCCTGGATAGTCTGTCGAAGCGGCAGGGGAGACATGAAGCGACAGCCGGAACGTTAATAGCTGCTGCTTCTGAATGACAGCCCAATAGTAGCTGATACAGCCGACAGCAAGATCGCACAGCGAAGATTCTTGTGTTTGCACCGTACAAGCTAGTATCCTTCCTCCTGCTGCTGCGCACCTGGCGACGTGGATTTGTAGGAATACAACTTTGATACAAGTATTCTTCAGCACATGTTCAAGCTAGGATGACAAGTTGATTAGGCGTGATCCCTAGTCTGCATTTACTTTCTCCTTTTGAGAATAGCAGAATTAAACGTGATGAACGGATGACTGCTTTACTTTAATATATTGATAATTCATTAAGCCAAGGAAGCTTATTACTGCCCTCGCTCGGCTCATCGTCTGATTCTCGAACGTAAATTAGATCAGTAGCGGCTTCCTCCTCCTTCACAATCATGGAGATATCCAATATGTCTACCTGAATATATGTACATGTGTACTAGTTACAGCTAAGAAACTCCGTGATTTGGGAGACTTTTGTCGTCATCTGCGTTACGAAGCTCGTTATCCTGGCATGGTGTTGCAGCGTGTGTCGTCCGACAATGTCAAGACCAACGAGATTCAGGAACGCGTGTAATAGCTGCCACGCTGCCAAGGTGTGTATGATGACCGCATCCACACTGTGTCTGCTCAGAAAGGGGATTCATGCACGTCGCTGCTGGCGGGTGAAAGCATCGTTGAGAGGTTGGATCTCAACTGACATGTGTGTTCAAGGTCAAATGCAGCGGCCAGAAGACAGGTTGCGACCGGTGCACGGACTTGCATCTGTACTGCAAGTACGAAATCTCCATGGTGGGCAAGGTCCCCGGCCTGCGATGCCGTGGAAGCAGGAGATCTGCCCAGCCGCCAGACGATAGAGGCCGGGCAAATGCAGCCCTCACCTCGACGGCGACATCTGTTCACGCGCTGTCACCACCAGTCTCGGAGACAGGCACGATTATGGTGGGCGGTGGATCACAAAACACTACTGCAAGACCCGAACATCAAGGTGAGAACGCCACGTCACGGTCACAGGACTGTGCGCGTTTGTCAAGCCCGCCGAGGCTATTCGCGCCTGGGGATGATGGCGACTACTTTGATATGCTGCATCAAAGCGAGTTCAACTTTATTCAATTTCCGGAGATGAACCCAGATGCTTCCGACACTACTCTTCTCAATGGAGAGATTCTCAAGGAGAGGTGTGATGGAGCAACCAAGCATTGCGAAGGACATCAGTGGTACCCCACTGTAAGTCCAGGCCTCAGGACAGATTCGAGCCACTGCGAGGCCTTCGATAGTGCTCAATTGGATAGCTCGATCTCCAATTGGGCCTCTGGTCCCCCCAAAGCCCATGGCCCAAATTGCAGCTCTGCAAATTCTGTACGGATGGCCCCGACACCATCGGATATTTTGCCACCTCCTGAACTCCCCAGTGCGGGCCAACCCATTTCTTTTGAGCCTGCATCGGATGCGGGAGGTTTTGCTGGTGGCCAAGTCAACCAAATGGCAACTTGTGTCAAGATCATCCAAACGCTCATCTTGAAGGAAGCAGCAAAGATGGCTACGTTGGATATCATTCTCAGCGATTGCAAAAGGCACATTATGTGGCTCAAGGAAACAATGCAGGATGATGAGTTCGAGCGGTCGGCAGCCTGCCGCAGTATGGTCTGCACAGCCTTTAATCTCATTATCGGCCAGCTAGAGAGATGCGTGGTCGTCGATGCCACAGCCGAGCCCGTGGAAGTCGACAGTGGCGCAATCAACTCTCTCGCCTCGTCCTCGCACGCCACGGGCGAGACCTCAGTGCCAAACCTTCGCTTCCGCTGCCCGTTGCCGAGTGTCAGCTTTGGCGCCTTGCATTATGATGGAAAGGAGCAACTTATTTTCTGTAGTAACCTCATGCAAAACGAGGCCTCCCGGGCTCTTGGAATGGTGAGCTTGCTACAGCGACGGCAGGCTGGCAACCAAAAATGTCATGTTAATGCAAGCGCCGCCAAGGTACATGATCTCTGGTGCAACGAGTTCACAGCGCGGTTGCAAAACTTGCTTCGTCTGTTGGGTCAAGCGCAATTCTGATGCCCGGTACTGAGAGGCTTGCTACATGTGGACACGTGGTTACGAGCCTTGGAAGTGGTTGCGGAACATGTCGCCAGGGATATTCTCAGTCAATCAGTCTGCCTTTTCGGCTTAGTCTCCTCCGTTCCGGCAACCTCAAATGCCAGAGCTTTCTCTCTCTCCAAGAAATCTAGATAGAATTACCCAGCTTAGGGAATCTTGTAAAGTTTACCTGCAAAACCCGCTGAGAAAAATTGAAGTACTTGGTAAAGACCAGTTGACCTCAATGGAACTGCACAACAAGAAGGAGATTTTCTCATCTTCACAAAGGTGATGTTCACAAGTGAATCTGGTATATCTCAAGTGTACAGGTACTTGGACCTATTGATTGACATATTCTGTTCTTTTTCGTTCAACCATTCCAAACTCTTCATTATCTGAAGAGGTCCGGAGCGCAACTTGCTTTTCACCACAACAGAGAAGCAAACCAAGTAATGCGATTCCCATACCGGCATACCATGTCATTTTGAGGGCATGGGTATACAGCTTTATAATCTTCTCTCTTACTATCTCGTCTCGGATAGACATGAGATATGCACGTGTACTGAAACCCAATGCACCACCATTGACCAGGTTACTCTTCACGGTAGTCGGGATATTCAGCGGCTCAATGTGGTTGTCAACATCGGTGTTAAAGATGACAGCTGGAATGGTAATTCCCCAGGTTACCGCCAGTTTCTGTATGAATCCGAAAGTCGCAGTGGATGACGCATTCAAGGCATCGGGAAGAGAAGCCTGTAGAGCAGTGAGCGGTGTGCTCATGGTGAAGGCAAGGCCAGTAGAGACGATAATCTCAAGGAACACCAGCTCCACCAGCTTGGTATTCTGGTCGACGCGGGTGAAGAGTCCAAATGCCAAGGCCATCAACGAAAAGCTGGCAACGTGAAGAGGGAGGTATTGTCCTGTGATTGAGACAAAAATGCCTGCTAGAATTGCCATGATGATCAGGGTAAGGTTGTTTGGGATCAAATACACCCCAGCCTGCGTTGGCGTCCTGAGCTGAACACCCTGGAAGAAAATCGGGAGGAAGTATGCCGCCCATGCTAGGAGTACTCCGGAGCAGAATGTGAGTGCAAGTGCCGTAGATGAAGTCCGATTTTGAAAAATCTCTAGTGGAATGATTGGCGATTTGCAGGCGGGCGTGGTCTCATACAATATGAAAGCCGCAAGCCCCATACAGCCAAGTATCAATGGGAGGATAACACGCCATGACGACCAGGAGAAAACGCTCTGGCCGCCCATCACGATGCCGAGCAATAGGGCAACTACCGCACCGATGAAGATGGTGTTGCCTACATAGTCAATTCGGACGAGTGCATGCATCCAGGTCGGAGACCGCTCATGCTTTGTAGATAGAAACAAAGCCACAGCCACGACTGCAAAAAACATGTTGCTCAGTAAAGATACTAGGGGAAAGGATCAAGATTCCGAACGGCACGTACATGCTAACCCTCCAACGGGAAGGTTGAGGTAGAAGATCCAGCGCCAATTCCGCTCGGCGATCAACCCGCCAATCAGCGGTCCCAGCGTTGCAGCCACTCCAGCACTGGCCGTGTAAATGCCAATGAACTTTGCTCGCTCACGCAGGGGGACAAGGTCGCATACAATGAGGTCCTGGAGCATCAACAAAGCTCCCGATCCCACGCCCTGCACCGCTCGGCCGCCAATGAGCATCGCCGGGTTGGTTGCACCTCCTGAGAGACCGCTGCCAAGGATGAAAAGCCCAACGGCGAGAAGCGTCATGTATCGACGGCCAAAGATATTGGCCAGCTGGCCGAACAGCGGCTGAACCGCTGTCATGGCAATGGTGTTGACGTTCGCAAACCATACGTACTTGTCCTGGCCGCCAATCTCGTTTGTGATTGTTGAAAGCGCCGTTGTGGAGACAGTAGTGTCGAGGCCGCCGAGGAGACTAGTCAGGCAAAGGGCTGCAAAGACTAGATAAAATCTGAGATCACGCCGTTTCGAGCTGGAGTCATTAAGGTCCTCGCCCAAGCCGGCGCCAGCGAATCCATTGGTTGGATGAGTATCATGTTGTCCGTGTTCCGGCACGCTTTCATGGCTTACCAAGTATTCAACATCGTCACGGCTGAGCAGAGTCATCCCTAAGGCTATAGAATTGCCAGTTCGAGTCGCTTGTGACATACAGGATTCCTTGCTGCGCAGTTCGGACATCTCGGCTGCTGGGATCGACGGAATATCGCAATGTATTTGAGAAGCTGCTACTGCCAAGGGCTCCATGCTCTTGTTGACGTCTTGAAAAGCGAATTCTCGTAGGAGAGGGCAACTTTTGTTGTCGTATTTTATAGCCAAGATCACCCGGTCAGCGTTATTTAATGAGAACAGACATTTATATGGTAAAGAACAGAGGGTACAGGGTAATAAGTACCCACCGACTGAGTAAAGCACCCTATTTAACATTACCTTATATATATATATATATACTATTTATACTAAGTATTTCTTCTACCGTCTACTACCTATAAACCTAATAATCCCTCTTTACCTATTAAATAATACTCCTTTACTAACTATTTATACTATATAATATAAACTAAATTCTTCTTATAATTAATTATTTACTACTAAAATTATATTTTTCTCTATTCTAATTAAATTTCCTAATATTATAGTAATATCGCTAGTTTATAATTATAGCTTCCCTAAGCTAAAGTAATAAATAATAAGAAAAAAAGTAGCTAAAATAATAAAGTAGAAAAAATAATAATAGTAAGTGAAAGTAATAATAGTAAAAAGTATATAGTAATAAATATATAGTTAATAACTCTCTCTTATTATTTTATATAGCGAATTAGTAGTGTAAATTAATAGGTTTGTACTAGGTATATATTACCCTATACCCTCCGTTTTTTACCCTGTAAATCTCCGTTCTCTATTTAATTTACTTTAATCGAAAAGGTCGGGCTCTCCCTCCCCTTTCCCCAAGAAACAAGGTCTCAAGGATGTCACGAGAAGTGCAGTAGATTCATTCCGTTGGGGGCGGGCTTCAGTGGAGCCATGCAATGCCGAAGTCGTGCAGTAGCCGGAAAGCATCTTTCTCTTGGCAAAAAGGTCTTACAGCAAGCCATGAAGTCTATGTCGTTCTGTACAGAGGACAAGTCGCCCGGTGCCCGTGCCGTCTGCATGTACGACAGAAACTTGCATCGAGGCTTTCTCGGAGTCCGAATCTCGATCATTGACTCAAGGCCGGCCCCAAACGTAGGACGTCAGAGGAATTTGGCGGCGATACTTTGCTCACATTGGTTCTCAAATAGATGCGTCCAACCGTCAGTGTCACATTTTAAAGACAGAATTTTGAAGCTGATAGAAAATGGCTATTACATCTGTTGCGCTCCCAGACGTTCTGGTTCTCGGGGCTGGCCCTGCCGGTCTGAGCGCCGCACTCACGTTGGCTCGCGCATTGCAGACGGTCGTGGTGTTCGACTCGGGAATATACCGTAATGATCGCGCCACGCACATGCACACGCTTCCTACCTGGGACCATGTCAGCCCGGCCGACTTCCGAAAGGCTGCACGCAAGGAGATCTTGTCCAGATATGAGACGGTCAAGTTTCAGGACACCACACTCACCAAGATCGCTGGACCCATCGCCGACCCAGCAGGGAGCAGCAAGTATTTCGAAGTCGCTGCCGACGACGGACAGGTGTGGCGTGGCAGGAGTGTGATCTTAGCCACGGGTGTACGGGATGTGATTCCAGACCTCGTCGGCTACGACGACTGCTGGGTGAGGGGTATCTTTCACTGCCTGTTTTGCCACGGTTACGAAGAACGTGGGGCCGAGTCGGCCGGGGTTCTCGCCATTCCACCACTATCTGATGTCAGACCGGTCTTACACCTGGCTCGCGGTGCCAAACAACTCGCCAGAAAAGTCACTATTTACACGGACGGCAATCAAGACTTGGCGGCCTCGCTCTCCGCTGCCTTGCGCGTGGACGAATCCGGCGGTACTGTTATCGACTCGCGGCCCATCGCGCGGTTGGAGAAGATAGAGCCGGTAGACACTGTAACCGACGTGACGATCCATTTCTCTGATGGTTCAGCCCCGAGACGCGAAGGTTTCCTGGTGCATCGGCCAAAGGTGGAGATTAATGGTCCGTTTGCTCAGCAGCTTGGCCTGCGGTTGACTCCTGAGGGTGACATCTTCACCAATATTCCTTTCGGGGAGACGAGCTTGCCTGGGGTTTTCGCTGCTGGGGACTGTGGGAGTGGTGGCAAGATCGTGTCCAACGCGCTCTATACGGGAGCCTGTTGCGGCGCTGGGGCTACGGCGAAGTTGCAAGCTCGATACGACACTGTTTGAGGTATCATGGTTTTGGGGTCGTCTTGATCTAGTTAGGCAGGCAAAGAGTGGTCGCAAAAGATATCTCACACAACGATGCGATGTTAATCGCTTTTGGGTTTGGTATCTAGTTTGGAGGCTTGCGGCTAAAGCACGAAGCGCGTATCTGTTCAAAGATAGGTTCATAATGGAGACCCGCCTCTTTTATCAACAAGACTATGGGAACTTTCTGACCTAAGTGCCAAGGAATACGCCCCTTGAAACATGCTGTTAAAATGTAGGCAATAGGTAGGGTGATAGGGCCCAAGGGCATCTAGCCTACGACAATATAATTGAATCCAAGGGAAGAAGTCTCTCTCTAAATGGCCTAGCTTTATGCAAGCCTCTCAATAGCCACATATCCTCTTGGCAGTCAGGGCCCGAAGGGCCCGACGGCCCCACGTGACGAAGTTCCCTTGCATTAGCCCAACGCAAACGCTGCTTTCTGCATCATATTGTCTTGCTCCTGGCTGGCAGCCAGCAGAAATTACGTGACTGCCAGCTATGAACTAGCTGGTAGCAATCCGACTTCATTAAAGCAATGGCCGACAATGTAGATAAAGTTCCAGAATATTTTTCTTTTCATCCATGACTACCGAAAATGAGCACGCAAATCTCATAGAGACACCGTTTTGCTAGATCCCATAACTAGACACAAGGAGCTTCAATGCCAGAGATGAGAGCGACAAGAAAGAGATAAGTATATCTGGAAACAATAAGACACAACGACGTTTCAGGGAAAATACGGGAGAAAACCTTTATTGAAAAGGAAAGGAGTAGATTAAATTTGAGCAGAGTGTCCCATCACGTAACGAGCTATCTAGTACAATCTTTTTATAGCTACCCTAGGGTAATTTGCCGGGGCGGCTGTCCATGAAACACCGCACACGACTCCGAGTTGCCTCTACCTACGGAATAGGTATTCTTTGTGCGAGTGACTGGAAGAGAGGAATGGGGGCGTCCTCAGCCAGCCTGACCCGGTGCTGAACAGCGGCTGCGAGAGGCAACGAGAACCAGAACGAGCAAATAACCCAAGCATACCCGAAAAGACGAACTGCCCAATTTTCAGCACCACCCGGCGCCCCAAATCCTGCACAGAGTCCCCATTGAAAGAAATCCTCAAGCGTGATAGCTACAGATTGCCACAAAAAAAAGGAAACCATTCCCACCGTGCGGTCCTGCAGCGTGATGTTGGCAGGGGCTGGCAGGATCAGGATGGACCCCGCATGAAAAGCCCCCGAAATAAGGAACGCCGTGTATAGATGCACGTATGAATATGCAGTTGTTCCTTTCTTGAGGCCCAAGAATTTTGCAAATCCGGTAGAGAAGGACGTCAGACCTTTGCGGATGAATTGGTGCCAGAATCGATTCCAGAATCGACGAACAGTCCATGCACTGGCAATTTTGCCAAACAGAGGAGGCCAATCCTAATATGTTACTGTAAGCTCTTGTAGTAGCGGCTAGATATTAAACCAGCACGGAGAAAGCTCAAGTCTTTGCAGGGTGACTTACCTCAGGTGCGCACACACCCAACAGGACCGAAATTATCGACAGTAGAATATAACCACTATTGATACAAAAGTATGGCGTTGCCCCATAAACAAATGCCAGACCAAGGCTTACAAGCGGACCGCCCCTCCTTATGGTGAGATTCTTGGTGTCGGCATAGGTGGATCCGGTCAGCGGATCGATGAAGAACAACCTGGCCCCCAGCTGCGTGAATAGGGCCATCATCGTCGTGGCCCAAGCAAGGTCAACGACCTGAAGCAACGTAAACCTAAGCAGACTTTCTCTCTCGCCGAGCTGCACCCTCCTCGGGATGTGCGGCACCTCCCAATTCCACCGGACGCCCCGCAGGGCCAGGAGCATCGCCATCGCCCACTTGATTTTGCGCGGCGAGAAGGCTCGGAGGGCGGTTGCCTCCTGTGGCTGGCGATCGATCCGCCATAGGTCTGTTTCGGGCCCATCAGGCGATCCGAACATGAAGAAGGACAGCGTGAGGAGGTAGTGGGGCCAGGCGAGCGAGACAAAGTTGGCAAGGGCGAGGTCGTTCGTAAACGACCCGAGGTGGCACTGAGCGGCAAGGACCACGATGACACTGCATGTGACGAAGCGTCGACCCGAGTACTGCGGTCCGGCAAGAGCAACAATCTGAAATATTGTCAAAAGAATGTGTGGCATGATGCTGTTGGAAATATCGCGCAGTGGTACTCGCTGCCCGATGCGTTGCCCAGGGGCATTTAGGGACTCTTCGGTATGGTCGAATCCCATCGTTAACTGAAAGAAATCCAAGTTTTAAAATTTCTAGACGTATGAAGGAGGCACGCTTCTCACAAGGGCCTGTGGGAGGCTTTTGACATTCTAGTGTGCTAGATTCCGATCATGCCCACGGGTGTCTAGTTATATATAAATCTAACTAACTATAAAGCTACACTAATTATAGGACACTAATTTCCCGTACCCAAGTATATAACTTGAATATATAATAATATATCAAGATACTAATATATAGATATATATATATCTATATTAAGTAAATACTAAAGTTTTATTTTAATAACTAATCTAGATATATAATATTTACCTACTTAATATAAGGGGTGGGGGCACAGCCTAACTTCGGCTGCCGGGAACTCTAATAGTCTTCATGTAAGAATATACTTCACATAGGCCTCGGCATCCTCCCATGTGAAGTTTAGAATTCCGGACGACACTCTTCCAGGATAAATCTGCGTTCCACGATCAAGTTCAGTTCCCTTAATACAAAGTCTCCAACAAGAACAAATCGAGCATACCCTCCGCTCATCCTACTATTCTCACATTTTCAAAAAGCAAGCCATCGGTAGCGTGCCGCAAGATGTATTCAAACGCAACGAGTTTCAATCATGCATTTATGGATGGGCCGTGGAAATCAATGCATTCGCTCACCCTCCGCATTGCTATTTTCTCCGCAATAACGCTTCTGAGCGGAAAATGGCTGGTCGCAGCACTTTCAGGGGTGAAGAGGGTGGGCAAATCCCGGCTCCGCACCTTCTTCACTCGAGAGACACCCACTCGCTGGTCAGTGGACAAAGTCACTCAGGACGGATACTACAAGGTATATATGTACTTAAAAGGCCATTTGGCTAGAATTCATGCTGTAGAAATTGCTGACGGCAAGCGTAGTATGGCAAAAAGGGGCAGATTTTCATCGCCAAATGCTTTGGACAGGACTACCATTTGCTTCCACCCAAGTACTTGCCAGATGTGAAGTCGGCGCCCTTTAAAAGTTTGAGCTTCCTCGAAGCGCTGGATGATGTACGGGACCCGTTGCCATCATTTACGGCACCGCTTAGGGACTACGTTTCCCCATCAAATACGCCAAGCCAGACGCTAACCTCTTCTCAACCCAGGCATTTAACGTGCATATTTCTGCGGGAGATGTTTACAAAGCCGGGGTAGACATTACAGCGGTTACCAAGTTCATCAATACCCGATTGCCGCATATTATGAAAATTGCAGCCAACGAAGCTGATTTCGCAGTCCAGAAGGAAATCGGGGATTTGCCTGGTGGGTACGCCAGAATGGTACACAGAACTACCTCTCTCTAACAATGCTGGAATCTTATACAGATTGGAAAAGCTACAACCTGTCTGAGTTATGCATCGACCTCCTCCACCGTGTCACCTCTCGTGTACTCACAGGGACCGAGTTGTGTCGAGACGAAGAGTATCACAAGGTCAGCAAGAAATTCGGCGGATCACTCTTCATGTGTGGAAGCTTCTTTAACTTCATGGCCACCGGTCCGCTTCGCGGCTTTTTCGCATGGCTAGCCGTGACACTAGGTGGACACAAGCGTCTTCTCGAACGAGGAACGCATGAGTTTATTGTCCCCGTTATCAATAGACGTTTCGCAGAAAAGTCCGCTGGGGTCAATATTACTGCCAAATATTGCGACGCTCTACAGTACATTCTCGACTCGCCCCCGGCACAGCCTGGCGATGATGACCCAGTCCAGCGGGCATATCAACTGTTGCATCTCACATTCGCAGCGAGCAGCGCGCCTGGGCTGCTCGTCTGCCATGGCCTCACCCAACTGCTCATGTTTCCAGAATATCTGGAACCACTGAGGCATGAGCTAGAAATTGCCCTAAAGGAACACAATGGATGGACGGACAAGGCTCTTTCTGCCATGGTCTTGATGGATAGTTTCTTGCGAGAAACAATGCGCATGTATCCTGCTGGTTCAGGTAAGCTTATGAATCCTGTTCTACCCTCTCTCCCGAGATCCCCATGGTACTAATTTTACTTACTTCGAAGTGACCTGTGCCCGAATCGTCAGTAAGTCAACCTTTCATGTAGGCCACTTCCCATTTGATTGTCATTTGAGATGCACTCAGAACTCTTCGCGCATGTCTCCATTCCTTCAGCACCTTTTGGGGCATATTGAAGTACAAGTGAGGAAATTTCCGTTCATTGTGGACTGAAAGTCTTCTTAGTGGATGACAAATTCACCTTTCATGACGGATTCCAGCTCAAAAAGGGGGACAGACTCGGGGTCCCGGCCTTGGCAATTCAGATGGATCCCGACAATTATGAAAATCCGGAGAAGTTTGATGGTTACCGGTTCCTGCGTCACCTGAGAGGGGAGAATGGGTTACCAGAATTACGCGTCAATGCTGCTACTGTTGATTCGAAGTATTTGCAGTAAGTTCAAGGGTTTTCATCTTCGTGCGCTGGCTTCATCTATGGCCAGCATACAAGAATAAGAGAAGAATGAGAAAGCGACATCAGACTAACGAGCTGCTTAGCTTTGGTTACGGAGAACATGCTTGTCCAGGCCGCTTCTACGCCGTTCGCAAAGCGAAACTCATCCTTGGCCGTCTCATCCAGAGATACGATATGAAATGGGACGGTGTGGTGATAGAACGACCTCAGGGAATTTCCCTCGAGGCACAGCTGATGCCTAACAGGGCCCAACGAATTTTGATCAAGAACATACCTGCGAGATGAACTCTGACGCTCAATTTGTTATGGCGTATGGACTAGAAGAAGTGGTATCGGCTTCTCGAAATTATTGTTCTCTAATACACAGAGCAGGCGATCACACGTCTAACATGGTAGATTACGATGCAACATTGTCATGATATTCCAGTCATTCCGCACATAGAATATCCAACGTCAAAATTCAACCAAGACTAATGCCTTGTTCAAACATCTGTCTTCCGTGGTGTTACGCCCATCTCCTCGTCCCCAGAGAGGAGCATGAATATAGTCATGATACCACCACATCAGCTTCATCACAGATCGCACAAGTAGAATTACAGCCCATGGTGCAGTCCCACGATCATCTCGTTTGCAAGCTATCGAACGCACAGTGATCTTTTCCATCGTGGCAAATATTGGCAACCAGAATGCTAGAAACAACTTGGCACCAACACGACGACGAGCGGTCCTCGGGGGCTCGTAGCAAGGCAGAGACTTTAAGTAGAGTTGGTATTGTTCGGGATAGCTTGACTCAGCAGCCCCATTCAGGATAAGATTCTATTGTGGTTTCAAGACACGATTTAGCATCATAACGCCTGTGGATACTGGTGCGCGATTCACACTGCGGGAACCGAACATACCATGTATCTGTGGCTTGGCCGAGGCTCCGGATGTCTAGGTATCACCGTGACCAATGTTCTTGCCAGGAATTTGACTGGATGGGTCACCAATGCTTCCAGGGCGTTGTCTCTGAGCAGAATTTCACTGCTCTTTTCGTGGCATTCAACCCACACCTCAGCTTCTTGATAAGCTATCCCTCCTCCTTCGGAAGAGATGATATGCTTGTACTGTTCCCGTGTCACGAGATATGCTGTACCTAGCAAGATGGGGCGTCCATCGTCTCCCGTTCGGGAAGCACAAGGCTTTCCTGCGGGAAATCCGGCTTCACGGATGCCGAAAGGGAGCCGACGAATACTTGCAAAGGACGGCTCTTGATACGGTACCCCAGCAGTGGTCATAGTCAAGGTGAAGCCAGGGACACGGACGACTGCTGACTTAATGGGAACTATGCCCCTATCCTTGATAAATTTTGACGATGAGAGGTTGGATCCATAAGCCAGGTACCAGACATTCGCTTTCGGCGGCCGAAGTGTCAGAATGACTACCATATTGCGCTTTCAAGATATTGTAGATGTCGACCTCGAGGAGAAAATGTAAGTCATACAACCAATCTTTGGGAATGAGAGCTGCTCATTTCAAAGACCTATTAAGGCGGCAGTGGAAAGACCCCTAAGAAAGACGCATGCAAAGCTTACTGTTCACCTCACGACTCCTGCACCCCCCTGTGTATTCGGCCACCGAAAAGCATCAAATGACTTCACCCACATGGGTAAATAAGCGTTCAAGAATTGGAAGCCTTTTGGAGACGGCGTCCGCGAAGCTTAAATGACTAGTCAGTTGTAAGGAGGTAGTCAAGTCACCTTTAAACTTTTCTGAGATGCGTTGTGTCACGCGGCTCTCAGACGAATTGACCACCATGGGGGTAAATCTATTATTCTTCGATGATCCAGTGGATGTACTCCTTTAACGTATTGGCTTAACACGACGGTCTACGGAATGTAACGGGATTCCCTGGAAACTCGTTTTCCTACAGGCCTTGGCCAGACTTTAGCAAAACCAAGCCCATGTTGATAACGTTCCAGCCGGTAAACCCTCGGCACATACCCTCTCGACTCGGATGGGTGTATGGTAGTATTGCGCCGTCAAAAAGAATGTCATGTTGTATTCATTTCCATATACAGCAGATGTTGAGTGGTAGGAGTAATTGCATATAGAATACAAATGCTACTTGCTTGGTTGCAAGATGCGCGGATCAATGGACAAATACGAATAAGAATAAAAAAATCCGAGTTTAGAAATGATTAGAAAGTACTTTCACGGCTTGAATTGAGCTGTAGTTGAGTGTATGTTTGAGTCGATCAGTGAACTTTCGAGCATTCTATCTTTCATAATTAGTTACACAAGCATGGGGACCCGGAAAGCACCTGACATCACGAGCCAATGGCGAGAGTCTCCGGTTAAAGAAACAGTTTAACCACGATATATAGGCTCTGGCCTGACCACCTACATAATGCCCGGTCTTTTTCATTCCACTGCGCAATTGGAGACTAGATGAGATCACATCAACTTCCATCACGCTGCGTAGATATTCTCTGGCTGTGAGTGAACTCGCATGTGAGCATTTTGTTGACGCGCGAGCTTCTTCTTCTTCGGTGTTGCTGAGCACACTTGGCCTTGATACGCTTCACATGGGCGCAGACGAAACACCTCGGACTTCACAATGAACGGCCAAAACACGATTATCCAGGAGCTCCGGTCCCTTCTGGGCATCTCACCAACCGCGCCCATAGACTACAACGATAGTTTCCAGGCCTTGGGTGGAGATTCACTCCTCGCCCTCAGGCTCGTCAGCCGCTGCAGGAAGCGGGGAATAAGGCTTCTTGTCACTAGCCTACTTCAGAGCAAGTCACTACACGAGATTGTGGAGCGTTTTTCCGGTCGTGATTCTCTACTCGAAGCAACGGGGTCAGGTGAAAGCGACAAATCCTCCGCCCGGAATAGTCAGTACGGACAATGTCTGATAACCACGGGATACGAAAGCTGGCATGATTATGACAGTGGCATCGGAAGCGGCGATGACCTGAAGCCCAGTTCTGACCTTTGTCGTTCATTTGCGGAACATGACGAAGGAATCTGCCCGCTTCGGGGATTGCAGCTGTCTTTCGCCCACGAGAGCGCCAAGAAGCCGGGGTCAAATATTATCCAGTATATTGAGGTCTACAAAAGCGATGACATACCGTTTATTAAAGCAGGCTGGAGAAAAGTGTGGGAGCAAGAGCCCATCCTGCGCACCCGTTACTCAGAGAGCCTCACACCTTGCGAAGCTGGGAGTTTCGACTGGAAGGAAGAGACAGCTAAGAATCAGGAAGAATTTGAGAACTTGAAACTGGCTTTGAAAAGCCCAGTCATGGAAGACATTGGCTCATTCTGGAAAGTTGTGAGCCTCTCATCGGCTAACAAGACTTT
The DNA here is from genome assembly GCA_000800745.1 of Diaporthe longicolla. Taxonomy (NCBI): domain Eukaryota; kingdom Fungi; phylum Ascomycota; class Sordariomycetes; order Diaporthales; family Diaporthaceae; genus Diaporthe; species Diaporthe longicolla. The sequence continues at coordinate 15,162 of JUJX01000458.1, forward strand.
GGTGATCTGGACAATTCACCATGCTCTCATCGACGGATACTCGGCACAACTCGTCGTCTCTAAGATGCGAGCTGCGGTATCTGGGAGGTCTATCTCGGCCGGACCCCGATTTTCAAGCATCGCACGGGAATTGGAAAATTTCAGGGAGAAGCATAGGCCAGATGGCGACGCCTTCTGGGAAAAGACAAGAGGACTACACGAACAAGCAGCAACTGCATTACAATTTGCCTCGCCAAGCGACACTCAGAAAACCGACAACGACTCACGTCTCAAGAAGAGCCTAGAAGAACATTGCGAGTATCTTGTCGACCTGGGCGCTGGATGGAACCAACGCATTTTGTCCGGCGTTGCCAAACAAGCAGGTGTGACTCCGGCTGTCCTTTACCACGCCGCATGGGCTCTGATCATGACGGTGCTTGCGGACAGCGACACTGTGTATTTTGGAACAGTGGTATCGGGTCGTAATCTCCCCATTCCTGGAATTGAGGATACTGTTGGCCCCTTGCTCAACACACTGCCCCTGGCTCTATGCCTAGAGAATGAGGCAATGACACTTCAGGAGCTGGCACGCATGACTCAGGAACGGCTGAATGAGCTCTTGCAGTATTCATGGACAACTCCGGAGAACGGCTTCTCCCGTAACTTTCAGTGTGCTCTCGCAATGCAGTTCCAGATGTCTGCTGATAGCCACATCTTGGCCGATGAGGTCGAGGCTACGGATGTGGAACCACTGCGTCCAGTCGAGAGGCCATTTACCAGACAAATGAGTGAATTGCCGCTGAGCATCCTTGTCGACGAGGCATACGATCAGATTCGACTTCAGTACAGCCCTCAGGTGTTCTTTCCACGCCAGATCGAACACCTCGGTACTCTGTTTCGCCACACTCTCCAGTCCTTTACCAGATTAGACCTTCGCGTCAGCTTGGTGCAGTCAAGTCTGATAACGCCCGAATCTCAGCGAGACCTACAAGACTGGGGCAACTGTCTGTCGAGCACAACCAGCCCTTCGTCGGTTACAGAAGATCTCGTCACCCTCTTTGAGCGTGCAGTCGACCAGAACCCGGACGCCCTAGCCGCCGAGGCCGGGGGCAGCCAATACCTCACGTACCGCCAAGTGGACGACAAGGCGAGCCTCGTGGCTGCGGCTCTCCGTGGCGACCACGGCGTCAAGCCCGGCGACGTCGTCTGTGTGGACGCCGACCGGTCTCTGGACTGGCTCGTATCCATTTTTGCAGTGCTGAAGACGGGTGCGGCGTACTGTGCCCTCGATCATGAGCTCCCACAGCACTTGCGCTCCGTCATGTTTGCCAGAACAGGCGCTTCCATCTTCCTGGCGAAGACGCGTCAGGTTTTGGACCTGCGCGGCCCAAAGAAATGTGCTCACGCCTTGAGCATCGAAGAGATTGCCAACAATCCCGCCAGCGACAAATTAGCAATGTCATTGGACATTGTCCGTCGCAGGCCTGTACCAATTCCCGAGTCAACAGCGTACGTGTGCTTCACTTCAGGCTCGACCGGCGCTCCCAAGGGAGTCATTTGCACTCACAAAGGTGTGGTGGCGTTCCAGCGGGACCTTCAAGTTCGACTATTCGCGAGACCCGGCATCAAGGTGGCTCAGGTTATGTCGCCCGCATTCGATGGATCCATCCATGAGATCTTCTCATCACTTTGTCACGGCGCCACGCTGGTTTTGCCTCGATCGGGAGACAAGAACGTGATGGATACGCTGGCTCTTGCGCACTCAGCAATACTGACGCCGTCGCTAGCGGAGGCATTGAACCCGTCAGACTATCCCTCGTTGAGGTATGTGTATTTGGTTGGAGAGCCCGTGAAGCAGCACGTCAACGATCGATGGGGAGCTGAAAAGATCCTATACAACATGTACGGTCCCACAGAAGGCACTTGTGGCGCGACTATTAAGCGACTGCTGCCGGGCTGTCCTGTTACCATTGGGTCCCCCAACCCCTCGACTCGGGTATACATCTTAGGCGAAGCAGGATCGGCCTTGAAAACCATGCGTCTCATGCCTCCAGGAACTATAGGCGAGATCTGCGTTGCCGGCGTTCAAGTCGCACGCGGATACCTCAACATGCCAGACCTCACAGCTGAGCGCTTCCTTCCAGATCCGCACTGCAAGACAGGGACGGCCGATTACCTCTATAGGACAGGTGACCGCGGCTACTGGTCTTATACGGGTGAGGTGGTCTGCCTTGGCCGCAACGACCGCCAGATCAAGCTTCGCGGGTTCCGGCTGGACCTGAACGATCTTGAGGCTCGTGTGGCGCAAGCGACTCCCGGAATCCCTGGGTTCAAGGCTGTAGCCTTTGCCCAGCGTGAGGGCTATCTGGTTGCCGCCATGCAGCCTGCAAGTCTGGCACTCTCGAACGAGCTCGTCACTTTGGTTCTCACGGAGGTACTCCCTCTGTACGCGCAGCCGCGACACGTCTTGTTCGTAGACGAGTGGCCAATGACTAAGGCCGGCAAATTGAACTACAGGGAACTGACTTCGGACAGTTTCATCCGTGAGGTGACAAAGGGGAACAGCCTCGCCCAACTTAAAATGAATCAGGAGCTCGAAATGTCGCTGTCGCCCCTTGAGAGCAAGATTGCTAGCGTGTGGCAGGAAATACTGGACCTCAGCCCATGGGAGCCCATCGAGAGGGGGTCGAGCTTCCTACAGCTGGGAGGCTGCTCGTTGCGGCAGATTAAAATGCTCGCGAGGCTGTCCTCAGAGCTCAACCGCAGACTTCCCCTGAAGATCATCATCGAGAGCCGCACTCTGGGAGAACTGGCGAAACGGCTGGAAGAATTAGACCCACGACTCAATGATTCCAAAGACTTCCCGCTCTGCCTCTCCCCCTCGAAGCCCGATCTGCCATCCAGGGCCTCCCCTGCCGACTTACAGTCAGGCGCAGCACTGTCGCCTATAGAGCTTGACTGGTGGAAGAGGTATCATCTCCACCGAAACTCGAACACGAGCTCCTTCAACGTGAGCTTTGTGGCCAGCCTCTCTGCAGAAGTCGACCGTTCAACTCTTGCCCAAGCCTTGAACACGGTATTTTCTCGATACAGTATATTCCGTGGGCGCTACGTACCAAGTGGCGTAATTAATCAGAGCCATGGCATGGTAGAGCGGCACTATGTTGACAAACCGCCCAAGGTTCAGAGGGTCCGAGAGTTGAATGTCTGGGCCGAGGTGAACCAGCCCTTCAACTTGGAAAGCAAGCCAGCAGTCCGCCTGTGTATGACAAAAGACACTCTGTCAATTGTCATGAGTCACATCATTGCCGACCTGACGACGCTCAATATCTTGCTGCGAGAAGCTGCGACTCTTTATTCAGGCCAGACTTTGCCACCCGTGGTGCGCAGCTACGAGCAAGAGGCAGTTCCAGCCATGTGGAACCACGAGCCATCGCTACGTAACTTGAAGTTCTGGGAAGGGTACCTCTGCTCCATGCAGGGCGAAACCAAGGCGAGACCAAAACGTTATGGCTATAGCGGGACGTCGAGGTTTTACCAACTCTCAAACGGAATAGCCACAAGTATGCTCGAGTTCTGCTCGCGGCAGATCAAGGGTGAGTCGCTATCACTACAGAAACTAGCCGTGGCAGCCGTCGCTCTGGCCACTGCAGCGCTTCAGGAACAAGACCAGGACAAGGATGAAACCGAGACAGACTACACGGACGTTGTGCTCGGCACACCCTTCATCAACCGGTCAAGCGACCATGACATGGAAACGGTCGGACTGTTCCTCGATCCATTGCCGGTCCGTTTACGCCACGCTGCTTCCTTGTCTTGCAACGTACCCGACGGACACGCCTTCCTGGACTCTGTTCGCGCGTCCATAAACGATGCTCTGGCGCACGCAGTGCCATGGCACAGGCTTGTGCAACACTTGGACAAGACCCGCCGGCAGAAGCTGCGTCCGAGCCTGGCATCTCTACCTACAACCGCGCTTGACGCGCCATTTGACACCATGGTCACTTTCCACCACGCAAGTAATTCGGTTTATATGGAAGTCCCCGGCGTGACGCCGCGGATAACATGGTCCGAGGGCTCCAAGTTTCCGCTGATGATGGAGTTTACGTCGCTTGAGAGTGGGATTGTGGTGCTCAGGGTAGAGTACGACACGCAGCTGCACGCGACGGGTGATGTTGATCGTCTTGTCTCAGCCGTTGTTGCCGCAATCGAAATGCTTATCGCTAACGAGCGGTCCATAACCGGCATGAAGCGGACGATCAGGGGTTTGACGCCAGAGCTGTACCACTCGCTTGTCAGAGTCAGAGAGGACGCCTTTGGCATCCTTTTGGAGGAGTTGGGCTCGCCATTGCCCGATTGCTCTCATTACACCCGCACGAGAGGCCTGTGACAAGAGGAGCTTAAATTGAAGCTGTCGCCCCCTGCATTCCTGCAATTGTGTTCTTTAAAACGGGTCAAGAGCTTACCGACAGTGCTCACAAGAGTCATCAGCTGGGAAGATATGCGATGTCTGAAAATGTTAAGGCTTCGGCCACACTGTATTTTCTTCTTAACTATCTATCTGTATACTATCTGCTTAGCTAGACTCTTCCCTAGTACCCTAGAGCCTATATATAAACTCTCTAAGTTCTTATTATTTCTACTTATATTAATCTTCTATAGGCTCTTTAAACTTCCCCCTTCCTCTACTTTCTAAATATCTTATAATTCTTTTAAAGAGATTCTTATCTTTAATAAAAAAGGTATAGATATAGAATAGTATAAAGTTATTATATTCTTTCTTTTATTTTCTTTAAAGTATTCTAAATATTTTTATAGATTACTTTTATATAATTATTTTTAGAGTAATCTATTTTAGGTTCTACATTTAATTAATAGTTTTATATTTAAATAACTATTATAATATAAAAGTATATAAGTTTATTTAATAAAGATCTTTTATATATATATATATATATTAATAGTAAAAGATTATATTTTTAATTAGAATTTCTTTATAAAATTATAAGCTTATATAAAGATTATTTTAAAATTATTTTTAGTTTTATTATATAATTATTCTATTATATATTAGTTATTAAAAATATATATTAATAATTT
>JUJX01000459.1:428-20586 GCA_000800745.1 Diaporthe longicolla
TTATATTTAAAAGAATTTATATTTAAAAATATTAATTAAAGTAGTTTTATAATTAATTATAAAAACTATTAAATTATTACTTTAATAATAATAAAAGAAATTATAAACTTATTTAAAAAGCTTTTAAAAATTAAATTCTTTTTTACTATTAATAATATTTTAAAATAAAAATAACTTCTTTTTTATATATATTATATAAGTATTTTAAAAATATAATATCTTTTTATTATTTATTATATATATATAATTAAATAATAAATATTATATAAAATAAACTTTTAAATTAATATAATTTAATTATTTCTATATTAAAATATATTTATAATATTATTTTTATTATAAACTATAAACTTTTTTTAAAATATAAATTTATTAAACTAATATAATTAATATAATTAAATATTAAAAGTAGTTTAAATATTTAAAGTATATTTTAAACTTAATTTTTAATTACTTTAATATTATATTCTTAACTTCTACTTTTATAAAAGAAGAGTATTAAATACTTAAGTTACTTTATAATTCTATAGTAAATAGTAATACCTATTATTTTTATTATTAATTATAAAGTAATATTAATATCTTTTTTTTAAATAAGTTTAAAGAAATTTATATTAAACTATAAATTCCTTCTTTCTTTTTTATTAAATAACTAACTAAGTTTTTATTATATTTAATCTTATAGTAATATTAAAATATTATTATTAAAAGATTTATAATAGTATAAATAAATAATTTATACTATAAATTTATTAGTTTTACTTATTTATATTAAACTTTATTAACTTTTTAAAAACTATAATAAATATATATACTTTTATAAATTATAAACTTTTTTTTACTTATTATTATTTTTAATATATAAACTAATACTTTTTATTTATAATATATTTTAATTATTATAATATTATTTATTATTATAATTAAAAGTTATTAACTATTTTAATATTATTTTAAATATACTTAGTTTAACTTTAATTTTTAAATTTATTAGTATAAGTCTTATATATATATAAGGGTTATAGTTATATTATTTAATTAGTATATTAGGAGAAAGAGCCTATATTTAGAAGGTAGAAAGCTAAACCTCTACTATATACCTATAGATTAATTATATAACCCTATAAGTTATTACATTATACTTACCCCTATTCCCACACTAGTAGTCTTTTATTAAGTAGTAGGTAAGCTTTAAAAAGTTATTTCCTCTAAAATTAAGTTAAACTTAAACCCTTACTATCTTTTAATTTAATATAGTATACTAATTTAATTAGCTATAGTATTATAAAATAAAGGTATATATTAGAGTAAGAATTATTATTAGTACCTATTAGTATAGTCTATATATAGGCTAATCCTTTTTATTTAAAGTAAATCCTATTAAACACTAAATAGTATATTCTATATATAATTAACTTTTTATTAATTTAATTAACCTTTTACTAATTTATATTTTCCCTATATAAGGTTTATAAAAAATATAATACTTATACTTTATAATAGTACTATTATAAGTAGGTAATAATTCTTTTCCTTAAAGCCCTAGATTAAACTAGACTAGATTAAATTAAACTAACTATAATTAAAGAAAAGACTTAACTACTAGTATAGGATTACTTTAAAGCTATCTAATTTAAGTATTTTATTATAAGTCTTCCTTATAATAGGTATTATATAATAATATAAAAGTATTAGAGTTATTTATATAATAATATAGTATTCTTCTCTCTTAGTTACCTTTTATAGGTTTATAAAAGTAGTTATAGTTCCTACTATAAGTAAAACTACTTAGAAGTAAGTGTAATAATTAAGGCTTCCTAAGTCTTATAAACTAAGAGATTAAAGGGTTTATATTTAAAATATATAATAAGGTAGTAGTTAAGTAATATTCTAAATAATATAATAATTACTAGCTAGTAAGAGCTATTTAAGAAGAATATTTAAATATTTAGATTAACTACTAAAGAGCTATCCTATCCTAATATTATCTATTAGTAATAAGTATATATATATATAGTTTAGTTCTTTAGCTTAGCTTACTACTAGCTTACTTAGCTTACTATACTCCTCTAGTAATCTAGAGTAATCTATAATATTAGCTTACTAGGCTTACTACTAAGGCTTAGTAATCCTTAATAATCTAACTTAGGTAAGCTACCTATATAACTATAGCTAGGTTCCTTATACTACTTAGCTAGCTAGTATACTAGCTTTTAATAGAGTTCTATTTTAGATAAAACTAACTATTATTCCTATTTCTATTAGGGTTATAACAGTAAGGGTCTTCTAATAATATACCCTTTAAGCGCTAATATCTACTTTAGAACTAATAATATAAACCTAAGCCTAAGGAGGTCTAGGGTTAGGTATAGTAGCCTAAGATAGTTCTATCTTAATATAGTATTTAAAGGTTATTATATTAGTCTAACTTTTTACTTTTACTAGTAGTATATACTATTTTATAAATACTAATTAAATAAAATAACTTTATTAACTTAAAGGTTTATTTATTCTAATACTATTAAGGTAACTACCTTACTAGAAGTAATTCTCTAAATAATATCTTTACTTAAAACTCTATAGATACTAGTACCTTTCAATCTATATATCTTTAAATATAAAGCCTTAACTTATTATTAGAAATAAGTTATTTAAGAGCTTTATTTAGTATTACTTTTATTATTATATTAGTAAGATTATTATTACTATTAATCTACCTAATCTTATTAATCTCTCTTTACTTATATAATTAGTAAAGTACTATTATATTAATTATTAAGTGTTTCTCCTTAGTAGTACTTAATTTAACTAAATACTTATATAATAAGTAGGAATTAGTATAAATAATAAGTAGGATCTATAGAAGTCTTAAGTAGTTAGTAACCTTATAGATTATAGTAGATATTATAATACCTATATTAAATTTATTAACTATACTATAGATCTCTAAAGTAAGTATACTTTATATAACTCTCTTATATTTAGTAGAGGACTAATAGATAATATTTCTAATAGCTTCCTAGTAAGTATTATCTATATTTAGCTCCTTTATAAGAAGAGTAATTATAAATCTAATTTATAAGCTAAGGTTAGTATTATTAGTAAAGGAGCTATCTATAAAGACTATAAGCTTAGCTTTTATAATATTTATTAGTATAAACTAAATTCTATAATTTATATTATTAACTTATTATTATAAATACTTATTTAGTTTAGTATAGTTTAAATCTATTAGATTTTATATTTATACTATTATAGAGAGATTAAAGGCTACTTCTAATTAATAGATTATAGTTAAGTATACTCTATAGGCTTATTATTTAGTATATTTCTATATATAATTAGGTATATTAATATTTATAGGTTTAATTTTTATACTTTAGCTCTTCTAATATATATAGATATCTATTCCTTACTTAAGAATATAAAAGTTATTAAAGTTAAATATAGTATTCTCTTTAAGTTATATCTATAGTTTATACTTTAGCTCCTATTCCTATACCTTCTTCTTTAAAAACTTAGAGAACTTAGGAGTATTAAGGTTAAAAGTATTATTAACTTATATAGCTATTAAGCTAAAATTATTCTTCTTATATATAAAGTCTATAACTATAAAGTAGAGATTATATATAAAAGTCTTTATTTATAGATTTTTAATATAATATATTTAGTATATTATAAACTAATAAACTTTAGATTTAATAATACTATAAAGTAGCTTAATAATCTTTATAATAGTACTAGGAGGGTACTTATACTATAGCTTAAGTAGTAGGTATACTAAGATAATATACTTTAGTTTAAACTTTAATTAAAAGTATATCTAAGTAATATTATAAAGTTCTAAGATTATACTATAAAATATAATTAGTATAACTATTAATATTAATAAAAGATATTAACTAATATACTATATAGTTAGAGATTATATAAGAATACCCTTCTTCTCTTTATCTCTATATTTTTAAAGAATTATCTATAATTTCTTAAAAAGCTTAATATTCTTACCCTTAATCTTATAAACTATATAAGTATTAAAGATATATATTTTACTATATTTCTTCTTATTAAATAGTTTAAAAATAAAAATACTAAGTCTAATTAGGTTAATAATCTCTAAATTATTAGATTCCTTAAAAGAGTTACCTAAAGTATAAATTACTTTATTATATTAAAGCTTTAATATAAGTATAAAGTTCTCCTTCTTCTTTTCTATTATAAAACTTATTATTAAAGTAGGTAAAGTATAGTATATTACTAGCTTTAGCTTATTCTTTATACTTCTTAGTTATTTATATTAATATAGTTATAGTACTATTACTATTACTAGCTTAGCTAGACTACTAATCTCTACTAGTAATAGTATAGACTATACTACTAGTTTTAGTAGAGTTTTATTATTTCTACTATCTTTATTATTTAAGGGCTTATAATAGTACTCTTATATTTATATAAAGTAGAATATAATAGGTTTATTTTTAAAATTAAGTATAATATTATATCTATTAATAGTAATTAACTTATATAAACCTTACTAGCCTTTCTTCTCTTTTTATATATATATATTACTCTAAAGAGAAAGAGTAAGAATATCTATAATATCTAGACTATTCTATATATTTAGAGTATTATTTACCTTATACTATACTATAAATATCTATAGTATCTTTATTACCTTCTAAATAGCTACTACTTATACTAAAGTTAAAGATATTAATAGTAATTTCTATATAATCTAAGGGTATACTCTAAAGATAAATAGTATAAGAACTAGTCTATTAGGTTTTATAGTATTATTAATAGCTTTAAAAGCTATTTATAATATTACTTTCTTATTAAAGGTATTTCTAAATTTAATATATAAGATCTTAAATATATATTAAAGTAGAGTATAATACTATTTAACCTTACTAACTAACTAATATACTTCTATAAGTACTTACTTATAAGTAATTCTTATAATTTATATAGTACTTTTAAACTCTATAGATATAAGGTTAGTTCCTATATTATAATAATTAAAGCTTCCTAAGTCCTATAAACTAAGAGATTAAAAAGGGTTTATATCTAAGATATATAATAAAGTAGTAATTAAGTAATATTTTAAATAGTATAATAATTACTAGCTAGTAAAAGCTATTTAAGAAGAATACTTAGATATTTAAATTAACTACTAAAGAGCTATCCTATCCTAATACTATCTACTAGTAATAAGTATATCTATATAATCTATCTCTTTAATTAAAATTAGAAGGCTTAGGCTCTAATCCTCCTAATCTAATATAAGATTATTTAGCTTAGTATCTAATCTAACTAATCTAAGATTAGTTAAATTAGAACTTAATCTTCTTAATCTTACTTAAATAACCTATAGTTATATAACTCTATAGAATCTATCTATACCTTCTTATCTAGCTAGTATACTAGCTACTTAATAGAGTTAGGTTCTATATATAAACTAACTATTATTCCTATTCTTATTAAAGTTATAATATTATCCCCCTCCTTTAATCTTCTTTATCCCTAAAGATTAGTAAATTAGTTCCTTTTTATTTATCTTCTATTTAATAATAGTTTTCTCTATATCTCTATTCTACTTTTCCTTTTTTACTAATTTATAATATTAAGTTAGATTATTAAGTTATTATCTAGTTTAAAGACTATATAGTATTATTTACTTATAGCTTAAATTAATTTACTAAGTAATCTAAGTAATATACCTTATTCTTACTATTTTAAAAATAACTTATTATATAAGTATCTTAAGAATTTAAAGTATTATAGTAAATATATTAGTTAGAGTTTAACTACTTATAATAGAAATAATATATCTTCTACTTATATATCCTTTTTCTCCTTTTACTATTCCCCTTAGTATTAATATATCCTTTATCTAGTTACTAAGGTTATAAGGGAGTAGTAGTATATTAAGAAAGAGGCTAAGGATATAGAAGAGGAGCTATTTATATTATAAACTAAGTTATAAGCTACCCTAGGTAAGTTAGTAAGGTTATATAAGTAATAGTATTTCCTAAAAAATTATAGTTCTAATTTATTCTATTATAGTATATAGGATTTAGATAAGGTAGATATTAAGGAAGCTTATTAAGTAGAGCTATAGAATATTTAGGAGTAGGCTAACTAAACCTTATTTAATATTTCTACCTAAAGAGCTAGTAATACTTCTTCTTAGCCTTTACTAAGTTTTAATATTTTAGAGGTAGATTAGTCCCTTTTACTTAGTAGAAGTCCTATAATACCTACTAATAATTTATTAAGTTCCTAAAGGGTTCCTATATATTATCTTTATTATTATAGCCTCTCTATTTAACTAAGTATTTAATATTAATATTATATATTCTAGAATCTAAAATTCTTTTAACTTCCTATTCTTTTTTATTATTATTAAGTTTAACTTATATTTTAAATTATATACTAACTAGTATTAGTTTTAAAAATAATATATAAAAGATTAAGTAGATTTATATTTTTATTAATAGTAAGAGTTTAAAGTTAATATTTAAGAGTTTTTTTAAAATTTAAAATAGTCTAATCTTTTTATAGTTTAGTTTATTACTAGATTACTTAGTTTTAATATTTTTATAAAGTAGATAGACTTTATCTCTCTCCTTTAAAGTTAGTTCTTTTAACTTTTTCTTATTAGTATAGGTTATTATTTATTCTTATATAAAGAGTAGTTCTTACTAAAGCTTTTTTTATAGGTTTTAAATCTTAGTTACCTATTCTATTATTAATTATACTTCCTAACTAAAGATTAGTTCTCTATATACTTTTAGTTTATAGCTATAGTTTATATAAAAAGGTAATATCTTTATTATTCCTATATTTATATTATTATAGGTAAACTATATTATAGGTAGTAACTATATTTAATTATTTTATTTATAGTTAATATAATTATAAAAATATTATTTTAGAATTTAGTTTAGTTTTTTAGTTTATCTATTTATCTATAGATAGAAAGCTATTAAAAGTTTTAATTTTAAACTAAGTTATCTTATAAGTAATTATTAGAAGTTTAAGGTAAATACTATTTCTCTATCTAAGATAATTTCTTATAGTATTCTATAGTTACTAATAATTATCTATAAGAAAGTATATATAAGTTTATCTATATTACTAGCTTCTTTATAAGGAATAAAGTATATATATTTTATAAATTTATTTATAATAACTAGGATACTATTATAACTTACTCCTATTATAAATTCTTTTAAGTTTAATAGTTTAATAATAAAATTAAAGCTAATTAATTACTATAGTTTATTAAGTATTAATAGAGATTATAGTAGGTTATAAGGTTTATATTTAATAGTTTTACTCTTATAGTATATATTATAATTCTAGATAACTATTTAAACTTCTTCCTTAACCTTAGAGAAGTAGTAGTATTACTTAATCTATTTTATAATTATTATAATTCTTTAGTATCTATAAGCTAGTACTTTATAGATTCTTTATATAAGTTTTTCTTATAGTTCTTTAAATATAAAGAGCTATTTTCTTTAGTAATATATACTTTTATCTTCTATTAGTTATTCTTTAAGCTTATTAAGGAGCTTCTAATAAGCTATTCTAAGTTTAGTTTTTTATTTTAAGTTAACTTTAGTATAGAATACTATTACTAGTTATTAGTATTTTTAAAGTAGTAGGTCTTCTTTAAAGGTAGTCTAAAAGATACTTTATATCTCTAAAAGTATATTTTATAAGTAGTCTAACTATCTACTAAGAGTATCTACTCTACTATTTTCTAATCCTTATCTATAGGTAATTTAAATATTAAATTATAATAGAAACTCTATTTATCTAATCTAGTATTTATTAAGTTTCTTAGTTATAGTAAAGCTAGCTAGGTTCTTATAGTTAGTAAATACTCTTACTTAATATTTTATACTAATAAAGTAGTATTACTATTCTTTAAATACTTTAATAATTACTATTAGTTCCTTATTAAATATAGTATAGTTAATTTCTAGTTTACTAAACTTCTTTAAAAAGAAGGTAATAGGGTATAGTTTTCCTTAAATATTATATTATCCTAACTATCCTCCTATTATATAGTTAAAGGTATTTATTTTAACTTTATATTTTTTATTTAAATCTACTTTAACTAGAATTAGTTTTAAAATAACTTTTTACTTAAGTTCTTTAAAAGCCTTCTATACTTTATTATTCTACTAAAAGTAAGTAGTATTCTTAATAAGGTTAGTTAAAGGAATTATAATTTTTAAATAGTTTTTAATAAACTATTAATAGAAATTAATAAATTTAAAGAATCCTCTAACTTCCTTAATATTAATTAGTACTAGCTATTCTTTAATAATAGTAATTTTAGATTATTATATTCTAATTTCTTTAGGTTAGATTATATATTTAAGATAGTTAACTTTCTTAGTATAAAATATACTTTTCTCTAGTTTAACTAAGAGTTTTATATTTTAAAGTTTTTATAAAACCTTATATATATATTCTTTATAATTATTAAGTATCTTTAAATAGATAAGGATATTATTTAAATATATAATAATAAAGATATTTAAATATTCTTTAAAGATATAATTAATTATAGTTTAGAATATTACTAGTATATTAGTTAATTTAAATAGTATAACTATATATTTAAAATATCTATAGTATATTTAGAATACTATTTTCTATTCTTTACCCTTCTTTATTCTAATTAGGTTATAGGTTTTTTTAAGGTTTAGGGTTATAAATTACTAAGCTTTTTATAGTTAATCTTTAAGTTTTTATATTAAGGATAGTAGATAGTAGTTTTTAATAGTAATATTATTTAGTTATTAATAATCTATATAAAGTTATAGCTTTCTATTTTTTTAGGTATAAAGAAGATAGGGTATTTAGCTAGTAATATTAATAATTAAATATAACCTTTTACTAGGTTTTTATTAAAGTACTCTTTAAGTACCTTTAGTTAAATTTTATTAAATCTATAAATCTTTATAAATTTTAATACTATTCCTTCTTTAAAAAGTATTTTATAATTCTAATTATTATATTTAAGTAGTTTAGTATTAAATATAGTTATAAATAGCTTAATATACTTATAGTATTTCTAAGGTATAAACTTTTAAGGATCCTTCTCTACTACTTTAGCTTTTTATAAGTAGGTTATAAATCTTTAAAGGATTAGCTTAACTTATTTAGTAAAGCTAATTCTATATACCTTTATTATTTATTATAAGGTTCTTACTAGTAAGGTAATTTAAACTATAGGTATTATTTTTTATATTTATTATACTTATTTAAGTTCTTCCTAAATCTCTTTAATTTATTCTTATACTACTAGTATAAGTTATTATTTTCTATTATTAGTCTATAGTAAGCTATTATTATCTAGGTATTCTTTAGTATATAGAGGGTTTAAGATATTAGTCTATTATAGAGTACCCTTTTACTATCTTATTAACTTATATATAAACCTTATTAGAGCCTACTTAAAGGCTAAGTTCTTCTCTTCTTTATAAAAAATAGTTACTAAGCTTATTTAAATATATATTTTATAAGTACTATCCTTAAAGACTAAGCTTTATTTATCTTTATAATATATAATTATTCCTTTTACTAAGCTAATAAGGTTAGCTTAGTAAATTTAACTAATAGTCTAATCTATTTAAAGGTTATTTTTCTTTAATTAAAGGATTCCTAAGATTAACTAATAATCTACTATCTTAATAATATTTAAGATAAGTTATTTAATATAATTAGATATTTATAGTTAAAGATAATTAGTCTTTATATTAATAATACTTTATTTATAAATAACTTTTATTCTATTAACTATATTAAATCTATAGGGTTTTACTTTTTTATACTAGGGGATTTAGTATTTATTAACTATTTATAAGGAAATAAAGTTTCTTTAAGTATTATTATTAATAAGTACCTTATATTTATAGATTTTAATTTCTACCTTTACTTTTAAATATTAGTAATCTTCCTTATTTATTATATATAAGTACCTTATATTAATAGTTCCTACTATTTAAGGTTTTATAGATAGTATTACTTATTCTTTAAGTATTTATTTAAAAGATAGTAAATTTATTTAATATTATCTTTAGTAATATCTTAGGATTACTATAGGCTTTTTATAAGCTTATTAATACTTTTTTATTATATTATAAGTTATATTAAACTAAAGATTTATCTTTATTATTATAGTTAATACTATTTTTTAAGTTTATTATCTATATAAACTTAGTATAACTTATTAGTATAGATTCTTTATTATTTAAAGTATTATAGGTATTCTAAAGGTATTTATAGGTTAAGGTAGAACTTAGTATATTTTATAATCTTATATTATTATTTTAGAATCTAGCTTTTAAGGTTATTCTTTTTATAAGTTATCTTAATATTCTATCCTTACTATCTTTAAAGGAATTAATTATAAGATACCTTTTTCTATATATAAATTTTATATTTATTATAGATATATAAAGCTTAGGAGATATCTATATATAATAAGTGTAATAGGTAGGACCTTCTTATATCTTTTAATATCTTTATCTTCTTCTTTAGGTACTATATAGTTAGTATAAGGGTTCTTTCTACTATAGCTACTATAATAATATTAGTTTATAAGGCTAATAAAGGGGTATAGTCTAGGTAAGTCTATAGTTTCTCTTACTAGGCTTAAGGTATAAATATATTCTTTAAGTTATTCCTTATTAGCTTAGATTTTAGTAGTAGGAGTACTTCTTACTCTCTTACTACTAGTATATATAACTTCTATAGTTTTTAAAGAAACTAATAAACTCTTTCTTTATCTAATAGATATATAAGGTAATAGTTATTAAAGTAGTTTATTTAGTTAGTCTATATATATAACTTCTTAGTAATACTATAAGCTATATTTATTAGTATAGGTTACTAATCCTACTTATTACCTTTATATATTTTATAGCTCTCTTTCTTATATTAGGTAAAGTATAGTTTATTATAACTAAGTTCTCCTAAAGCTTTAATATAAGCTTATATTATATAGTCTTAGTCTACTTTAAATAGGATTTATTTATTTATTAGATATCTATTTAAATTCTATTTATAACTTATTTATTAGTTATTAGAATCTTATTTTAAATAAACCTAATATTAGTTATATATTACTATATTATAGATATAGTATAAGGTTCTAATTTCTTACTATTTCTTAGGTTAAATAGGGTTATTTTTAAAGTATATAGTAATATTAGCTTATCTAGAGTTATTAAGTATAGGCTTCTAATCTTTCTTCTTTTTACTCTAATATTTTTAAATATAGTATCCTTTCCTACTATAGTTAAAATATTTAATATTCTTTTTATCTTTTTTATCTTATTATTAAATAGTATTAAGCTTTATAAATCTTAACTATTATTCCTACTAGGTTAATTAGTTATAGTTATATTTTTAACTAGTATTAAATTTATTCTACTAATTATTATATTAGAACTATTTAAAAGTATTTCTATATTTCTTTTAGTATCTTTTAAAGAGCCTATTATTAAGTTTAATAGTTAGTTTAATATATTATAAGAAGTTATTAAATCTATTATATTTAACTAATTTATCTTTTACTTCTTCCTTTAGTCCTCTATAGAATATAAAGATTTTAATATTATCTATAGAATTAATATATATATAGATTCTTTAGAACTCTACTATATAAGCTAAAATTAAATCTTTTTATTTTAAGTATAAAAGTTCTTTTTTAGCTTATTATTCTTTATTTAGATTTTAAAATAGGGTTTTTAAAGCTTCTTTATAGTTTTTATACTTATTAAAAATCTTCTAAGTTTTATCTTTATATTTCTTAAATACTTCTAAGGTAATAAAGTCTATAAAATAAGATTTAAACTATACTAAAGCTCTTCCTTTAAAGAATAAGGCTATATATATAACTTATTTTCTATCTAACTAGGTATCTATATAGTTAAACTATTAATAAGCCTATATTTATATAAAGTATACTTAAAGCTAACCTAGGGTTCTATTATATAGAGTTAGGTTATTTAGCTTAATATTTTCCTTAGTTATAATTAAAGTATTAATAATAGCTATAGTAGCTTTAAAGGTAGTAACTTTCTACTTAAGTTATTTTATTTTCTTATTTTATTATATTTATCTATTAACTATAATATAAAGTTATTAGACTTTAGTAACTAGCTTTTAAAGCTATTTAAAGGTTAATCCTTAAATATTATTATTTTAGCTACTACTTAAAGTATTTCTCCTATTATTATTACTTATAATAGTATCTATTTTCTATATAAAGTTATATTAAAAAGGGTTATTATTAAGTCTAGATATTATATAAGTTATAAAAAGATTTATATATAATATTACTTAAAGTCTATATAGTAATATATAAATAAAAGTAGTTAAAATATAATAATTAAGGCTTCCTAGGTTTTATAAATTAAAAGATTAAAAAAGGTTTATATTTAAAATATATAATAAAGTAGTAATTAAGTAATATTCTAAATAGTATAATAATTACTAGCTAGTAAGAGTTATTTAAGAAGAATACTTAGATACTTAGATTAACTACTAAAAAGCTATCTTATCCTAATACTATTTACTAATAATAAGTATATCTATATAATTTATCTCTTTAGTTAAAATTAGGAGGCTTAGGCTCTAATCCTTCTAATTTAATATAAGATTATTTAGCTTAGTATCTAATCTAACTAATTTAGGATTAGTTAGATTAGAACTTAATCTCCTTAATCCTACTTAAATAACCTATAGTTATATAACTCTATAGGATCTATCTATACCTTCTTATCTAGCTAGTATACTAGCTACTTAGTAGGGTTAGGTTTTATATATAAACTAACTATTATTCTTATTCTTATTAGGGTTATAATATATATTATAGACTAAGTAGTCTAGTAATTCTAAGTATATATTAATCTATATTATCTATAGGGCTTCCTATATATCTTTTATAAATAGAGAAGATAGGAAATATTTATCTTAAAAGGAGGTTACTAAATTAATAATATATAAAATAGGAAGTAAAATTAGGTATATAATATTAATAATAACTTTATAGTTAAAGTTATAGTTATCCTATAAATTAAACTTAAACCTTTTAAAAGTAGAATTATAGAGTTAATAATAATAATAAAACTTAGAGATTACTTTTAAAGTAGAAGGTTTAATAAAGTAATTAGTATTAGAAAGAAGATAAGAGAGTTAATTAATAAAAGGATATTTAAACTATTAGTAAAGCTATTATAGTTTAGCTATTATAAAAAATATTTAGTATTAGCTTTATATATCCTCTACTATAAATTATAGGTATTTTTATTTCTAAATAACTAAGAATATTAGCTTAGTACTATCTTTCTTAATATATACTACTTTACTAGTAGTATTTTAAAGGAAGATATCTAATACTATTATATTTTAAATATAGAGTAGAAAAGAGGTTAGTATTTTTATAATATAAAATACTATTTTACTAACTAGTATCTAAATAGTTATAGTATTAATAAAGAAGATATTAGATCTTAAGTTAAACTTAATAAATACTTCTATATTATAAGATATATCTAGTATTATAGATAAGTCTATATTCTATAGGGTAAGGAATTAGTTATAGCTACTAGTAGAGTATTTAGCTACTCTTATATTTAAAATAATTCCTTAGAATCTCTAGTAGAAATAGTAGCTATTAAGTATAAAAGCTTATACTAAGCTTATACTTATTTCTATAGTTCCCTTAAAGGAAAGATTAATAAAGTAAAGGAATACTTAATTTATTAGGAATATAGTATTCTTATAGTTAAAGGTTTAATCTTATAAGAACTAAGTATTCTTATTATCTTAAAGATTAATTAAATCTTTATTATTATTATTATCTACTTTATTAATATAAAAGCCTTTTATATTAATAATAAAAGCTATAAAGTTAGTATTTAAAGGGTATTTATCTTTATTTTACTAAGCTATAAAGTACTAATTATATATATATTAGTACTTTTTAGCTATATACTTAGTTAACTAATAGCTCTCTCTATTATAAATAAAATAGTACTTATTTTAAAAACTATTATTATTTAAGTAGTTACTATAGCTATCTAACTAGTTTCTATAGCTATTACTATAGTTATTATATTTACTATAATTAGGGAAATATATATTATAGTTATTTAGCCTACTACTAAAGCTATTATTATAGAAGTTACTATTACTATAAAAGCTATCTTAGCTTTAATTATTACTAAACTTATAGCTACTATAGCTACTATAATACTTATAGTCTAAAAAATACTAGTTATTATCTTTATACTCCTTATTATAGCTAACTTTATCTATATAGAAAGCTTAATACCTAGTTAGCTATTAACTTTTATAAGCTTAAATTAAAGTATATAGACTAGAATAAAGCTACTTAATTAATTATAGTAAGTTAAATAAAGCTATAGTAAACTCTAGTATACCTTTAATTATATATAGTATATTATTTTATATAAGTTAATTACTATAAGTTTAATATCTAAGAGTTTAATAGTAGATAAATAACTTATTAATTAATAGCTAAAAGACTTATATATAGTCCTTATTAGGGTACTCTTACTAAAGCTTAATAAATATTAGTATAGTTTAGTCTATATAGTAGTTCTAATAATTTATATAGTTATTAAAGTAAGTCTTAATCTTTAAATATACTATTCTAAATAAGTTATCTTACTTAATATATTATATATAATAGATTTTTACTCTTCCTTTTAAGATATAAAAGAATACTACTTTAAATTAATATAGGCTAATATTTATATTCTTATAGATAGTAAAGAATAACCTTATCTTATTATTAAATATATTATATAGATTACTAATATATATATCTTTATCCTTATAGTATTTATTAAAGTTTATAATTATTTATATATTAATTATTAAGTTCTTTATCTCTACTAATAGGAGTATAAAGTATATATTATATACCTTAAGTTATTTAGTAGGTTACTTAAAGTTAATAGGGTTCTTAAGAGTACCCTTACTATTATTAGGTAAAGTAGGAGGCTTACTATTAAGGGGACTAAGTAGTTTAACAGTACCTTCTTCCTCCTTAATACTACTATTAGTAGAGAGATTAATAGATTAATTTATAATACCCTTCTTTAAAAGCTTTTTATAAAATCTATAAATTATCTTACTATAATAAAGTTTATCTTTATTTTAGAAGAATAGTATTACCCTATTAGGTTCCTTAAAGAATAAATAAATAGTAAGTATATTTATAAGTATAGTTATATATAGAAGATTATAAGTCTTAGTATAGATTTACTTTACCTATAGTATCTTTTTAAGTTCCTTTAAAATATCCTTATTAATACTATAGAATATCTCTATAGTCTATCCTTAAAAGTTCTTAAAGTACTTATAATAGACTTTATTAAAGTCTATCTTAAAGTATACCTTAGTATAGAATATAACCTATATAAGGAGGTAAGTTATATTAGTATCCTTTATTAAAGGTATACTACCCTATAAGTTAGGATTATAAGACTTAACTTAATTATAAATAAAATATAAGCTATTATAAATTAACTTATAAGAGAGTACTATAATTAGTAATTAATTTAAAAGCTATACTTTTATAAGTAATTAGGGTAAATAAGTTAATAAAAGGTAGTATAAGGGGATTTAGGGGTAAATCTAGCTATACTAGCGTTATTAGCGCTATAGTTATATTATTAGTATAGGTGCTACTAAAAGTAGGAGTAGAGGGGAATAGAGTGGAATAGAGTATTACTATAGCTATAGTCTATAGTCTATAATCTATAGTTATAGTTATAATAGTAGTTAGTTTAGTTTTAATAGGCTAACTAAATTCTACTAGGTAGTATATTAGTTATTATAATATATCTAAGTATCTATTCTAGTATTAAAGTTAGGTAAATTAAGGGGCTTAATAGGGTTAAATATATTATTTATTATTATACTACTAGTCTTTAAAAATAAAGTTATAGCTTATTACTTATTTTAGATATTATTTTAAATATAAAAGAAGTTTATTAATAAGAGAATACTATATATTTTAAGTTCTATAAATAACTATAGTGTTCTATAAGGTACTTATTAGAAGTATAGGAGGAGGGATTAATAATAAAAAGTTCTACCTTTATTTTAAGTTTAAGTAAACCTAGTAGTTCTTTAAGGTATAATAGATACTTATATAATTCTAATATAAGAACTCTATTAATATATATCTAGCTATATTATTATTATATAATTTATTATAGTATTACTACTATAATAAATTTAGTAGAACCTATAGTATTAGTATAGCTACTTTACCTAAAGACTTATAAAGAATTTAGCTATTAAAATAGTTATCTATCTCTTTATATCTTACTATCTATACTTACTACCTAAAGTAAGTACTAATTAGTATTAGTATAGGTCTTATATATATATAAGGGTTATAGTTATATTACTTAATTAGTATATTAGAAGGAAGAGCCTATACCTAGAAGGTAGAAGGCTAGACCTCCGCTATATACCTATATATTAGTTATATAACCCTATAAGTTATTACATTACACTTACCCCTATTCCTATAAAATTAATATTAAAAGATTTTATAAATTTTATAATAATATTTAATTTAATTTTAAAGTTAATATATATAAGAATAAAAGTAAGTAAAAATAATTAAGTTATATAATTATATAACTATATATAGTATATATAACGAGGTTATAGCTTATAATTATTAATAAATAATTAAATAAATATAATAATAATAGATTAAACTAATATAATTTATTAACTTTATATTATTTATATATATATATAAAAAGTTAACTAATAATATAAATATTATATTTATTATAAAAAAGTTATAAAAAAAAGAAAAGTTAAAAAGTATTAAATAATAGTTATTTATAATAATAATATTAATATTTTAATTATAATAATTTATTTATTATTATATTTTAAATTAAATATAATTAAAGTTTATATTATTACTATAATATTAGAAAATTTAATTTTAATTAATTATAAAAAAAACTTTATATATATTTTATATTATAAGTAATTAATAAAAGAATATTATTTATTAAATATTAAAGGATTAATAAGTTTATAAATTAAAAATATTAGAAGTATTTAATATAAATAGTATATATATAAAATAATATTAAATAAAGTACTTTAATTAACTATAGTATAAATATAAATAATATACTTATATACTTTCTATTTTTTATTATACGAATTTCTAATTTTACTTAATATAACTTATTAGGAATTATAATTTATAAACTTAATATATATTTAATATATAGTATAATTTAAAGTAACTTAGATTCTTTAAAGTAAGTATATAAATTTAAACTATTTTTTAGAAATATAGCTATTATAGTTATATAGTATTACACTACTTCTTAATTAGGTATTATATACTTATATAAGGGTAATTTATTTCTTCTTAGCCTTATCTTATAACCTTTTTAGCTACTTCTTTCTCCTAATCTTATTTACTATCCTAAAGGATACAATTTACGTCGATCTAAAAACAGCGGAGTTTAAGCTTAGATACTATTACTATAGTATCTCTTGTGAGGGGGAAGAGCTGTTTCCTTATATCATTGCTTTATAAGATAGGTGTTGTGTGTTAAGCGATGTTAACTTAGTCTTTAGTCCCCATCTGTGGCTGAGACATGTATATTTTCCGCACTTAGTGCAGCCTTCCATCACTCGAACGTGTAACGGCTGGACAGATTGTGTCTCTAGGACTCGATGCGGTAGGTTGGTTTCTGTTTTGGAATTGTAGATTGTGAGCTCATCTTGACAACGGGATAACCATTGCATCAAAGTGTCGAAGTACTTTGCACTCAAGGTGCACCCGGAGGGTTCGCTCATTTTTCGGATCAAGGGGTGGTGCTCCGACGTAGGCTCAAAGCTGTTTTGTCGTTGCGCCCTAGGCGCGTGGCCCAGTGTGAACTTTCGTACCTAGGTACTATACCGTGCTTTAGTGTATACTTAAGAGGGTTATAATAAGGACTATAGGCTTCTAGACTAACTATCTACTCTAAGGCTAATTTTAGTACTTAAAATTAGCTACTATAATATTTATCTTAATCTAATAATTATAATAGTATATATTATTAATCTTAAATAAAATCTTTAGGAATTTAAATAAGCTTTAAAGAGGAAAAAGAGTTATTAAATAAAGGAAAAGGTTATAAAAGGAAATTAGTCTCTAAGCTAAAAATAGATTTACTTAAGAGGTTCTTTCCTTTTAAGAATCTCTCTTTTAAATTCTTAAAGGTAGGTTTCCTACTTTAGGCTACTAGCTAGCTAAGAGAGATTCCCTTCCTTCCCCGCCCTACTAAGTTTAAATTCTAATTCTAATTATAATAGCTCTAATTCTAACCTTTAATTCTAGCTTCTAACTTCTAATTTCTCTCTAATTTAGGTTATTAGTTTAGTTAACTTAAAGGAGGAAGGTAGAGGACTTAGTATTATTAAAGTTAAAGGAAAGAAGAAAGGAGAGTAAAGAAGTACTTCTCCTCCCCTTATATAAAGGAAGGTATATCTAGCTTCTTTATAACTCCTTCTTCTCTCTATAACCCCTTCTTCTCTCTATAACCCCTTTTTCTCTCTATAACCCCTTCTTCTCTCTATAACCCCTTCTTCTCTCTATAACCCCTTTTTCTCTCTATAACCCCTTCTTCTCTCTATAACCCTCTTTTTTATAAGTTTATCTAGTAATTAAAACTACTAAATAGTTAAATAATAGCTTATATAATAAGGCTACTATTTATATTAAATTTATTAGAAGTTAGTCTTATAGTAAGGATGTTTAAATAGGTAAATAATAGCTATAGTAACCCTCTTAAGTACCTACTAGTGCACGGTATAGTATTCTTAGCTGCTTACCGAATTCATTAAGATATTCTAGCTTATGCACAATTAAAACGTCGGAGTGTTCTCTTTTGTCAGGTTGCTTACTGAGAAACTTGAGAATAGCTAAATAGGGCTGACATCTATGTTGGGTAATTACTCATGTCTCTGATCAACAAGATGTTCTGGGATGATTGAGCCAGGGGTGGCCCAATGCCACAAACCCGCATTAGTGTCTCCTATTTGATGCATTCAACTATTGTCTGCTCGCCTGCATGGCAGACCCAGGTGCTTTGATGGATTTTGTTGAGCGCGATGCCACGCCGTTCTTTGATCTCAAGTGCTCATAATAAATGGTTCGGAAATGCTTCTCCGTCTCGAAGCTTGGAAGTTGTATTTTCTCTCGCTTGAACCAATGGTGGTCGTGATGCTGAGGAAGGTAAGTCAGGCGTAGTACGAGGAGTGATGAAGAGCGGATCGATCCGGAAGTCTGTCTAAACTCCGAAAAGGTGAGATTTGAGGGAGCCAGGCATTGCTTGGACACTTTTGTTAACTTCAGCTGTCAGCGGCAGGGCGTTAAATTTAGTCCTTTAGTTTAGTCAAAGCCTTGACTAAAACTAACTCTAATATAGCCTTAGTTAGTCCTAAATTAGTTAGTACTTTTTAGGCCTTGACTAAAACTAGGCTAGTATATACTAACTAACTAAATTTCGGACTATAGTCACTAAAAAAATCTATTTTTAGAAATAAACTTTATTTTTAAAAATAGAACCTTAGTTACTTATTTAAAAAATCTATTTTTAGAAATAAAACCTTAGTTAGTTAGTAAAAATACTAACTAACTAAGGTACTAACTAACTAAAATCTAAGGTTTTATTTTTAAAAGTAATTTTTTTTATATATTTAACTACTTATTTAACTACTTATCTAACTACTTATTTAAATATTTATATAACTACTTATTTAACTACTTATTTAACTACTTATTTAACTACTTATTTACTTACTTATTTAACTACTTATCTAATTATTTATTTAACTACTTATCTAACTATTTATTTAAATACTTATTTAACTACTTATTTTAATACTAATTTAAATACCTATTTAAGTACTTATTTATTTTTAAAAAGAAATATAAAAAGAAATAGCGATACTTAAGCTTATAAGGGCTTTTCTAATATAATATCTTCTTCTTCTTTTATTATTTTATTTTTTTTACTTATTTAAGTATTTATATAAGTATTTAAATTAGTATTTA
>JUJX01000046.1:0-70205 GCA_000800745.1 Diaporthe longicolla
CCCCCGCCGCTGGCTGAGCCGCCTGTCCGCCAGGATCCCCATATGCCGGCTGTGGAGTCCCGCCGTGTCCCTGTTCCTCCTGCGTCGGAGCCTGCGGTGTTTTCCTTGCCGTTGCTTTCGTTGTCTCCGCCCTCCACGCCGGGAGCGGTGCCCCTCTGTTGTTGGCGCTCGCTGCCGCTGTCAGACGGGACACTAGTGGCCGTGTTCTTTGACGACGAGTAAGCCTGCTGGTTCGTGCCCGAGGAGAAGGGGCTCGTGACTTCGGACCCTCCTACATCCGTTTGAGAGGCGGACGTCTCTGCCTGGTCGGGGACCGCTGCCATCTGCGGGCGAGCGTCACCAGACACGAACGCCGGCGCGCTGGCGTTGAGTTTTGGCTTCTCCGGCACGACGTTGAGCGTGGTGATATGCTTGTATGTAGCCTCATCTTCGGGGCGCACAAAGGGCACGGAGAGTCTGTCACGATCATCACCGTTGCCGAAGAGTGTCATTCGATTCTGGGACAAGAGCAGGTCGGCACTGTTCGCGGTGAGAGTGTCGCTGCCGACGAAAATGCGGATCCCTTGCTTCTGGTCACCCGCCTCCGCGTTTTCTCCAGTGATCTCGAAGTCGACGTTGATGTAAGGTACCTGTCGACGAGACGGACTGGAGGACCGAGAGCTTGACTGAGCCACAGTGGCTTCAGCAAAGTAAACGGGAAGACTGGCGTGCAGAACGCCATTGATGTTTCTGTGAGCCTCGTTGCTGAGATTCAACTCGTGCAGAAGCGAGTAGTCAAGGGTTGATTTCTGCGACCCAGTGCAAACAACCGCGTATTGCAGCGTATCATGTGCGTACTGTGTCGTGAGCCAGCATCGCACAATAGACGGAACGGGCCCCAGAAACATCAGACCTGGGGGCGGCCGGGTGATCTCGATCGGCGACGAGTCGTCATCATCGTCATCCCTGCTGCTTCCCAGTAGCAAGTCAAGACCGAGACTACTGGTCCTGCCGGATGCCACCGAGTGGAAAGAGTGGACCGAATGGCCCGCAGAGCTATGTCGTCCGTCGGACTTGTGTGAGTAGGTGCGCTCCATCAAGGTCGGACCTCCTAGACCACTTCCAGGCCTGATAGGACCGAATTCGCCGGAGTGACGCGCACTTTGGCCCCAGTTGGACGAGTGAAGAGTGGCCTCGTCAAAGCGGACACTATTTGCCCTTGACGCTGCGCCCCGGCGGGTGGGCTCCTCGTCGGCGTCCAAGTGGAGCGAGCCCAAGAGGTTCTGACCCTGCTCATCGTCAAAGTCATCGAAGACCTCGTTGTTGGGCATCTGCACGGGTCCTGGAGTCTGTGTCAGCAACAAGTTCTCGACTGGATGGCAGACAAGTACAGATGAAGGCTTACCGTGCTGGGGTGTCCCTCCCAGTACGCTTGGAAAGGGAGAGGGATTCCAGACGGACTTGACGGCATCCTCTGTCTGGCGTCTCTCGAGCCGCATCAACCTCTCGGCATGACTGGCCTGGATGAACTGGACCTGCTTCACTTCCATCTGCACATTATGGAGTTCTTGGTGGAGTTGAGGCGTCAGACGAGAATCCATGCCAGAATTGGACTGAGCGGGTGACGGGTCTGGAGGCTGCCGTCCGGTTGAACGAGGCAAGGGAGGTAGCGATGAACGGACGAGGCCAGCAGCTACGTCGCTCGCTGGGTCCTAGGCTGACAGGGACCGCAATCAATCACAAGAGAGTCGGCGTGTTTGTTGAGCCCCTCAGTATTCTCCCGTGTGCGTGCACGACCGAGACCAGTGTGTTAGCCAGCCCAGAGCCGCCCCAGAGGTTGTCGTTTGCGGCCTCGATCGTCGAGAATCAGACCACTAGATTATACGCCCCCCACATCGCACGCAAAGACCAGTAGGTCTTTTCTGCGATGTGTCCTTCTGGGTGTTGGGATATGGTAGCAGTGTGGCTCTGTTGTGGCGTACGCAGCACTGACGCAGAGGCAGGGCAGGTCGGGGATTGCGTTCGCGTGTAAGCCGGGGAGCTGTGGGCGGCAACTGGAACGCGAACGTCGGCAGGGTGGGTTGAGCGGGGGAGGGAGCGTCGGTCTGTTGTCTAGTACTGATGTTGGAATCGTCTGCCTGACTTGTGATCTGGCTCGGGAAGTATTAAATGGACCCGACGATGGCCGGCTGGGGCTTGTTGTTGCTATTCACGGCAGAGTGGCCGGGCTGGCTGGAATCCTGTGCAGTGTTCCTTCGAGGGGTCGCCCAGACACGTTGGAGCTCCTGGGGCACGGCGAGGATTGTTTCGACGGAAAGGACAGACCGAGGTGGCAGTGGCACAGTTCGCAGAGGTGATGATGTTGTTCGAAATTGTGGGTTCTGATCGTCGTGGTCTGGTGGTTGAGAGTTCGATGGCGGAAAAGGGACGGCGAGTGTGGTGGACGTTGAGGGGGGGAGGTTCGAGGGCAAGGGCGGGAGAGGGACAGCAAGGGCGGAATGTTTGGCTCAGGCAGGCCAGGTGCAGTCGACAGGTCAGAGAGACAACGCAACGTTGGACTAGTAGAGGATGGTTGAATTGTCCGTAACGCAAATCAGGAGTGGTGAATTACTCGCTGGTTGAGACAGAGTTTCGATGGTGAGGAAGGGCCAGGCAGAGAGGCGGCGAAAAGATAGTTAGCCTACTGCAGGTTGCTGGTGGGCAGGCGTAAACTGATGATGCGTGGCGTGCAGACGGTTTGCATTTGGGGGAAGGCTGGAGGTTGGAGGCTGTGCGATGATGATGATGGATGTGATTTATCGATTGGATCATCCCGGTCAGGCCCCAGTCCATTCTGCCAGTGTCTCTTATTATCACTCAGTAGTCCACCCCAGCAGCCCCAGGTGCACACCAAGGACCACCCACCTACTCAGGCTACACCAACAGCACTTCTGTCAGAGGACGTGTGTACGTACCACCACCGCAGCATACAAGCTAAGCGGCCTGCCAAGCCAGACCTGTTCTCGATTTAGTTACGGATGCGCGACGGAGCGAATCGCTTATCTAAGCTGCGCCCCCTGCCCGCCTGCCTTGTCAGTCTTGCCCGTCTGGTCTTGTTTCCGTCTCCAGGTTTCCGTCCGATGTTGCTTCGCCATGCCGGCCTGACAAGGAGGGGGAACGGGGTAAAAGGCCGGGAGATCCAAGACACCGGAAAGACTGCTTCACGTTTGACCGTAACTTAGCATGTAATAGAAATGTTCAAAAATAAACCGTCTCTTTTTTTTCTCTATACCAGCCACACTTTTGCTTGACGACCATGGTCTGTCTGTCTGCTTTGCCATGTTTAGACCTTGGGCGTGTTCGTATATGCTCGCTCTCTTGCCTACACACACTCCCCATCAAACACCGTTGAACTCCATCCATCCCCCAGACCTGTGTAGGCGTTCCCCAAACCGACTCCTTCTCGCGATGAACTTGAACCAAAATTACACAAGAAAAAGGAAAGGGATAACATGATGGACCAAGAGACATAGAGACATATCCTGCCCTCACCTCTTCGAGTTCTTCTCCAGAACAGACAGCCCAGGCTCCAACCACGGCGCATCCCTCCAGACAGGCCAGACATAGCCCTCGGTGTTCTCGTTAGGAAACCGCGGCTCGATCTCAGGCTCGACCAGCGCCCACAGGACCCGGTATGCCTCCCCGCTCATGTGCAGGCCGTCGGGCAGCAGCTTCTCGAGGTGGCCCCGCCTCCCTCCCGCCGCCGACCCCAGCGGCGGCTGGCTGGCGTCCCACCCGGGCGTATTGGCCACCGCGTGGTCCATGAGCGCCTTGGCCAGGTCGATACACACCACCCCCTCGCCCAGCTCCGCCGCCACCTCGCGCGCCGCTGCCGAGTATTTTGCGCTGCGCGCCTGCTCGCGCGTCTTCGTCCCGTGCTGCGCCACGTCTACCTCGGTCCTGCGGATCTCGTCCAGCGGCGGCGGCGTCACCAGCAGCACCTTGCACCCGTGCGCCGAGACCCGGGGGTGGCCTGCCAGCTGGGCGAGGTTCTTCTTGTACTCCTCCAGCGGCACGTGCTGGTTGTCTTCGTCCAGGGGCAGGGCCGCGTCGTTGGCGCCGAGGAGGATGACCTAATATGCGATCGGTGGTAAGTTATCTGGCTCTCAGTAGGTGTTTTGTATTTATGCTGTAATGACCGTCTTCATCTCCGTGAGCCTCGACCAACCGGAGCTTTTGCCGTGTGGTGGAAGGCTGGCTGGCGGGCAGGCAGGCAGTTCACGGGGACTTGGCCGGGCTTACAAGGTACTTCATCCTGGGGATGCCGGGGCCCGGCTCCGGGAAGAGCTGCTCGAAAATGTGCAGGGCTTGGGATGTGTTATATCCCGAGAACCCCCGATTGACGACATCATACCGGCGGAGGCAGTCTGTGAGAATACCCCGGGTCAGCAACTTGAGTGTAACATCGGTGAGGCTCCCGAGGTCTTGGGGGGGGGAGACACACGCTTCTGGAGGGCGGCGTAGAATGAAAAGCCATCCTGGACGTCAACACAGCCTTCGAATAGTGAGTCACCAAAGAGGACTACCTGAGGATACGGTGCCTGGGACTCTCATCGTAAGTAAAAAAACGTGTGTGCTTAATGTGATGGTGCCGGAAATAGAGTTCCATACCGCCATGGTTGGGCCGAGTGACTGACGTTCCCCGTGATTCGCTTTGACTGAACACTGACGTTATAAACTCCTTGCCAAAAATCCAAACACCGTAGCAAGGGACTCAAGAAAGGTAGAAAGACCTTGAGCGCTTTGTGCTCTGGGATAAATTGTGTGCAGATGACGTCCTGTAGCGTGGGGGCATCGCGAAATATATATTCGAAGCAATTACAAAAGAAAAGGGTAGCGCGAGTTAGATAGAGCTTTGGCGTGAGTCTGGCAGACAGGCACAAACGGGTAGCGTGAGTTCGTGGCCGAAGGAACCCCACTCACATCCCATACCGCAATCTCTCAACGAACTACTTGCAACAGCCCAAGTCACGAACCGGGGGCGCTGTCCTACATGGCGCCCTCCGATCGAGCCCGACATTAGCCTCAACCCCAACACATGGGTTCGATGAGAGCCAGCCAGCAGGGAGAGATAGAAAAATCAAATAAGGGCCAAAAAGAAGGAGCAGGAGCCAGGGGGGNGCAGGTTCCGGGGGCCGGTTGAGGAAGGAAAAAGAGGCAGGTCGGTCTGTCCTTGCACCAGGACCTCACGATATGCCGGAGCACGTCACAGCGGTTGCATGGTTCCCATAACCCGGCCGCACCACGATTCGCGACCACTTCCCCGTGGGCGATCATACTGTAAACAGCTGCGTGGCCCAGCCCATGGGAGGCCAAGCCGGCGGCCTGCAGTGCCTGCAGAGCTGTGCAGTGGTCTGCAACGGCTGTCTTCTTTGTCCGGTCTGTCCTACTCGTGTACGCATGTGTAAGTGACTTACACGCGCAAGTAGGCAAGTTTAAAAGTTGGTGGCCGAATGCTTTTTTACGCCAACTAAGACCGCCGCACGATTCAATCCGCCACCGTGGCCGCACAGAGGCGGTGAAACAGTTCGAAAAACCAATTGCCAGCAATGTCAAAAAACGCTTCTGCCTGGTTGACCTGGTGTGCCCAAAGTCTGCCTGGGCGTGTGACAATCCCGGTTCGGTTCCTGACTGCGCATGCTGCGGTTGTTCAAACTTCTGGTGTCCGCTTGCTGTGTTGTTCGGTGCCGCTCGTCCTAGCCGCACAAATAAAAGTTGGGTCGGTCGGCAGGACCGGCCTACGGCTACAGTACCCAGACGCACCTGCTCGACTCGAGGCAGGCAAAGAGGTGCATGGGACATCGGGCCTGCATGGAGGAGGCAGCAACATGCCAATAGATACGATTTGGGGAGGCACATACGTTCGCACCACGTTGAAGCTCTCGTGTCGAAAGGTAGAGATGTGTGTGTGCGTCCCCAGAAGGAACTGAGCTGAAAGTTTCGTAACTTGACTGCATCAGCCACACGCACGCCAGCGGAAACTCCCCTAGTGCGATCAGTTACAGTACAAAAAGCAAAAGCCAAGCCAAGACCGGGGTGGAGACACCGCGCCGGAGGCAAAAGGGAAAAGCAGAGGCGGCCAGCCAGCTAGCTTAGCTGCCAGCTCCCCGGGCCGAACCACACTGGTCCTCTCTGATCTGATAACTGTGTCTCGCCGATTCGGAGGTGTTGAGGCTGCATTGAGCTGGCTGCGGGTGCATCCTCGATCCGATTGAGCACACGCACGACCGACCGACATCAGTAGGCTGGTGCCGCACACGGGCAGGGCGAAAATGGACCAACTTCCCGACGCAGTCGCCCAGCTGCTGAACTCGGTGAGCCCGGCACATCTCTGCCAGGCTTGCTTCACACTCGCATCATGCGCCGTCCTGGCTGTTGCCGTCACCCCAAGCAGGGAGCGAAGTCTCTTGGTCAACTACGGTGCCCGGAGTGAGGGGCAACCCACGGCTGATGACGCGGCTGCGAGACGAGGGACCGACAACGACGACGTCCTGCTCAGGTCGGTGCGGAAGCTCACGTCGCTCGGGCAGGTCCCTCACATGTGGTTCTTCACGTTCTACGCCACCTACATTCTATGCGCCGTCTTCTGGGCCTGCCAATACTTTCTCGGCGGCTCAATCATGACGTCCATAGCCCGCCGGCAGGTCGAGCTCGCCCCGTCTCGGCCCAAGATCGGCCACGTCGCTGTGGCGTGGTGCCTGATGCTGCTCCAGGCTGCGAGGCGGCTGTACGAGTCCTGGGCGTTTGCGAAACCATCCAGGTCCACCATGTGGATCGTCCATTGGCTACTCGGGCAGCTCTTCTACGTGGGCATCAGCGTGGCCATCTGGATTGAGGGGTCCGGTATGTTTGCCCCGGACACGCTTGATCTCGAGGTTGTTCGTTTTGCTGACCATTGTGGCAGGTGCCCTATTGCAGGACCAGTTGCGTCCCTGGACACTGGAGCTCACCCAAGACGCGCTGTTCAAGGGTGCCATTGGAGTGCCGCTGTTCTTCTTCGCCTGGACATCACAGTACCGATGTCACAAACACCTAGCAGGCCTCAAGAAGTACTCACTGCCCGAAGAAGGCATGTTTCGATACCTGATCAGCCCTCACTACACCTGCGAATGCCTGATCTACTTCTCACTGGCAATTGCCGCAGCCCCAGAGGGACTTCTGTGCAACCGGACGATGCTATCCGCGCTGGCTTTTGTGGCTGTGAATCTGGGTGTGACGGCTCGAGGGACCAAGAGCTGGTATGCTGAGAAGTTTGGGTCGGACAAGGTGGCGCACAAGAAGATTATGATACCGTTTGTGTACTGAGATTTCAGACTCGGCGGTTGTCATCGCTTGAGGAACTTGCCAATATTATTCCCCAGCTTGGAGACCTTGAGAACATCCCGATATGTCAGGCTTGTCCGGACCGAGCGTTGGTTGACACCATTGGCGAAATCCCCAGGCTCTCGTAGCATGTCCCAATTACTGACAGTCTCACGTGAAAGGCCAACGTCGGCTTCGATATCTGCGATGCCATGGAGGTATTGAGTGTACAGATCGTCGGTCGTGATGAGTAGGCTCCGCGGCTCCTGCAGAATTCTGAAGACGGGCTCAGGATCAAGTGCGCCGTCTTCCTTGCTCGAATGAATGTTCAGACAAAGGCTGGCTCCCAGGCTGATGGTACAGACGACCGGGTAGTAGGCGGCCCCATCCTTATGCGGCATGATACCTACTCCCGGAGGATACTCATTGATAAGCACATGATTTGGGCGCTTGTGAGGGCTAGAGGTGAAGAGGTTGGCAGGCTCATCGTCAGCGGAAAGAGGGACCGAGAGCAGCCTCGACACGACTGGCTCCTCAAGCCAGGCTGGCAGAGGTGCCTCGAGGAGCCTGTCATGGACCAAATCGGATGGCCATGTCTGTAGCCGTCGATGAGAGAGTTGCTTCCACCTAGGCTTCGGCGCGCCTGAGATCTTGTTCCAGTGTGAGCTTGTCGCCAGTCGGGCTAGGAGAGTGGGAGATGGTGATATGCGCACCTTATCCAAAATGAGACGCTCTTCCTCTTCAGTTATGAAGTCTGCAATGTAGTACGCGGTTGCAGGAAGGCGTGGTATCCTGGCTCCAGCCAGGGAAGAGGGAAGTGAGATTCCTGTGGGGGGAGCTCTATGACCCATGGCCATGGGGGCGAGAGATGGCCAATGCAACCCCAGAAGGAAATATGTTGCACCCAAGAAGCTTTCTGCCTGGTCTGTCCGACCCTTCGACTGAAGTTTGGGTTGCCGAGGAGGTCGAGGCGCGTGCAAGGGACCTCCACGTCGTAAGCGTACGACTCGATTAGCCCAATGATCTCGAAGGACCCTCGTTTGCCTGTGCTCGCGCAGAAGCAGCACGAGGGAGCACGGGAGGACCTGGTGTAGAGGCGTCCAACCGTTGGGGTGCCCAGACAAAGGTGCAGGAAGTGTGAGCAGGCTGAGAATAAGATATCAACAAGTGAATGAATGACTCTGCTGAACAGTAGACCAGATGTTGTTCCCCACTAGTCTCCGCAGGCGGCACAACGCACAGTCACCACAGGTATCGAGTGGTCCCCGGGTCGGAGCTTGTAGGTATTCGTACAAAGTCCGAGCTGGGCTGCCTCGTGGCCGAGATGCCGCTGGCAACAGGTAGGTGGTGGTGAAGACCGGAGCAGGGTGAAGGTTGCTTTTGGTAAGGCTGGGGCGAGACTAACTGGGCCCGAGACCACAGAGGCGGACTAGGGAGCTCAGACCAGGGAGCTCGGAGCTGAGAGCTAATACACAGTAAAGAAGGACAATGACTGCAGCGGGCCACAAGGGTCGATTCAAACGAGTCAGGGAACCTTCGGTATGTCGTGCGACGACGCCCGTACAAAGCTTGAAGTCAAAGTGGGCCCAGTCAAGTTTCTGTCTAGTGCGGCAAGGCACGGCTGTACGGAATAAGACTGGATGTGATGAAGGGATGATGGGATGGATGAGGTGATGTGAGTATGTGTGACAGCTTGGCTGAGGTTGAGGCGAGGCAGACCAGAGCCGAGGGAAATTGTTAACCGGCTATCACAGTCGACTAGCCAGACTGGCAGGACCGGACGATGACGATTACCTTGGGTATGGATGGGTACAGTACGCGGACAAGCGGCCAGCTAGCTCTCTAGTTACCGGGCGAGCTAGATGCCTACCTAGGTCGGCAGTCAGGCTGTCCTTATGCCCCCACACCTGCCACATTGCCTCCTTCAACTTGCAGCCACCTAGCCACCTGGCCCAGGGTTGATGAACCCACGGCGAAGGCAAATCCTGATAAGCCGGCATGGCTGGG
Organism: Diaporthe longicolla; assembly: GCA_000800745.1. Lineage (NCBI taxonomy): Eukaryota > Fungi > Ascomycota > Sordariomycetes > Diaporthales > Diaporthaceae > Diaporthe > Diaporthe longicolla. Next base: position 9,328 of record JUJX01000046.1, read on the forward strand.
AATTATTATCTGTCTCGACTGTGCCATAAGCCACATGAGTTCCATTGATCATCTCGTGCGATCGTATGCGAGTCGCCGAATTTTGCCGGATGTGACAGAGGCAAAAGAGGCAAAGCTGGCAGGCTGGCTCGAGCTGTGACTGACTGAAAGTCTGGTAGATTTACTAGGGAGACGAGAGGACACGTGAAATATGCTGTAGGTTTGGTGGCGCCCGGGAGCTTATTTGCTATTCCTGTAGTCAGGGTGGCCTTGCGCGTCGAAGCGTCGTGTGGGCGGGGAAAGCATCCAAGTATCAAGTATCGCCCTCCTGCCTGGCATCTCGGGTACCTAGGTAGGTAATAATGCGAACGCGACGAGACAGCGACAGAGACAAGGGCGCACAGAACGAGGCGCAGCCAGTCTCAGCAAATGCAGCTGATCAACGGATAACTTTGACTGGAGAGAGTAAGCAAGTGGCGACTCGAGAGGCAGGCTCTCAGGCAGCAGCAGGCAGGCTGAGACTGGCAACTGTTAGACAGATAGTATTCATAGTCAGGCTGTCTGGCTGTCAGATAGTCTGATGGGCTGTACTTGTTGGAGGGAGTCATCGACTTTAAATTCTGGTGTCGAGTTAACCCAGTCAAGCCGCGTCTCGTGTAGACGACCAGGGCCGTATTGCCGTACGAAGCAGTTAGTGCACAACGGAGACACACGGACCAGGCGGGTGAACACATCATCCTTGTTGGAAGTGAGTGAGGGCAGATGGAAAAGAGGCAGAGCAGAAGAGTAGGGCCCAGGCAGGACCAGGCAGGGCTCGAAACGACAGCACGGGACAGTGTCGCCTGCCGTATGCGTCCTCGACCAGCCGGCCAATCAGGACAAGTGGCAATGAGAACGCGCAGGGAAGGCGCGGTGCTCAGACTTGGGTCACTTCGAACCCACGGGAGAAGCAGGGGTCTGGAGGCACCCTGTCGAAGCTAGACAGGGGGGGCCACCCAGCGAAAATCTCCATCTCCCGTCTCTTCCAGCCAATGGCAGCTTCTTATCTCTTGTCTTTTCTGTGTGTGTCGTCCGTCTCTATGCGTCTTCTCTCTGTCTGGTCTGTCCATGTGTTTCTGTGATGAGTGATGACTGACTGACTGACTGACTGACTGACTGACTGACTGACTGACTGACTGACTGACTGACTGACTGACTGACTGACTGACTGACTGACTGACACTGCCAGCCTGTTCTATCCGTCTGTCTGTCGTTTCTATGCGTGTCCTTCGCTTTCCTCCCCCTCTTCATGTTCATACTCTCCCAAGCTTTTAGTCTTTAGCTACTGTGTAGACAGATAGTGTGTGGGTGTGGCCCCCCCTNCTCCCCCCTCCCCTCACGGCCCAGCGGCCAGTCGTAGTTCAATTTTATGTTGTGGTGTGTCTGGTCTTCGTAGCCTGCCTTATTTTGTTGTGTGTCCCCTAACTAAGGTACATACCCTGTCAGTCTGCCCACACCTTGCACACCCTGCACACCCTGCCACCCGAACCAGGCTCTCTCTCTCTCTACCACAGTATGTGGGCTCCGTCCAGTCAGTCCCAGCCCAGTCCCGATCAGACCCAGTCTTGCCAGTCCCCCACAAATCCAAGCTGGTCCAATCCAGCCCAACCAGCCAGCCAGCCAGCCAGCCAGCCAGCCAGCCCAGAGCCCAGCACCTAGCACCCAGCACACCCTGCACACCCCAGCCAGTCCTGGTCCTTCCTGCCAGGTCAATTCAGAAAAGAAACCCCAATCTCCTCTAGCCTCTCCGAGACTACTCTTTCTTTCTTGTTCACTCACGCTCCGTTTGGGTCCTCCCGCTTCCTGCGTAGTCTTTTTTCTCTTCCCAACCCTTCCCCCCCATCCCACGATCTCGAAACGGGGACAAGTCAAGCAACCACTGAGACATTATTATAATTAGTTTCTCAGTCTTTTCCATCCTGTACGCTACCGCACCGCTACTATCCATCCCACCCGAACCAGTGCCGTCCCGCGCGCCCGCACCACCGCACGCCCGTACCACATCCATCGTACCTCACCGCATCCTCTGCAAACCCCCGTTCGTCGCCGTCGCCGTGCCTTGACCCGTCTGTTTGTTGGCCCGTCTTCTCTGCCTCTCCCTCCTTTTCAGTGCGTGTGCGTGAGAGGGCCTTTGTTGCACCCCCAAAGGAGCCCCTACCGATTGCAGACCCGGCACCCACAGCCCGCCAGGCCCCTCCAGCCTCTTTGATTTTCCCCATCGGCCGGGACAAGTCCTCGTGACAGTTGGCTTGGTTTCAGTCCACCCAACCCCGACCGAGTTGCTCGAGGCAACAGCGCCCGGACCATCCTGTCCCCATCCACGACCCTGACCTGACCTGGCCAGGCCAAGGTTCAGTCCTGTCCTGTCCTTGTCAGCTCGTTCTGCTGCTGCTGCTGCTGTTCCGTCCTGTCGTGTCGTGTCCCACAACCCGGGCACTCTCTTCTCTCCTCTGGCACACCAAGACCACGCCACGCCACTCCACCTCAAAACACCTGGCTCGAAGCGCTTCAATCAGCCTCTTGTCCCCCCTCCTTCAACTCCGTGGTCCAGAGGTGCCCATGATGGTGCACAGGAACAGCTCACCTTCGAACTGAATGATATGGATGCGCAGAATGCTGCAGAGTCCGCCGCTACGAAGCTACCTGCTTCCTCTTCCGCCTCTCCTCGGCCAGGCAAGGCTACCGAGCCGGATCAGGCCACCAAGCCACCATCCTCTCCGCCCTCCTTGAACAAGTCGCCGCCAGCCCCAGCGTCGACCTCGACCCCACCGCCGCCAGCAGCTCAGGAGTCCAAAGATCCCAAGGAAAGCAAGGATCCCAAGGAACCAAAGGAGGCCAAGGAACCAAAGGAACCAAAGCAGTCCAAGGGATCCAGCAGTCCCAAGGAGTCCAGCGAGCCAAAGGTCAGCCTCCCCGCCGTGGCCGCCACCCAAAATGATGACGAGACTGGCGCCGAGAACAATTCAGAGGCCGAGACGATTGTTCTCCCGGGCAAGGATGGTTCTCCCATCAAGAGCCGCAAGGTAATCAAGCGGGAAGATGCCAGTGACGGCGAGGAACGAAATAGTGTCATCGACATTTCTCCGGCGAAACGAAAATCCTCTGGCGGCAAGAACGATGGTCATGGGGCCAAGCAAGGCAGCAACGGTGGCACAGGTCACTCCACGGACGAGGCAAAGCGGAAGCGACTGCTGGATCACCCACGGAGTAAGGACTCGAGTGGTTTGAGCTCGGCACCAGCATCTCCTTTGCAGCGCTCCCGCCAACAGTCGACTGACATCCGCCAAGAATCCGAGGGCGACTCTGTCCACGCACGGCCGACCAAGGTTCTCTCAAAGGACAAGGAGTCCAGAGACAGGGACAGGGACGCCTCGAGGTCGAAGTCCTCAGACAAGACTGTTGTACACAAGCGGAAGGCCCCCAAGGTCGAGTCTGACGACGAGGCCGATAACGAAAGCCACAAGAATCGCCGACGGAGGACATCTGCCTCAATAGACGCATCGTCGACTCCTCGCCCCCAGTACAAGGACCGCGACCAAGTGAAAGCAAAGTCCAACCATGACAGCATTTCGTCGCTGCGGCAACGTTCGACTTCACCACATCCTCGGACCCACCGACGAAGCGCGTCCACCCAAATCGTTTCGCAGTCATCCAGCGGCCTCAGCCAGAAGAAGAGGCGTGTTCCTCCCCCTCTCACCACCGACTACCACTCAGACGAATCCTCTGCAAGTGGCAGCCCTCACATTAGAAGTTCAACAATGCGCGGCCTGGCGACACCAGCGACTGCTGACTCCAACATGTCATCCGCCAAAAACCCCGCTCACAAGAAACACGTCGATGCGCATGGACAAACGCAACTCGCAAAAGCATGTTCTCGCGGTGAATACGACAATGTCAAGCGAAGGCTCCAAGAGCGCCCACAGGACCTGAATTTTCCTGATTATGCAGGCAACACCCCACTCCAGATTGCGGCCATCAATGGGTTCGACGATATTGTTAAGCTCCTCGTCGAAGCGGGTTGTGACATCGACTGCGTGAATCACGACAAGGACACTCCGCTTCTGGATGCTGTAGACAACGGTCATCTCGATGTTATCAAGGTCTTGCTCGAGGCCGGAGTCAACCCACGCAAAGCCAACGTCAACGGCGAGGAACCATTGGACCGGGTGGACGATGAGCTCGAGAATTGCGAGGAAATCCGGCAAGCACTGATGGACGCCAGGAAAAAGCAGGGAGACCGGCGGCGAACCTCTGAAGAGCAACAGGACCAACAAGACAACCGATCACATGGCCCAGACAGCCCGCGGCGCTCACCCGCACTAGCTGACTCCGCCGCGGGAACCAGGAGAGGGGCCAGTTCGCGGTCTCACAAGCTCAGCAATCACCTGTTGTACATGCACATGGATGACAAGACCTTGCGGTCGGCGGCTGGCCGAGGCGACTTGGAAACCGTGGAGCGCATACTTCAGGTCAGGGACAATTTTGATGACGCCGAATCCATGGTCGCTGCAGCGCGGGGTGGACATGAAACGGTCATGAATCTGCTTCTGGCGCTTGGGAATGCCAACCCAGACCCTTCCCCGGTGGATTCTGAGCGCCCGGAAATCGCGACGCCGATTTTGGCAGCCATTGGTCAAGAAAATATTAGGGTTATAAGATTGCTACTGGCTCAGTCAAATTTCGATCCAACCAGGAAATTCCGAGGACTCACCTACTACGAGATCGCTCAAAAACGGCAAGGCCCAAATTGGAAGGAAGAAGAGCATATCCTGAAAGATGCGTATGACGCGTATAAGCGCAGCCACCGAGATTCTCACAAGAAGTCTCCGAACCGGCGCGAGCTAGAGGCGAAGCGAAGTGCCCGCGCGGAGTCTAAAGATGATCCAGCCAGGAGCTTGAAGCGCAAGGCTACTAGCCCCACACGTGACGGCCACCGTGTCGCAACCGGAAAGGCGCGCACGAGCGACAAGGAAGCCAGAGGAACAGCCTCTGTCTCTTCCAAAAACGAAGAGGTGACTTCACCCAAGCGCGGCCCTGGAAGACCGAGGAAGGACGACCGCGGACTGCCCACAATCGCCATATCCGACGGCGAGAACTCGCCAGCAAGCAAGTCGACTTCAAGCAAGCAGAAGCGCCCAGACATGGACACTGCCTCGTTTTCTTCCGAGGGTGAGTCCAAGCCACGGAAGAGGCTCATGTCCGGCAGGGACCTCAAGGAACAGAGGGAGAAGAACCGGCGCCACAGCATGGTGTCGAACACTTCATCTCTCCGCGAGCCTTCGAGCCCTCGCGACAATCGCACCGACGACCCACACGAGCCTCCAACCGAGAAATACCACGACCGCGCCAAGGCACTCAAGAGGGATGAGTCGCGGGATAGGTTGTCCGTTTCTGGCGAGCATTCTAGCAAACGAAGCCGCACCAGTGCCACTCCAGACCGTGTGTCCGAGAAAGAAGGTGAGCCTGTTAAGAGAAGGCGACTGGATGCAGAAAAGAAGGAGCGACTGCCAAAGCCGAGCTCGTCGCCAGATCGCAACCGCAAGTCGACCGCACCTCGTGACAATTCTGCTTCATCAAAGCAGGATGAAAAGTCTAGTCGCAAGCACGGTGATCAAGTCGACAAGAAGGACTCGACCAAGTCTCGGAAATCTGACTCGGCATCCGATAGCAACCGGCGGGATTCTAGCAAGTGCCCACCGGCAGAAAAGCTGTTGGAAAAGAGCATCCATGTCAAGGCAGAAGATCCCGATATCTTGATGCGTGACGCAGACCAAGCCCTGGAGGAAGAGAACAAAGCCCGTGCGGCACGCGAGCAAGAAGAAGAGAAGAAGCGCCGCGCCGAGCTCGAAGCCAGGAAGAAAGAGAAAGAGGCCGAGGAGCGAAAACGTCGCGAGGAGGAAGAGCACAAGCGTCGCCAAGCAGAGATTAAGCAGCGCGAGGAGGCCGAAAAGGAGAAGAAGCGCTTGGAAGAAGAGGAACGTAAGCGACGTGAAGAGGAGGCGAGGAAGAAGCGCGAGGAGGCCGAGCGGCTGCAGAAAGAGGAAGACGAGCGACGCAAGGCGGAGGAAGAGAGGAAGCGCCTCGAGAAGGAGAAGGAGGAAGAGGAGCGCAGGAAGCGGGAAGAGCAAGAGCGAATCCGCAAGGAAGAAGAGGCCGCAGAGCAAGCTCGACGTAAGCGCGAGGAAGACGAGCGTAGGGAGCAGGAACGTCGCGAACGCCAGCGTGCACTTAGAGAGGCTGAGCTGCGTAAGCGCGAAGAGCAGGAGAGAGCTCGGCTCGAAAAGCTTCCCGCGTTCCTGCGCTGGCTTGATCGTGGTGTGAACATCAGGAGTCCAGAGACGGCCAAGAGGTTCCGAATCCTCACTGGTGTCCGTTTCGACAGCATTCGGCCAGAGACAGCCGGCACTGACGAGGGACGTGAGCTGTGGGTCTTGAACACACAAGCTGCTCTTCTCTTGGGTGAGACCGATCTGCAGCTCAGTCGTTTCTCAGGCTGGGCCCATGTGCCTGCCTCCGACGCTGCGAAACATGTCATACTCGGCAAAAAGAGGCCCAGCTGCGGCCTTATTGATGCGGACGAGTGGGACTTGGGCAGACAGCTTCCCGGCTACTACTTCGGCAAAGAACCGGAACAATTGAGCTTCAAGGAAAAACGACAGCTCCAGGAAGAGTCCAAGTTGAAGTTCATGGCTATGGACTTGTTCTTTGTCAAGGTGAGCAGACCATCCATGGTGCAATCTTGAGACGACGAAACTTTGCTAACGCGGCCATAGTTGTCTGACCTCTTGTTCTCTGTCCCGAACATGACACACCTCCGCAATCTGGAGATCGTGGTGATGTACGAGGAGATACCGGAGACCGTGAAACATTACGAAGACGGGCATTACCCGTCTCGCTGGAGAGACGACCCCGACGCAGACCGGTATTTGGGCTTCTGTCCACGACCAAAGTACTATGTCAACGGTCAACTCGTCCGCGAAGGCAAGGTTGATGTCAACACTGTGAGCAGGACGCCTTGGCCGGAGCAGCGGGTGCCCAGGAGTGGGTTGACGGCGGTATCACCCACGAACCCGAACTACGTGCGACTGGCGAAAGAGCAAGGCCTCAGTCATCTCTTCTCTGGTCTTAGGACACCTCCCAACACGACTGCCGCACGTGCATCTCCCGCTCAACTCTTTTCGCAACGAGCATTTCAGGGTGTAAATGACGACCTCTCCCCTCCACAGTCCGATGCCACGACTTTCGTCAACGGCAATGGACACGAGCCGCGCTCTTCGACCGGGTCGGCCGGCGAGCAGGAGAAGCCACTGGTCAATGGCACCTCTGAGCGCATTCCACCCAGCGGTGATGCGATCGATCACTGATGTCGGATTGGTGTGCCTGAATAAGACCGCGCGATTTGTATCGCCAACCCACGCCTCGGCGGGGTTCGCCTCTCATATCCAATTTTGGATGTTGGACCCGTTGGCTGGATCTCTCGACGAACATCTAAGCGATAGGATGTTCAGTATGTGCCCTGAACGTCATTACTCGGGGCAGGACAAGTTCCATGGAATTCCACATTTGCTCCAAAATAGCACGACTAGCAAAGTCGATCAGATAGCTCTGGGCTTTTGGATGGTTGCTGCGGTTCTGTGCGGAGGATGGCTGGAGTCCATCGTCACCTGAGAATTAGATCAGGAGAACTCTTTGTACGCTGCTACCAACTAAAGGCAAGTTGGAAGAAGATGGCTTCACGGCCACGAGGTGGCTAGCCATCTTATACAATTATGTACCTGCATCAACATAGCATGGCGATCAGCAATGAATTGAGAGGAGACAGCCGATTTGGCTGTCGAAAGACAAAAGGATCGCGCTTGTTAGTGAAGATGTGGCATGTTTGACGTGACGTAGAATGCTGTCGCCCAACGTGATTGTAAATAACGCAGAATGCTGGACGATGCTGATAAAAATGTCAAGTGTAAATGTGATCGCCTCTGTAATGTGTTGCATCTGAGGCGTCTGTCGAAGTGATCGACTCGGGAGGAAGGCGGTGACATCAGCGGGGCAGAATTTTGCTGAGGCTCTCTCTCTCTCTCTTGGTGCCCCTCGGCAACCAAAAGTTGGCTGTGACTTCTTGCCATCAACAATAAACGCAGGCACAAAACGCCACGCAGCACTCAACACCACCGAATTTGAACACGAAGCAACTTGATTTAATCCCTTTAGTGGCTTTTTGCCCGCAAAAACACCGCCAAGATGTCGACCACGGTGGAGAAGGTCAGTAGTGACGCTTCGCTTGCGACGAGACTGCCATGGCTGACAGCAACAACTACAGATCAAACAAATCGAGGAGGAGGTGCGTTCAACCCCCAGGCCAAACCCATTCTACTCGAAATTCAAGCCTCTCGATGGACGACGACTGCCCCCATCAGCGCCCCGTCACCAACGAGATTCGAGATCGCAACTGTGGGCAGGCGATGCGATGCTAACAGCATGGACAGATGGCTCGAACCCAAAAGAACAAGGCGACGTCATTCCATCTGGGTCAACTTAAGGCAAAACTCGCGAAGCTCAAGAAAGAACTACTCACGCCGTCGGGCGGCGGCGGCGGCGGCGGCGCCGGCTTCGACGTCGCCCGGACAGGTGTCGCGAGTGTCGGGTTCATCGGGTTCCCCTCCGTAGGGAAGAGCACACTCATGAGCAGGCTGACAGGCCAGCACTCGGAGGCGGCCGCATACGAGTTCACGACCCTGACGAGCGTGCCGGGCCAGGTCATGTACAACGGCGCGCCGCTGCAGATCATCGACCTGCCGGGTATCATCGAGGGCGCGAAGGACGGCCGCGGCCGTGGTCGGCAGGTCATCGCCGTCGCCAAGACGTGCCACCTGATCTTCATCGTGCTCGACGTCAACAAGCCGCTGACGGACAAGCGGGTCATCGAGAACGAGCTCGAGGGGTTCGGGATCAGGTGCAACAAGAGCCCGCCCAACATCACGTTCAAGAAGAAGGACAAGGGCGGGCTTAATGTTACTAGTACCGTCCCGCTGACGCATATTGACCACGACGAGATCAAGGCCGTCATGAACGAGTACAAGATCTCGTCTGCGGATATCGCTATTCGGTGCGACGCGACTATTGACGACCTGATCGACGTCTTGGAGGCCAAGAGCCGAAGTTATATCCCCGTGGTTTACGTGCTGAACAAGATAGACGCCATCAGTATCGAGGAGCTGGACTTGTTATACCGTATCCCCAACGCAGTTCCAATCAGCTCCGAACACGGGTGGAACGTTGATGAGCTGATGGAAGTAATGTGCGTCTCTCCGGATTACTCCTTTTTTTTCTCTTTTTTTTCTCCCGGCTTTTCTTCGGCATGCTAACGAAATGGGATTGCAATGCAGGTGGGATAAGCTGAAGCTGGTCCGTGTCTACACCAAGCCCCATGGAAAGATGCCCGATTATTCTGCACCTGTCGTGCTCCGTTCCACGAGGTGCACGGTGGAAGACTTCGTAAGTTCCAGAATTGGCACTGCAAATTGCCTGAGCCGTTCCACCGCGTCAGGTGATGGTCAGATTCTCCGTTCTGACAAGGGCGCCTATAGTGTAACGCTATCCACCGCAGCATCGTCGAACAGTTCAAAACAGCCATCGTGTACGGAAAGTCTGTCAAGCATCAGCCCCAGCGGGTGGGTCTGGCGCACGAGCTTGCGGATGAAGACATCGGTGAGTGTTTCCCCGAGCGTGTAGTAGCCTCGTCAGGCGGCGGCAAAGTGTTGTGGGGACAAACCTTCAGGTTACTAATTCGAATCTTCGGTCAAGTTACGATCCAAAAGCGATGATTTGCTCCCTCGGCGACAAATTACTAACGGAGCCACAAGGGCTCCAGCCGGACTGTCAACCGCCTGCTGCCGGTCGCCCGCCTCCTACGCGAGATAGACGCGACTCGCTGTGGGGGGCGAAGACCGTTGCGCCCAGACGGCAGACGGGGAAATCTTTGACAGCGATAGCACTCGCCAATTTCGGGGAATTTCAGGATCAGAGTCGGGTGGAGACAAGTCGCCATAAAGCTAATCCTGAACACTCCTGTCCCTGCATCGAATCCCGACAGTTGGCGGCTCTGTGTGGGCATTCGATTGCATCCGCCAGCGCGGCTGGGGACCGACAAAAAGCAACGAGCCTACCCAGCTTAGCTTTGAAACGTGGGAAACGCCTGCACGACGTGAGACTTTATCAATCAGATACTGGCGGCATACTACTTTGTCGAAACCGGCAAAGCAGACGAGGTCACAAAGCGGAAGGGGGAACGTTCCTTCGGAGTGGGGATCGATAAAAATGAATTCAAGATTCGCAAAGCTTTACGTTGTTTGCTCACCTTCCCTGACCTTACTTCCCAGCCATGTTCTTTTGCCTCCCTGGTGTTACATTGTTGGACATCTAACTTCCCCTTCGATTCCTGCGTCTTGTTGTAGCGGCCTCCCAAGACCCGCCCAAGTCCCCAGAGCGTGGGAGTAGCATCCGAAGTCTGATACTAGGGGACCGGACGGATTTGGGCGCAGCTCATGATTCCGTCCCAACTCGCGATTTGCTCCTCGGCCGGCATGTGCTCCTTGCCTTGCCTTGTGGGCGAGCATCAGGTTCAAGCATCAAGGGTCGTTGTTCCGTCCTTCATCATGCGCGCAGATTAGAGCCAGCGGCGTCTGATGCTCTGATGATGGCTACTACATGCGGCCGTGGGCCCTTCCTCCTGAGAACTACAACACATACGATGGTTTGGCTCAATCGATTGTGTCAATCAATCGTCAAGGGTTTGTCTTTGACTTCATGCGCGCAGATTGGAGCCGGCAGCGTCTGATGTTCTGATGATGCTCATGCTGATGGACATCGCCCACGGGCGTGGGGCCTTCCTCTGAGAGAGATTCAACACACCCACTGGGGCAATCCAGACTGGGCAACCTCGACGGCAAGGCGGGGATGCCATTCCGGTTTCTTGTTACACTTCTTCACGCGGGCAGGATGGTTCTGCGCGATGATACCGCGGGCACCGAGCTGCCGTCCACTTTACGCCACGCGGCCTGCGGGATCTGTCCTCTGGGCGAAGGAGCTGTCGCTCTGGCCGCTTCAGAGTCATTGGAGTTACTGCACGCGACCCCTGGGCGAGGAGCTCGAGCTGTCCCTCGGGCCGCCTCAATGTTGTTGTTATTCCTGAACACGATCCCCGGTCCCTGGGGGTATTCAGCCTCTCGGACCACCTTCATGCCTGCGAGCCGACTCTGGTCAACTGGCTTCCGTGGCCAGAAATAGACTCAGGGGCATGAAGTCAAATCATCTCTTACGAGGGCGCGATACCGGAATCGCTCAGAGGAGCATCATGTCCTGGTGCGAATCAAGACCACAACGGAAATCAGAACAGACGAAAATCTTGCCGAGGATGAGCCCCCGGCAAAAGCTCGATCATGATGGCAGCAGGGACAGGTAAAGCTTGGGGAAGGCCAGAAGTCGTCTCCACACACCATTCGGAATGTTTCAACCAATGGGGCCGACTCACGGCTCTCGCTTGTAAGAGCTCTGCTTACTGCCTACACCACCCATGGATTTGGCCTTTCACAGGGAACCTCTTGCCGCCGCATTTGACCTGCACGGCCTGAGTACCTCGCATGAGTGGTTATCCCCTCACGTCAGAGGCGGGGGAGAGGAGACCGCAAGTTCTGGGCTCTGACCTGCCTCCCCTGTCAGCCCGCCCGCGGCTTCACTCGATCCGCTCGTCGTCAGCTTCGTCGACCCGTCAGCCTCGGATTTTGTTCATTTTCATTTTCATTTTACCACACTAGCCGCGATGACATACCCGCAACGACATTGCGCATCTCGGAGCTTTCACCCCAAGCTAGGCGACTTGCTGGATCCAGTCATGGCTGGGTGCTCGGACCTTTTCCCAGCCGTAGCAGGAAGAAAGATGTTATTAAAGGTCGGCACGTGGTGTAATGCACGCGCGTGTCCGCATATGTGTGCCTGGACCTAATAGAATCCACAGAGTCCATATTTCTTAGCGCCTCTCGGGAAAGACGTCAAGCGCGAGACCTAAGAGAAAAAAACGTCGTTGTTTGATGCGAAACAGGTCTTCGCCGTCCGTGCTCTTATTATCCCCTGATCTTTTCCTCTGCGCCCCTTTGCCCGTGCCTGGCTCCTGCCTGGGGCTGCCTGACAGCGCGGCCCCCGTCTGTTAGGGGCTTGGAGGCTTGGATAGCCTGTTGCCGGCGTGTGGAGAAAGGCACAGTACAGTACAAAACAAAGCTGCTGTGGGTACTAGGGCAGCAAGGTACCCAATGGTGGATCATGCGCTCGTACCGTGCCTAGCGGCCGCGGCTTTCATGGCAAATCCACATGCGATCCCAGCCGTGGCTGTAATAACTGACTGATCTCGAAGGGTTTCACTTCAGCCGCTCTGGTTCACGTACAATCAATCCCCAACCCAGAGTGTCGGGCACGCCAGCTTCCCCAAGTAGTGCAAGCTTGGACACCGGGTTCTGTCCGCACTGCCGTGGGGCTATTCCAGCTGGATCAACTCGGCCGGTGTCAGCAAGCAGCTCCTCGGCGATCCTGTGTCGGCCGGGCCCTCGGGGTCTGCCCTAGGCAAGGGAAGCCTGGATAGCCTTGTTACAAGGTTCTTGACAGCAAGCTCATCTGTTGAGCGATTGGCTCCTCAGATCCAGACCTGTCGAGAGAATCCCACGCTGAATCGACGCATTAGTGCAACCTAGTGATCCATTCTGGTCGAACTTAGATGACTTGATATCGAAGGAGCACACGTTGAGCGTATCTTCGTTTCGTCTCGAGGTCCACCGCCAAGTTCGTCTTGCTGCTTGCGGACAAAGCTAGATTACCACACAGTCCCCGCCCGCCTCTCTCCTGGCCCTTCTGCCTTCTCCTGGCCCTTCTGCCTTCTCCTGGCCACCATCGCCCCCGGACGGCTCGTCTGAGAAGCAATAAGCAGACACTTCTGGGTACGATTCGCGGGGAGCTTCCCGCGCTAGGCCACAACAGTTCCCTCCCTCCACTAGCATCTACCTGGAAGGGCTCCCGTCAGGCAGGGGTTGCGATAGCAGCCGGCGAACTGGAATACAAGCCGGACCCGTCTCGAATCGCTAGGCTCTTCTGGCCCGTTCTGAGTGGCCTGACTTCTGGCAAAGCAGAGCGCGGCCCTGACAGGCGGACCGTCCTGCGCTGAGCTGGGGTTCCGGGGCTCGCACAGCAGCTCGTCCGCTGCCGTCCCTGAGGCTGCCCGCCCACGGCTCGACCACGAAAGTCTACGCGGGCGTCCCAGAGTTGCGGATCCCGCTCCATCTGAGGCACCGGGTCGATTCTATCGACGCCGATCGGCGCATGAATTAAAACTCTCTCAATGCACGATAATAAACCTGATATCCTCTTTCTGGCAGCCAAGCCGTGCCGCTACTTGCGGAAATAGCTGCTACTATAGCGACCGCTTCAAGCCCGTGCCTTGGGGGAAAAGCCTTTCGCCTGGGCGGGCTTTCATCCCACTCCCGCCGTCGCAATGGCACGTCGTCCTCATGTCTCATCGATATCCTCTTTGGTACATCCGCATGACACAAGCCAGGACAGCGACGATCCCGAAGCCCAATCCGGGGTGCTCCCAGACGATGCCACATTGCTTTCAGCGACTCGACGGCCTGTGGCGTCGCGTGGAATCGTGGACACGAGAATTTGTCGATCCTTGTCGTCATGCAATGTCAACGCCACACCTCTGCAGGAACAGGGCCATCTTGACAGCGACCCGCGACGGATGCAAGGCAAAGGACAGCTCGAGAGCCTTGTTCCAGGAGCCCTAAATCGCCTTGCTGCCCTGCCCGGCGAGCCATCTTCCCCGTGCAAGCGAGCGCACAGGGGAGTTTCGACCCAGTCAGTGGCTTGCGACTGATCAATCTCGCTGCGGGTCACCTGGCCTGGTCCATTCGGGGAATACTGTAGATCTGCCCCCCGCCCCTGGACAGAGCTCCTGAGCAGGTGCCAGTGGGCGACCTTGGCCATGCCGGCCGCAACTCCTCTGGCCTTGTCGCCCTGTGGCCTTGTGGCCCTGCGCGACAACGTATGTAGCCCACCGGGCCGCGTCGAGTCTTGTGCACACAATGGGGTTTGTTCCATGGTCCAGTCCCCAGGCAAGCCAGGCAAGGCCCGAGTTACAAGACCTCGTTCGTCGCATGCAGCTTGGCCAACATGGGCTCAAAATCTGCCCAGATGCGCAACGGAACCACAGCAAGATCAGCGCCGCTACACCTTGCGCTGCTTTTTTCGAATGGAGCTTTCCGCCCATCCAGCACCGCCGCGGTTCTTCCGGTGAGGATCTAGAGAAGCCAAGCAGCAAAGAAGTACCGCTTCGAACCCACCAGGTTTACCGGATTGGTCCGGCTCATTGCCAAAACAGTCAACGCTCATAATATTGGCTATGATGAAATCTTGTCTATTCATTTCGCTGGACCGCCGGATAGTTTCAGCATGGCCATGCCTGGCGACTGGCGGATTGCGATTGCAGCCTCGAAGAACTCAAAACAACTCGAGCAGCATGCATCCACATTGCGAGGCTGGTGAGACCCGGTGACGAAGACTCATCTGAAGGGGTTTCATTAAGGAAAGCGGGTACTGGGAGCCATTGCAAGTGGAGCCCCTGGCACTAAACCCTGGCTCGGTCCACCTATGACGGGAAGCCTCTTTGGACTACAGTACATACCGCCGGCCTGAGTGATTCGCACACCTTGGATGTCTTCTCACACGGTGGTAGTACCACTGGCCGAATATTGGGGAATGCAATTAACGCGCTGCCGTTGGTTGAGCTCCTCCTGCGCGGGAGCTGGGACTGACCGACCACTCCCGACGCAACTCACGACATGTTCATTTTCCTCAGTCCCCATCGCCATGACTTCCTGCCGCGGAGCTGATGGGGCGTCTGTCCCGATCCGAAGACGTAATTGTGGATTAGAGCAAACACTCGCTGTCCTGGCTATAGGGGACGAGAGCCGGGCCAGGACTCTACCTTGCGGGATGTGGCTCGACCCTTGACCTTATATCATATGTACATGGCCCTCCTGGTACCTTGATGCGCACCCGACTGCAGCTGCGGTACCATCCCGCATGTGCCTTTTGACCCCCTGGCAGCTATAGCTTCCTGATGCAACACTCTTATACCTTGGGCTAGCTGCTAGACCTTCGCATCACTGCCTCCCCACACCCAGACCAACCCCCAGACAGTCTCTATTGATCCGTCTCGCCGCCTCCATTTCGCGGGCCCTGGTCCTGAGCCCTCCGGGTCTGCCCCCCATTCTCTGCAACCCTCCCAGACGGGGGGTCTAGCATTACCCTTGCCGGTACAGGCCGTCCTGCAAACATACATGTAGCCGTGGTGCGGCCCATCACTTGGTCGTTCTGCACCTCTCTACAGGTCAGCTACTGTACATCAGCGTTTGCAAACTGCATGCGACGTCTGTAACTGCAGTAGGCTCATTTCTATCGTTGCGAGCCATCTGCCTGTCACTGCTTCTCATCCGCCATTCGTTTGTCTGGACCAGCATCTCTCCGTCGGGCGTCTCATCGTTTGGCAATGTCTGGCGGACAAGACCGCCTGAACAACGTAAGCCCACCTGCCCACATCTGAGCGAAACCCCCTCTCGCCCACCCGGCAAGAAATCCCAGGGAAAGCCGAAAGCTGTCTCCCGCGACTATGGGCAAAACCGGTCGGGTTATAAGAGGCGGCTGAGGAAAAAGAAACTAACAACACGCATTGGCTCAGCAACGAGACTACCAGGACGGCCCTACTGCTGACATCGGCGAGATAGACCAGCTGAGGGTCGATATTTTATGAAAGGTGCTCAAGCTCTGTTTCGAAACATCAGAGGGCATCTGGGAAGCTTTGGGCCTGAACCTTCTTGTGCCTCGTCCTGCCCTTGGGCGGAATTAGTCTCGGCGTGCATTGCATCTGCGCCCTCTCGTTTGGGACGCGCGCACCACAGAGCACCGCACCATCAACGTCGACGGCCGCCACAGCTGTCGACGACACAGTGCCTCTAACCAAAGGGAGACTCGAGTCCATTACACAGAACTATCCAGGAACCAATTGTCGTCATCTGATGCATGCCGCCGCCCGTACATGAAGTTCAATCACATCAGTCCTGTCGGGTACAGAGATATCCTCCCCCACACTTACATCGCATACTCCGGGTCGCGCACCCGTCTTTTTCTTGTCCTGGGAGCCCCTAGCAAAATCTAGATTCGCACCAGGCTTCACTTCTTCCTCAAGGCAAAATACTTTCGAGTTGAGGGAGCCTCGCAAAGCACCTCGGAACCGACTGGAGTTTACACAGGATGCACAACCAAGGCGGGATAGGAGGATCATCAAGCATGGACCAAGATACCCACCTCGCTCACCATGAGCAGACCTATGGCCACGACCAATGGAACGACATGAGCTCCTACATCCAGACGACAATGTCAGAGTACGGCGGTGGTTTTGGCTACATACCTCCCATTTCACACGGCTTACCGTCCGAACACCTGGGCCGGATGCCGCCATCGGCAACACCTCCACAACAGCCGCTACCTCAACAGCATTCGCAACCAGCGCACCATCCAACGCTGCCAATGCTGATGGTGCCGTCGCATCCGACGTGGCCGAGCATGCTCACGAACCCAAATGGATACAACACGTCTCCCCCCGTCGCAATTCCTCCTGCATCGGCGCCGATCCAGTCCCTGAAGACCACGAGGCCCGTAGCACCGCCGATTGCATCGCAGCCCAGGAAAACGTTGACGGACGACGACCGCCGCCGCATGTGCCAGTATCACATTGACAACCCCTCGATGAAGCAGACCGAGATTGGCGCGCTGTTTGGCGTGGAGCGAAGGTGAGGGAGAACATCAAAGCCCGCTGCGTTATCCAGCGCTGCCTGGATCTGCACAAAGCCCCTTATTCTATTTGCCAGAAATATGGCTAACCAATCTCATCTAGCACTGTGTCTAAGGTCCTCAGCCGCAAGGACAAGTGGCTCAATCCGGAGGACCGCAGCAGTTCACCAATCAAGAAAAGCAAAGGGAAGATCCCGGACATCGACAAGACGCTGGCTAACTGGCTGCGCAACGAGCAGCACAAGGGTCGTCGCGTGTCAGACGCCGAGATCCAGGAGCAAGCCCGGATGTACGCGCGTCCGTTCAGGGAGGCGGAGACCAAAATCAACAACCCCTCGTGGCTCGAGAAATTCAAGCAAAAACACGGCATGGGAGGGCGGTTGATTAGGAGGGCCTCCGAAACGAACATCCCCAGTGCTGTTGGAAAGCTGTCGACGACGTCACCAACGCTGGCAAACTCGCAGCCCACTAGCTCTATCTCTTCGGCCTCCCCTGTGGCGAACCACTCCGTTTCGCCCTTTTCTGCTGGGCCCCGAGTAGGGGGAGAGGATGAGAAAGACGGCGGCGGCAGCGGAATGATGATGGACTTTTCTTCTGCGCCGTCATCGAGCACAGCTGGACCAACTTTCAAGTACCCCTCAACAAATCAGAGCAGCACGTCTCTAAATAGCAGCGGATTTGCGTCGGACACGGGAGGCTCCTCGTTCTCTGAAAGCACGATGAGCCCCACAGGCACAGGACAATTCACATTTTCTCCAGATCCCAACATGGGAGGATTTTTGTCGTCCGATCACTCGCAAGCAAGACACATACCGCCTGGCGGCCCTAACTTCCAGAGACCGCGGAGCCAAACCTTTCCGACACTGGATTTGGAGTATATGAACGACACATCGAGCCACGAGCACAATGACCCCGTGACGCCTAAGTTCCCACAAGGACAGCAAGGAATTCCTTCGACAGCGCCCTCCTCCGCAATCGAGTCCCCCGCCCACGAGTTCGCATCTGCTGGACCCTTTGGAATCGACAACACGATGGCCTCGCCTCATCACCAGGGCCACCACGCTCTGCGGCATAGCAGCAGCGCCAGCAGCCTTCAGGGGCGACAGCAACAAGGCGCCGGCGGCACGACGCCCATCATCGGAAGCGCTGCGATGTCTTCGGTCGCCTCTTCTCCCGTCTCACCCACACAGGAGGATGCAAGGCGGGCAGCCGACACGCTGCTGTCCTTTATAGCGAACAGCGGGCCGAACGCGTTCGTGGACCAGAGCGACTACAACGCGGTGATCCGGCTGACGGAGAAGCTGCGGCTGCACCAGCAGGCGCAGCAGGCCGCCGCCGCGAGGGGCCAGCAGGGCATGGGCGGCATTCAGATGGGCGGAATTCCCATGGGCCTAGGCATGGGTGGTCTGGACCGGATCCCTGAGGGGGACGCCGAGATGGGAAACACCGGGCAGCACCTCGAGGACGGGGGCATGGTCAAGCACGAGGGAACCATGGTATGAGGGGCGAGAGAGAGAATCCGGCGCTCTCCTCTACTTTTTCCCCCGCCCGGGTCCGGCGCCCATTCCATTATCATCACTGTACGTGCTGCTTCTCTTTTTCCTTCCCTCTTTTCTCCCGCTTCCGCGCCCTGCTCGCCTCGCCTCGCCCCACCGATCCTTCGCGGAATCTACCGCGAAAGATATAGGGAGGGGTGGCGAGACCATACCCCGAAAGAGCAGGGGATGGATAGCAACTATCTGGTCGGAGCGGAAACATCCACGAAAAAAGCAACTCGACTGTGTCCCCACTCAACCAGCTTACACATTCTCTTGTTTTACTTTTCTAGGACTCTCTCTCTCACTCTCACACATATGCGTACACACACACGCACACACTGCTACGGCTTCTGATTACAGCGGGATATTTCCACTCCCTCACGGGGAAAAACCAAACCAGGATCGATGGGGAGGGGGTCAAAAAAACAACACGATCATCGAATACCACAAGCCATCATCGGACTTTACACATTGAGCACGACGTCTCGCGACGCAACACAACATCATCCGTCCACCATCACCCCCCGAGGGGAGGACACAAACCAAAAAGTTCAGCCAAACTATCAAGACAACTTCGCCCTCAAAGGCCCCCAAAAATATTATTATCCCATTTGGATTTATTTTCATCATCAATACCCAACCATCATCATTAAGAGCGACCTGCGCCCATCACCAGCAGGTCGACCTCTAGTTACACAACACAACACATCACAACACAACATATACATATACCCCGGACTTTTTCACACGGCACAAGGAAAGAACTCTCCCGCTCACGCGAAAAAATCGGAAGGATTCCACAAACGCGCCTCTCCCTTTTCTCTTTCAACGCCACTTTTTCCCCAGCCCGAATCACTCTCGGTTCTTCTTGCTCCCCCTTCTCCTCTTGCATAGGACGGGTTTTGGGGGCAAGGGCAACCAGGGGTTTGTTTCATGGGCATTTTGGTTCGCATTTTCGTCTTCTATCTTTTTTTCCATATATATTCGTTTCTTTATTTCATTTCTCGTCTTTCCTTGATCTCCTCTTAATCTGTACTTTTCCGGGACTTTTTCTTTACTGGGGTTTTCTATCTCTTTCTCGATCTACATTTTTTCTTCTTCTCTACTATCCCTTTCCTACTCCACGTGGTGCGTCTTGGATGGAAGGGGGAACTGGCCGAAGGAACAAGATACCTACCGTATTCTGCAAGGATTGCTGGGCAGGGGAAGGATAGGCGTGCGTGCGTGCGGACGGACGGAATGACGCCTGGGTACACAGAGAGCACATGGGACAATCGATACCATAAGGGGGGGATATGGGGATACCCCAAGTTGCCAGGGTACTCGGAAGGGGGGAGGGGGCACAATGGTATGGTACGGGATGCATGGGTGCATAATGGGAGAGGTTTTAGGATGGGGGACACCAGGTACTACTACAACAACAAGAAGAAATCGAAACCTCAGGGATTGGATTGACATGGACTGTGGTCTCGGCCTTTTGCACCCCAGGAACCAAAATGTGGGATCTCGATTTGTGAAAGGTGGTTGTTTCTCCTATCAAATGGCAGAGGTTGGATTGAATTGCGGTGTGAGTGGGTATGGGGCTCGAAAGGTGTCAGCCCTGGTATACCACCACTGGCTGTACTGTATCTAGGTTTATGTGCCCATTGCCCAGGAGAGAGACGGGGCCAAGCAACACAGAAGGGCACACCCACACCACACATTTTCTACGGGGATTAGCATGTGTATAGCCCAACGGCGTTATTGGCTTTTCTTAATTTTCCTTGAGGTTGGCGGCGGCGGCGGTCGGTGGAGGTGTTACTAGATGAGTGAGGGGAGGGAGATGATGGATGGGTTCGGTTCCACCCCACCCACCCACCACCCTCCATCAGCTCTCCGTGCAGCCCCCCTCCCCTCCCCTTCCCAACTTCAGCAGGAACAAGTGAGAAGAGAAGAAGAAAAAAAAGAACAGCCAACCCAAGCCAACATCCCCTAAGGGCGGCTATCTGCATATTCAGGACTCGACGATAAGCAATCATAATCTACCGACCCTAAAAAAAGTCCATTCCCTCGTGAGCCAAAAAAGAAGCACATGCATTGTGAATTGTGAGCTGGGAATTGGTGGTCTCTCGAATAGTTAGCTGGTGATAGGGGCGTTCTCTTCTTTCCCCTCCACCCATCCATCTCTTTTGTTTTTGCCGCCCCTTGCATTTGGTGTAGTGGTGGTGGTTGTAGTGACAGCTTCAGTAGTGGTGGTGGTGGTGGTGATCATCAACGCTGCTGGCGGCTGTTGATAGCCCCCCCGCGTGGTTGCATCCGGCTGGTGTACTTTTAATACCTACCGGCAGTGGCAGATGAAAAGAAGAGGAGAGAAAAACTTCGCGAATGAATCAACGACTGGCTGGGCTGACTGCCACTGAGGGAGACTACTGTGTAGAATAATCTAAATTGATTGATTAAATTGGCAGATCGGTAATTCTATTGTTCTATCATGTCTCTGCTGCAGGTAACCACCGGCCTGGGCCTGCATTCAGAAACCGTTCCCTTTCACTAGCGGCACTCGATCATCATCATCCCACCACGTCTCGGGTACGCCTTACGGGCCAGCATGCATGGTTCGTGGCGTGTTGGCGTGTTAGGCGCGTTGGGTGGTGCCTAGGTAGGTAGGCTGGCAGGGCAGGGCAGGACGGGCGGCTGCTTGTAAAACAGACCAAACCACTCCGGTAGATACACTAGAGGGTGACGGCGGGAAGGGTGTACCAGAGCACGGCGTTCTCTGGGTCGGTGCCTGGGCCGGCCTCTGGATATCACAAGGCAACTGACAGAAAGAAGGCACCACAACGGTCGAGCGAGGTCTGTCAGGTCAAGTCAGGTGTGCAGAAACATGTCATCGTGAATGATCAGTCAGGTTTTTAATCAACCAGGTGCCGCGAGCTAAGAAGAGGCTGGCGGGTTTGCCTGTGTCGCGGTTGGCTACGTGCATAACCCACGCAATAGACTATATCACCATACAATCCACCCACCCACACGCGCGCCTCAAAAGGGTATTAACTCAAAGGACAATGCATATCTATCTACATACATCCGTACATTGGGGATGGAGGGAGGGAGTGGGGCCGCAGAGGAAGAAAACCCGCGGGCGGCCGTGGCTTGCACGCCTACTTGCTTTGCCTGCTCGCTCATGCCGCCCTATAAGACCCAGGGTGCAAGAAAAGCCACCTGCCCTAACCCGAAACACTCGATCTAGATTTGGCCAGTAGAAGAAGCAAGGGGAAAAAAAGAGGAATTTCCCGAGGGGCGGGGGATGGTTGTGGCGCGACATGGCAGGGACACAAGAAATTGCTTTCTTCAACTCAACCTCTCCTCCCACAGCTCCACAACACCCTTCTCGGCCAGTTCCGGCACCAGCCTGACCAGAACCAGCTCCAGGGCGCCGTACATGAGGTGCTTGTTGCAGTAGGGATCGCTGAAGACGTCCAGGATCCCAGCCTCAATTTCGGAAATGATGCGCGCGTCTGGGTCCCGCTGCTGCGGCTGGGGGAACTGGTGGCCCAGCTCTGGGCCGCCGCCGTTGTTGACATGTGCCCGTTGGTCATTAGCAGAGGGGGAGGCCGCAGGGTCGGGGTGGTCGCCAGGGTCAGCGGCCCAGCTGCTGCTGTTGGTGTTGGTGCCAGTGTCAGTGTTGGTGCCGGCGTTGGGGGCCGGACCGGACCGCGGCTGCGGGAGCTCGTCGTCACCGGCGGCCCTGTTGAGCCATCGCGCCAACCACGCCGCGGCGCTGCCGCCAAAGAACAGCCTGCCGACTGGCCTGGGGGCGAGGGCCCACAGGGCGCTAGCACACCTTCGTCGCAGCGCGAGCAGCTCGTGGTCCGACTCGGGCGGGAAGAGCGTTGGTGTGCCCATGGCGTTGTTGGGGAACAGCGCCCCGCGCAGGTTGCGCAGGGCCGTGGGTACGAGTGCCGGGTCAAGGACGTGCCGCCGAATCGAGTCGGAGAGGAATCTGTTTCGCGGGGTGGCGCGGGCGCCGCATCGTTAGCAAAACGAAAAGGTCGCACGACGGGAGAACAGGTGCTGCGATTTCAACCGGCTCAATCAATGCCGGGGGGCATAAAAGATGCAGGTCGGGATCGCTGGACGGGCCAGCCAGGGGAGTTCAGTATGGGCAGGGAAAGTAAAAAACGACAGGGGCAGACGGCAGGAGACTGCGATCTCATAACCACAGGCTGCTGGACGCGACGAGAATGCTACCGTTCGGGAAGCAGGGCGTGCTAGCATGAGGCCCTCGCAGCAAGCAACGCAGCGCAAAGTGCGGCACAAGACATGTGTTTCGGGGGGAGGGGCTGCGCAGACAGGGCAGGGCGGTCACCCATCGGACAGGATTGACCGGTTTGTAGAAGCAGCAGGCGAGCAGCATCGAGTCCCTGTGATCCCGTGCGGGGACGGGTCCGAGATGGTGTGCAGGACACGGCTCGGTCATCAGGGTCGAATAGGGCCAAGCCGATGGACAGCTTGCTGGGGGGCCTGGCCGCCCCAAGTTTTCCCCAATGGCCTAGTGGTGTGTCCCCCCAGTCCAGCCCAGCCCAGCCCAGCCCAAGGCCGCCCTGTCTCTGGCATCCCGCAAGCCGATGCGGCATTCCGAACGGCGGTCCAAGGTAACAGACAACGGATGAAATTCGCCCTGACAGTGGGGGGTGGGCAGGACCGACGCAGGGCCAGCAGGGCCAGCAGTGCTTCCAGCGCACAAGACCTCCGTCATTGGGCAGCCATGCGCCCTGCAGCAGCCTGCCGTTGGGGAGTATCGAGGTCCCTGGCTATAATGACGCCGGCGTCCAGACCGAGTGCCTGTTGGATGGCAGCATGGGCGAGTTCCGCGACAGCGCTGGTCACCGCCGTGCATGGGCAGATGGGCAGCAACTCGCGGGTGGAAGTGATGGAAGTCAACGCAACGTGCGCCGTTTATTTGCGGCACTGTCGTGGGTTGTCGTGGGTCTGGATGGATCCCATAATACCCATTGGGAATGGTCGGGTCCAACTCCCGGAAGTTTGAGTCTGGCAGGGCAAGGGCGCAGATGAAGAATGAGCCCAGAGGGGAAACCAAAATGTAACAGCGCAGGGCGGCCGGCAGGCTGGAAGGGCTGGCAGGCTGGCAGGCTGGCAGGCTAGTGGAGCGGCTCGCATCCATCCCAAGTCTTTTTGAAGGGTGACCATGCGGACTCTGGCCAAAGTGATGGTTGATCAGCCGGTCGACCCTTGCAAAGGAGCCCTGGACTTGGATGACGGGCGCGTAACCGCAGCTCGCTGATGGCCCGCCGTGCAAGCCTGCCTGGCCTGCCGAGGGCCTATCGCTCAATCGGATGCGTGCATGGCGGCCACATGCCGCAATTGGCCAGCCGGCCCAGCCATGCCAGCCATCTGGAGAACGGCTGCATGAACCCAGGCACATCCCATTCTGCGGTGGCTTTTGTCGGGGCTTTTGTGGCTGCCGATTTGGCCGCAGCCCATCTCCGGGGCGTGTTCCACGGCATGCCCTGATGACTCGGGCTGTATAGTCGCCTATTCCTTTCGCCGTCCCAGCCTGCACATTGGCCGCCGAACTCCATCCATGGTCCACACACCACCTCCCCCCTCAGCGCCGCACAAAGCTTCCTGACATAGTGCTCACCCATAGTGCCCGCCTCAGCCCGACCCATGGTAGGAGCCCACTTGGAAACCCACAGCACCACAGGAGGGTGGGCACTGCCCACCACCCGCACTTGCGACCGCGGCATGACTTTTCCAGATGAGTGGGAGGATGCAGAGTCAAGTGACCAGTCCCGCATGCGGTGTAACGGCTAGAGCGTGGGATGGGATGAGGGTGTGTGCTCTGTGCTCTGTGCTCTGCTCGTCTGACGAAAGATGAAAATGGTTTCCTACCTGTCAACAACTCCATCGAAGCCAGCCACGCGTCCAGGCCCGCCGATGGCAAGCCACTGCACCATAGATAAATTGCCGCAGAGCCAGGGCATTCGCCTGTCCATCTCCAACCAATTCGAGATGGTGGACCATATGCTGAAGGCCAAGACCGGCGTTTTGGCACCTTCTGAAGATAATTCGGCAGAGGAGTGTGCCCTCAGTTTCGTCTTTTCTGACCCGTCGCTGTAACGGGCCGACTCATTCGTGCTCAGCGGCCAGGCGCGGCCTCTGGGAGGCAGATTTCGGCTGGTGGCCAAGGTCATGACGAGGACTCTGACGAAGGTGGTGAAGGCGAACACGTAGTGCACGAGGGACCAGAACAGGCCTGGAATGGAAAGACGCTTAGCGCCCTGTCCGTCCGAGTTCCTCCTCGTCATGCGCGATCTGCGGGCGTCCTTCTGTTTCCGCTGAAGGACGTCTGACAGGATCGTCAGGCCTGTCCAGATCATCCATGGCTCCGACACCTTTTTAGCGACGACGCCGCCAATGATCATCTCGGACAGGATCTCGCCAACCAGAGACGTCAAACACTCATTCTCCAGGTCCTCGGTGGGGAGAAGGACGGCCAACACGCCCTGGACGAGCAGCTGTCGGTATGCCACCTCGTTCTCGGTCTGTTCGGAAATGGTGCTGGGGTTGCCGGCGTCGGGGATTGGAGAGAGCTGAGGCAGGGGGCACAGCGCATGATAGATGGCCCGCGAGTCGGCCTGGACCGGATACTGAACGATGGGATTACGAGATGCTCGATATGCTATAACAGGCGCAAGGCCACAATCAGCTGCTAGTCTCTTTCCCGCGTGCTGAATCCTTCCTCGCAAATGTAGAAGGCAGTGCCACAAGAAGGGGGTAACTCACCCTGAATGTGTTTGTCCAACAGATCCGGGAGCTCGTCCAACAACAGGCTCTCAACATCGATCTTCCTCAGCCTCTGCTCCAGGGCCCGCGTGACATGTGCGATGATATGCACAATCTCTGCAACGAACGTCTCGTCCGGGGTGATCTTGTTGTACCAAGCCTGCACAAAGTCGCGTAGAATGATGGCGATAATAGCATAGAGCTGTAGATCAACGTCGTTCCGGCTCGTCAGGGGCGGCAGGATATCGTGGATGGGAGCGGGAGTTGCCCTGCCCCGTTCGGAAGCCTGCTGGGGGCAGAGGACGCGGCGGATCAGCTGGGCTGTCGCCTTGTCCGAGAGGAAGTCTGTTGGTGTGGCATTGGAGCGAGGGCTGCGGCGTTTCGAGACGTTGGAGCTGGTACGGGAGTGCTTGGACCCTGGCCGCTTGGAGCCATCAAACAGGACATTGGATGCGAAAGTCGAAGAGGCTGTCAAGGGGTCGATCCCAGCGGCCGACAGGAGACTGGAGCTGGAGCTGGAGGTTGAGCGGTCTAGGGCGCCGAGCTGCGCATCGTTTGCCATGGCGGATCTGTGCAGACTCGCAGCATCTTCAGGCGTGCCGGTGCTGCCTGTCAACAGGACATCTCAATGCGTGGGTGTGAGTGCACTTCACAGCTTAAAAGTGCGTGGCGTGGGTCAGTGGCGTGGGTCAGTGGCTCGGGGTGAGAACAAATGGACCGTGACGTCGACGTGAAGGTTGCAAGGAGCTTATCGTGGAGTCGACGCGGCAGGCATGGGAGCTTTGTTGCTGTTCTGCGCTGGCACCCAGGATTATGTAATCCTGCTCGACTGACAGTACCGTTACAGACAAAAACGGTAGGTTCTAGTGCTACGTGAACGTAGCAGCCTTGTTTATGTTGCAACTGTGGTTATCAAGCAGAATTGGTTGTTGACGAAGTCCCAGACACGCCCAACATCCCCGGCAGTTCGAGACGCGGTTCAATTAAAGTTTTGGTGGTCTGCAGCTCGAGGTCCACCCGCCAGCAGCGAACCACCGCTACCGTGGCCCCGGTCTGCCGATAAACCCCCAAGACGGACGGCAGCGGGATGGCACTCTCGGCAGACGGGTGATCGGCACCGGCCACCGGGGCTGCGACCTTCGATTCTCGGTGGCGTGAAGCTACGAGAACAAACTTTTGCTAACCATTCCAGCGGACCGGCAGATCATCGTAGCTTCCACAGGCGAAATCCATCTGCATGCACGGGCATGGATTAAAGTGTCTTTGTATCTTCTATCGTGGTCTCCTAAGCTCCACTTTCAGTTAATGGTCAACAAACTCGCGAGATTTGTGATACAAAAGTAGAGAGGCATTTGGTAGGGGAAGAATTCTGACCGCAAGGGTATAGGGATAAATGTTCGGAGTGCCCCGAACTAGTCCTTAAGGCCTTGCAAGACTGTTCCATGCTAGGGGAAGGGAAAGACTCCAAGTATCTTAGGGTTTAAACCTATGTTTCTGTGCCGCTGTCACGAGGCTCAGGCCTCGTAACGTAGACAAATGTGTTGTATCCTTAGCAGTGGGTGGGCAAAATAAAGACGCCTACATCCACTACCAACAGCTGGTGGGTGACTGTGGCCCATTGACGCCTGAGTAGGAGCTTCGCTAACCCTTTAGGCCTCTTTGGCCTCCTCGAAGCGAACGCGTGCCCTATCTGGGGAGGTTCTAGCGTCTGGCAGATCGAGCAGGTCCAAGACAGGTGCTGGTTTTTGAGTTCACTAGCAGTCTAGTACACTTTAGTGAGTGACTCGCAGCGCACCAGGGCACTGAGCCTTTTGGTATAAAATACTATAAAATACCATCCTTCCCACCCACCTTTCATGGAGCGGGCAACGTCACCATGGGGTAGTATGTAATCCTTCGATAGGTCAAATTAATCGCGCGGGAAAATTGGCCTTCATGTATAATCCAGGATCGGGTGCCGCCAATGATGATTGCAGGCGCAAAGCCTTGCTTTCCGTCAGGATCAGACCATACTGATACGGAGACGGACTGAGGTGGCAGTCTAAGTTGCAGAGGTTGTCACCATTAGATGGTCTGCTATCCTTCGATGTACTTCGCCAATGATGATGGCAGGCGCAATGCCTTGCCTTCCGTCGGATCAGAGCCTATGCTGAGAAAAAGACGGACTGAGGCGGCGGTGCATCCAAGGCCTCAAAAGTGTGCCATGATGATGGAAAAGGAATGGGGAGAGTATTGGGAGAGAGAAAACTGCATGAAAAGAAATGGGGAGAGGAGGGGCGGAGAGGGTCGCCGGGGTCAATATGGAAACGTCCTCAAGTGCTCAGATGCGGGACCGTCGAACTTGTGTCTCCATCGAGTGTGCGCTTGAAAGAACCTGTTAGCACGATCAAACGTTGCCCCGAGCATACCTAGGTCAAGATCAATGTGGGGAGTCCCCGGATCGACCAGCCGGATACTTGAATGGAAGCCTCAAGGAAGGCAGGGAACGGAACTGCTGATCTGGCACATGGCGACGAGAAGACCAGGGAACGAAGGCCAAGTGGCTACGAGTGAACAGAATGAACAAGGCGCGAATAAATGGGGACGGCGTATTCATAGTGTCAGGCCTTGTCTTCGTAGTGTCAAGCATTGGTGTTGAGGTCAGAGTGGTAGGGGACAGATCAAGATGAAGAAGGGAGGTGAGGACCAGTCGAGTATCTTCGTGATGGCGGGTCTTGGTGTTGAGTCCAGTGTGGAGGATGGAAGATGAAAAAGAAAAAGGAGTTAACAGGATCGGTCCAGCGGCGAAAAGGGTATCATTCAAAGTAAACAAACAGAGTGCTGGCAGTGGGCATCATTCCTTCCTTGCGAATTGTTCAACTCCACCTCGTGATCCCCTTCCGCCCGTTCTTGCCATCTGCCTAAAGAAGGAGCTCCTCGCAAATGATGAAGCTTTCAATGCCTACTAAGAAGACGCTGCTGCGTGTTGACAAAACGGCCCAACATGCATCGGACCTGCCTGTCCTATTTGATCAGGAGCTGGTGTTTTGTGATTGAGATCGGATATTCGCACCCACCAAAACGGAGGGTACACCCAAGCCCCAAGGGATAATCTCCTATTGGACAACCTCCTATAGGACAATGTCCTATAGGATACTGTCCTAGGGGATAAATCTATGAGATACTTGGTGCTAAACTGAGCTCTTTGGTCTCTGAGTTCCCTAGTATGGATGTACCCTCTGTTTTTGCGGGTGCGAATATCCGATCTCTTGTGCCTCTTGCCGTGGCGATTCTGACCTGCGTCCCTACCCTACAATCACTATGGCCAGAATTGCATCTCATGATTGGATGTATGCGGCAAAGCCAAATGTCGAGAGAATGTGGAATCCAATTCTGCTCTGGTTATGCAACCCGATGTACATTTCGGAAGCCATGGGACTACTTGTACAACCTGTGCTCGCAACCATTTTCAACTATTCGGGGTTTGTTAGCCTGGAGCTAGGGTAGTAAGTATTTTCAGTAACAGTGGCAATAGATCATTAGGAGAAGGAGGCTTTACTTTTAATCTATATATATCCTAAAGGTATACAGTCCCTTTATATAGAAGTAAATACTTAAAGACCTAGTATTAAAAAAATATAATATTAATAATAGTATAGAAGTCTAAGTATATAGCCTTAGCTTTATACTATATAGATAAAGCTAAAAAATATTACTTTTAATAATACTATAAACTAAATAGATAATAAAGTAATTATATAGTAAGACTAAGAATAGTTTTAGAATAGTTCTTATATAAATAGTCTTATAAAAGAAATTCTAACTAGAAATATAATCCTTTACTACTAATATATATATATATAAAGAAGATTTTTACTAAATAAGTACTAGAATACTTATCTAAGTATATAGCTAACTAAGAATAGAAGTTAAAATAAACTACTTTAAGAAAAACTATATAAAAGATATCTATAAGGATATTTAGAAAGCTTTAAAGGAAATAATAGAGAGTATCTATAAGAATATAAAGGAAAATTATAGTAAATTTATACTATTCTATATCTATACCTTTATTATTAAAGATAAGAATCTCTTTAAAAGAATTATAAGATATTTGAGAAATAAGGGAAAAAGGGGGAGATTCTAGGTACCTATAGGAGATTAATATAAGTAGAAGTACTAAGAACTCGAATGCTTTGTATATAGGCTCTGGGGGGAAGAGTCTGACGGCTGAGTAGATAGCAGACAGACAGACAGTTGAGAAGAAAATACAGTGTGGCCGAAGCCCAACAGATCATTGATAAGACACTATATGGCAGTCGCTGTTCGGCGAGTTGGCTGAATGCGTCATTACACATGCGCGTGTGCGCATTCGGCGCGGGCGGTTCTTTCTCAGCTCCCAGAAAGCACTTGGACAGCCATAGCGTCATGAAGAAGTCATTAGAAGCCCCGATGAATACCTGGGTATGCTATTTATCATGAAGCAAGAAGTTCTCTTGATAGCACTCTAAGTACTTTTCAATATTTGCCGTTTGCTACCCTAGAGTAGGCACAATAGGATGTCCACTTAGGTCTCGGCGCCGTTCGACTCTAGATATCGGGGCAGAGTCAGAGGATATTACCAGTCTATAGATTCTCAGGGTCTGGAAAAACGGCTGAGCAAGCGCATTAGTGTATACTCTCGTTTTCTGCCCTTTTGATCTCTGATCTCGATTCTTATATTTCGAGAATGTTGCTATGGGATCTATTTCACATTTTCTGGAACTAAGGTCACGCCCGAAATGCAGCCTTTGATTTGACAGGTCTATATGAGTTCGACTTTGCGAAAGACCATGCCTGTTGCCAAGTGAATTCCTCTCCCAGTGATATATTTTTCGGTGTACAATCCGATACCCACACGTCGGAATACGTCAGCCTCGGAGGTGGGACTGCAGACAAGAACGCAACTGGTGTTCTCCTGGACCAGGAGCAAAAGAGCTTGTGCTCCAGGCTTAGGCAGCTTTCCATGGTCCGCGTTGGGTATATGTGGAATCCCGTGGTCATGGTCATTCTGCCTGGACCTCGAGAGTGGCTGTCCCTTTCGACATTCCAGTGGTGTGTCAGGAAAGAATTGTAGTGGTGGTAGCTTGAGTGCTCCGAAAATGCCTCGCGTCTCCTGTAAGAACTCTATGCGTTCTGATCCCGGATTCCAAACAGCTTGCACGTCCAGCCCCCATGCATAGAGCTTGATGCGTCCTCCGAGGAGTTGGCCACATGGATCTGAGGTTAGTAGTGTATCGCATGTGACTTCTTCAACTTCCACATCACCCGGGGCCTCGATGGCGTTCATGCCCTCAGTTCGTGCATCCAAGCATGGAACTATTGGTCCTCTAATGGATGACCAAGACCAAGACGGACTCTGGTTTGCAGCCGGTGTGTTTTCGTCACTTTGTGATTTCCAACAGAGCTGTCGTAAGAGGTCTTTCCTCCACAGACCAGCGCAATATTGGTCACTGATTCGAGAGTGTACATCTCCCGCAATAGCCTGCAGCGCAATAAGCCTGTCTTCGTCCTTGGAGATGCATCTTCTCGTATATTCTGGAACCAGAGTTTGTCGCCAGTAGCGGTAGAATGCCTCAATTTCTAGCTCATTGGCATACTTTCTTTCGAGATGCGCCCGATCAATCCGGAGGTTCCTTTTACTGGCAATCCGCAATTGAATTTTTCTCCATTCGTTCTCTTCATCGATGGCATCTCGCAATATCCTCTCCCGGGAATCTCGTTCTGAAGCGTAGATCATGTACCGGGTGTGTTGCTCAGAGGACAAGTACGCAGGGGCAAATGCTTCAAAGGACCATCCCTGACTGGAAAACTTCTCAAAGGAAACTTCCTCCTCCTCCATTATTTTGCGCTCGATGTATGAGGCCTCCAGCCGGGCGATTCTTGCCTTTTTCTTTAGGCTCGCGATGTTATCTAGTCTCGCCTGTTCGGGAAGTTCCAGCCATTCGCGGTATCGGCGGTGTGCCTCAAGGTTTCTTCTCTCTGGCGTGGGGTTTGCCGACATGTACTGCATTTGTTGCTCCGTAAGTGGCTGCAACTTCTTGGCGTGTCCTGAAAATCCTGCTTGGCCACCAGGATTGGGAAGTTCAGCTTGGGCATGAGATTCCTGTACATCAGATATATTTCCTGCGGAACAGCCCTCTAGCATTATGTATGGCCTTGGTGTAACGTCGGTATGCGGCTCGCCCCATATCATCATAAGTCTCACCCGAGTCACTCTGCTCATGGATCCGCCAGCACTCGCACTGTTTCAGAGTCTCGCATTCCCAAGTCATCTCTCTCGAGCAGAAAGAGAGCAGACGTCGTGGGAGGATTGTCTCTTGAAAAGTCCAGGCTCGCGAATGAATCGGCTCTTCACGGGTCATCCCTCGGTGATCGATAGCTGGGCGGCAGCGCAGGCTTTGGAACCGAGCCGGTTCTCTCGGATTTGGACCAAAAGATTCGGTATTAGTCCTATCCCAAAGTATCCCTTCATCACTGCTGCTGGAACAGGCTCCTGAAATAGTCAGAGAGGAGTGTCGATATACATCGCACATTTTAGCTGCTTCTGCGTGGAAATCGGAACCGCTATTGGTCCTTGTCAGCAGCGGAGACTTGCTGGAGGAATAGAACCATTAGAGACGCATTGTATACTTACTCCTCGTCTTGAATAATACACAGCGAGTCGATCCATAAAAACCGTAGACCAAGCGCCCGGGTGATGGTCACTGCATCTTGGTGCGTTTTCGGCAAGCTATGCCACGCGATGCCCATCTTATGTGACTCGATGTTATCGCTCTTGGTTTTCAAGAGCATGTCGGTTCCCCAACAATAGCTCAAAGCCACCCACAAACCTTTTGCGCCGCTGGGGGGTATGCGGAGCCTCACAGGCTCCCTAGAGACGTCGAGGACTCTTGTCGGAAGCTCATTCATTCCACCATTCCGGCATTCTGGATGTTCCTGTTGGCACGTCTGGAGCCAGCTCCTCGCCACCATGAGGCACTCGCTATCCCGTGCGCTCCGTGGGATTTCCGGCCCTTTTGGGACCCAGAAGTTGGGGATGACTGTGGCACCGGCCTTTAATTCTTGGTAAACATCGTACATCACAACCACAGATCCTAGTTCCGAATGCTTCGTCCGTTCGAATTCTTCAGACGGTATTAGATCGTTGGGCGACTGAGTCTTCGGGTCATCTTTTAGGCTTTTTTCCAACACTAGACGTAGGTAGCCTTGGTTTGTTGACTCCAACCAGATGCTATGTGGTATTGTGTCTATCCGTCTCAGACAGAGGCGAACCACGGCCAGAAGGTCATGGTTCAGCTCGCAATTTGGGGTGCTGGAGACAAGAACGAATTCTTGATGCTTCCCAGCATGCCACTGGCTCTGTCTGCTCAAGATAGCGCGGCATTTCCAGCATTGGGTCAGTTGTTCCCGCTCGGTTGGAACGCTTCTCTCGTTTGACGTTTTCTTGTCCTCGACCAACTAGACACTCGGAATTTTAGCCACAGCCACATCTTATCGAAGACCAGATTTCAGACGCACTTGCTTCAGCAGAACACGAATTAGGATTCCATGATACTGTTCCACCGGCCTCATAACTGGGACTATTTTATCATTCCCAGCGAGCTCCATCGGCACAGGAGATAGACGTGTTCCAGCAAGACGTACTGCCAAAAGTCCCCACCTCCCTGGGGTATTTACGGGACCTGAGACTGAATTCGTTTCTGTTCCGTATACGGCCGAAGCCGGAACTTGAAAGATTCAACGAGAACACGGTTCAATGAAGCGTGTCAAAAAGTCAGGGGCGGTCCAAGGCCTCAAATATCGATTAGAGTAACTGCCTGGGGAGGAAATCGACGTCGGGGGCGCAGCGCTCTTCCTGATCAGCATTTTAACACTTGTCGCTGCAGCTTAAATCAACACTCAGCTCCGCCCCACTTGGTATCTGGGTAACATTGAAGGTAACGAAAAGGGCGGTAGACGTCCTGCGCCATCAGAGTGTGGTGCAGCTGCGCCCCTGTTTCCCCGCATGCCTGGTAGCTGAGCCTGCCTGCCAGTGCTACAACGTCCACCCAGGTCAGTCAGACGACAACAGATTTTCCACCCATAAGTGATGGATGTCTTCGTTCTTAATCTATATACACAAGGTGTATACTGTCCTTCCATACAGTAGAAAGCGCTCCAAGCCAATGCTGAGAAGGGAAAACACACAATACCAACAGCGATAGTATAAAAATACATATAGCACGTGATTGGTTCTTTCCACCCGTGAATGGCCGCCGAAAGCCTATCTAGAAATACTTGGAACACTGATCAATTTACAATTCACGGGCATAAAAATTTCTCGCGAGAAGATCCCAGCGTTGACATCGTCTAGAGGAAGCCTAAAAAGATAGATATTAATATATTCTCTTAAATCAACCTGCCTACCCATTCTCTAAATACGCAGTCGTCTCTCAACGCTCTCTCGGTCCGTGTGTAAGCGTCAAGACGTTATCTATGCCGCGAAACCACTTATATGCAGACAGTACGGAGTCTATGCCCGCGATTATAGCTACCTAGGTACTTTGGATTATTGTGTGGTTGCAGTATGTAAGTGCGGAATATGCATTCCCTGGCCCTTCTAGGGCACTTATCATTGTTCCGGCTTAATAGTGGAACTCAAAGAATACAAAATAGGTCTATGTAAGTGCAGAATACTGAAGCCACTGTGGAGGTGACAGTTGAAAGCACTGGGAGAGTGAATAAGAGCACGTAGTGATATCCCACCGCAGTAGATAGTCACATAGGAACAAAGTAGGACCATGGCTAAGAGTACTGTTCAACTTGCTATCCCTTTCCATTTTACCTCCGCTCAAATGCTATACTCCCTTTTGTACCTAGTAGAGATACACTACGCCCAAGCGGCTTCTGTACGGCGCGAGAGCTGCGCTGACTGACTGACTGACTGACTGCCTCGCAATTGTTATGGAAGAAGCAATTGGCATCGTAATTCGTGGCTGAAACGAATCCAACTACTGCTTACAAGAAAGACCAGTCGGCCAAAAGACCAGAATTTCAAGTCGAGGACTTGAATTCCAAACACTGGCAGTATATAAGCACCCACGGACGTTCCGTGACAGTGGCAGCCACACTACTGTCAAAGGACTCAATAAAGGACAACACTATCTATCGTCTGTGAAATCAACCTCTATTAAATGGTCTATAAAACCTTTTGAGGCCTGAAGAGCCGGCGACAGTGCGAGAGAAAAAAGCCTCACATCACGCCCCTATTCTCACCGCAAGGACGTTTCTTGTCTAGGGTAACAGCAGCTTTGGTGACACTGCCCATGTGAGATCGTGCTGCTAGGTCATCTTGAAGCACCAGGATACCAAGATACATCTCAATATGAATTCAACTTGCCACCAGCCAGCGCACCGAGGCCTATTGTGTGGAGGAATCCACAGGATGTTTGGCAACGTGAGCCTTTGGACAACAACAAAGTCTTCCGCATGTGTGAATCAGAATGGTTCCATCCAGCTTCAATTACGGTACCTAGGATTCTCTATCGGATACTGCAGAAGACAAACTACCATCTATCTATCTTATCATGAAGGACTAAAGAATACCCTGTAACCTGCTACCGTAGTAGGGTATTCGATCTTCACGAAACCTGAGCCATCACCTTGCCGAGCCATTCTTCTCTTTCATTTTCATCAGCCGGGAACCAAGTCGAAAGTTCTGAAACTCTGATGCCATCAATGACACCCACATTCCCCTCCACCCAAACTTACTCCTTCACATCCAGCTCCCTCAAGTCCGTATTGATGACGAGGTCATCCCTGCCCCTCAGGTGCAACACGATCGTCAGCCCATCCAGGCCAATGTCATCCCGGCGGCCCTGCTCGCCCAGCTCAACCTCCACCTCCGGCTTCAGCTCGAGGTATTTCTTTTTCCAGTCGCACTGGTGGTCATCGCCAGCCTCGACGACACCGGAGCCCTGTCCCTGACGACCTGCCTCGACGTCGGCTAGGAGGTCGTCGTACTTGGTCTTCCAGTCGCACTGGTGCTCACCCTCCGCCTCAGCGCTTTTCCGGCGGTACGTGGTCGGGTGTTGCTCATCATGGGCACGAGTAGATTGTCGCGCGTCTGACTGTTCGCGAAGGGCGGCCTTCGCTCTGCCGTTGTTTCCGGAAGCAAGTATGGGCTCTTCGGGCTTCGATGTCGGGTCACGATGGCGCTCCCGGTCCTTTCCAGCAGCAGTATGGTGATGGGACTTGTTACGTTGTGGCTCCGAGTGTCCAGTGATGCCGACATCAGCCCTTCCCTTCCCCTTCGCCTCGGCCGACAGCCTGTGTCCCTCAGGTGAAGTCTCGCCGGTCATGGACGTGGCAGAGCTGGGAACAGCGAGCCCGGCGGGCCTGAGATCTTGGTAGGTCTTACTGTGCCGCAGCGCATGCTCCCTGTACTCATCCTCAGGCTCCAAGATCTTCGAGAGAAGAATCCGTGCTTCGGAACGGATCTTTCTCAAACTCCTCTCTGCGTCTTCATGGGATAGTCTGATCCTGTCATCCCTGGAGGGCTGATTGTAGCGAGATTGGTGCGACGTTCTTGGCTTGCTGGGGCTCAGCCTTCTGCGCACGTCCCGGAAATCTTCCTCTTCGGGTTCCTCATTAACCCAGTACCGATGCGCGGAGCCGGTCGGGCGATGAGGACGGCGGCTTGTGACGTGCTCTCGCGAACGCACGTTCCCGCCTCGTGGGTAGACCTGCCTTGCCTGGAACTCGTCAAGCCTATCGCTGATGCTGTCGGGATAATCCGCTCTGCCGCGCAGCCAGTCTGGAGGAGAGCGGAGGCGACTTCTCGGACGGCTCTTCTGAGGCTCAATTTCTTCTCTGTGCTCCCGACGACGATGAGATCTGCGACGTGACGGTTCTTGATCCGGTGAATGGCTGTATGGGTGATTGTGATGTCGATCGTGCGCTTCAGTCGTTTCAAAGTCATGGTGTCTCGGTCGTCGTCGGGAGGAATACTCGTACTCGTCACGGTCTCGTTGGTCGACGGGCTCTCTCTCTCGGCGGTCATGCCGCTCTTCACGCCAGTGGCCATCGTCTTCGCGGTGGCGATGAGCTGGTTCACGTCCACCGTGCTCATGTCGGTCACGATGATAAGACTGGGGCTCATCCTGGTCTAGGTCGTCGGCGGGTGTCTCGTCGAAGCTGTGTGCTGACCGAAGTTCGCTGCAGCTGACACTGTGACGATAAGGTCGGTGACCCGGGTGAGTTGCTCGGCAGGTTGGGTCACTACAATGCTCGTCTTTGTGTTCGCTATCGGATCGACGAGAAATACAGTCGGAAGGCGCGGTGACTCTTCTGGTGGCCTGACTTGTCTTGGACTGCTTTGAAGCTGACGGTCCGCCTCCCGAGAGACGATCTGCGACAATGAAGGGGTTGTCCTTCACAGGCGACGATTTCCCAGATCCAGTGGGTTTTGGTGGAGGTTTCGTGGCGGAAGTCCGATGACCGGAGCTTTCTCCAGCTTTATGCTCCTGTCCAGTGCTTGTTTGATGATTTCCACCCTCGGTACATTCTACAGGGTCCTGAAGCTCCTTGGCCGGGGAAGAAGGCACGCTCCTGTTGTAGCTGGTAAGGGTCTCGCCATCGCGAATGGTGAGGTGCACACCCCCCGAATCCTCGAAAGCCTTGTGCGCTTCCTCGGCCCCTTCCGGAACGGGGCAGGAGCAAGTCTTGCAGAGGGGATGTCCACACGACGTGCAGTACGTGCGGAGGTTCGAGACCCTGGCCAGGCAGACGTGGCAGGTCCTCACAGAGGAAGGGTCGGCACTGTTTGCTCCATCGAGGCTTGCAAAAACTTTGGACAGGTTTTGCACTGAGACAAAGCCGCTGCTAGCGGTGGGAGGGCTGCTCGTTCGTTCTTCCGACAGCTAGCCGGCAGGACGGTCGATGCCATGCTGTTCAAAGAACTCGCGCGCCTCTGCCATGGTGCAGCCAGAGGGTCCTGGCGTCGGTGGCGGCGGCATGGCGAGGTTGGGGTCACTAGACACACGGCGAAGAGTGTTGAGGGGCATGACAGGCGCTAGGCGTTCAAGGCTAACGTGAGAGTGGATGGTGGTGATGCCGTGGGAGCTCGGTTTCTCCTCGATAATGGGCGTTCTCGACGAGGTAGTTGAGCTCCGTAGCAGCCTGCTAGGGCTTTCTGCGCAAAGTCTTTGAAGACAGGCGTCGGGCGTCGAGGCCCCCAGTGTGTCGTTAAAGGGAAGCGAGAGGATCTCGTTGACAGTGCGGAAATGTGAAGCAGGTGTTAATAACGGTATCTTTTCTAATGACATTCAAGGTGCGGAAGTGGTTCAGCCTCGTAGTTGTTATCTGATGAAACGAAGGGCCAAACCGACAGGCATCGGTGCTGATGATAGAAACATGCATAGGGTACGAACCCAACGGGGCGTGCCCCTGTGTCGGATTGTCGGTCGAGTCGGTCGAGGTCTAGGTTGTGGAAGTAAGCGAGCACAAGCAGGGAACATACTGGAAGCCGCGACCAAGTTACGAAGGCAGGAGAATCCGCGGCTCAGCTGAGCGAGGTGCCAGAAAGCTGTGACCTTTCCGCGGTAGCTGCCAGCTCGTGATGTCTCGATGACACAAGGTTGGCAGAGCCCTGGAAGGAGCGAACACGGCTGGCAATGGGCTCCCAAGCACAGGCGAAGTAGGGGCGTTGATGCTTGAGATT
This sequence comes from Diaporthe longicolla, assembly GCA_000800745.1. Classification (NCBI taxonomy): domain Eukaryota; kingdom Fungi; phylum Ascomycota; class Sordariomycetes; order Diaporthales; family Diaporthaceae; genus Diaporthe; species Diaporthe longicolla. The sequence goes on from JUJX01000046.1 coordinate 47,281, forward strand.
GTGTATCGCATTCTGACAAGATGGCTCTGGGACACAGGTTAGGTCAATTTCAAGACACATTAGCATCAGCCACAAAGCAAGCTTCAAGAGTTCCAGTGCATAAGCCTGTCCGGCCAATATCATGTCTAATTGGACCACTCTTCAACGAGATGCTCGAGAACCCCATTGACATGGTAGCATGGAGACGATCACTGTTCCAGCCGTGCGTATTTGTGGACGATCAGATCTTCGGGATTGGTATTCTACATGGGCGCGATATAACCACCACTCTACTTCAGAGAAGCCTGCAGAGTCTCGAGAACCTGTTGATGACAAGTTAGCATGGCGGTTCCATTTCCAATTCTAGCGCCCTGCGACTCCCGCCAGGACGACCGCCGGGATGTTACTTGCCTCCACCTCAATCTTAGCCTCAGCAATGTCCTGCTCGCTGCCGCTGCCGTTGGCGATCTTCTGGGCCTCGGCGAGCTGGTTGCGGACGTTCTCGGCGCTGAAGTCCTCCAGGGGGTAGGCCTCGACGGCGTTGATGCTCAGGGCGGAGTTGGGCTGGACGACGGCGAAACCTCCGGACACTGCGATGACACGACCTTGTAAGCTTTCAAACTCCATCAATGCCTCCTAGTCTGTTCATCCGGCGTCCCATTGGCGACGTAGACTGGACGTGGACGAGCGCTGGGATCTTCGGGGTACATACGGAAGAACTGCTTGCTGTTGCCGCTCTCCTCGACGATCTCGACCAGACCGGGCTTCAGCTGCTCAATGGAGGGAACGTGGTTGGCGAGGACACCCATCTCTCCCGACTCGGCGGGGAGGTTGACCTGGACGACATCCTGGGACTTGTAGAGGGACTGCAGTGACGCATGAGGTAATTAGCTATCGCGGTTCAATCGCCCGTTCGCCCCGCGCATCCTGCTCGTCATCGCTCCTCCTCTTTCTTTTTCTTTTGATAGCCATTGACAAGAAGGATGCCTGAGGGGGAAGAGATGTCGTCGTCATCGTCGTACCTGGTGGGGCAGGGCCAAGCTGAGCTTGATCTGTTGGTCGTCGCAAAGTCAGTCAGCGGGAAAGCTTCACCACCGGGTGCGGCGCGGGATTCGTCGGGTCGAGGGCTTTCGGGTCGGGGCGACTTGCCTTGTCGTTGACGGCCTCGGCGTAGCCTCTTCGCTGCAGAGGGGCCCGGATGGCGGCGGGGCGTGCCCGGAGAGCGACGCGGGAGGCGATGCGGAGGGAGTTCATGATGGCTGGTGGACCAATTGATGTGTATTCACGGCTTCGCAGACCAGAGAGCTCCGAGCGCGGTTGACGGGGCGAGAGAATGCTTTCCAACCTTCCGGAACGAGCCTGCCTCTTGGCAATCACGTGCACCGGCTGCTGACTCAGCCAGGCCGCCGGCCCAACGTCACGGCTCTCCTCGAGCTGTCAGGCGAGGGAAATATCAATCGCATTGAAAATGTATCATTTTCCTTGATTGGTCGGACTAAGATTTCACCATCGATACATGAAGTCCCCAAACAACATGTCCGTCGAGTCAACACAAATAAGCATCCTGTGTAGTTGCAGCTGCTCGCAAGGACTCAATCCTGTCTCGCACCTTCAACCACAAGGCATCACTTCGAGCCTGTTCCACTGACACCTTGCCGCTTCGCTCCGCCGCCTCGGATATGTGTCTGCTTAGACTCTTGTCTACTTCATCGCACCTTTCTGTCCCGGGCGCGCCAATTATCGCACCCGCATCGACGAGGAGCAGTGTGATTGAGGGTTGCTGGTGTAGCCACTCAGCGCGTTCTGTAAATCTGGGCCAGTCCACCCTGGCATCAAGAAACCATTCGACCCATGGAGTCGTGCTCGGCCATTCTTTTTCAAGGAAAAATTCCTGATTGGGGTCGTGGCCCGCGTTAAGTAGGTATTCCACAGCTTCTGTAGTCATGTTGATCCCCTCTCCCAATAAATGCCTATATACGCACCTTCGAAAGTCCTTCAGTATTGGCTGGCAAGTGGCATGGTGTAGCAAAGGGTAAAGGGTGGGTATGTGCGTGTCGGATCCGACGAGATCTTTGTTCAGCTTGTACACCGCCTTTGGGCAGGTCGCGGAGCTGCTACAGTCCTGCACCTGCTGCGGTACCAACCTGCGCCGGATCTCGTCCGGTTCTTCCAGCGCGTATTTTAACAGATTGACCATTCCCATCTCAGCTGCAAGGGCAAGCACGAGAGAAAGATTGTCGTAGTTCTTTCGACAGCCTAATCGATGTGGCAGGTAGCTGTCTGCATCATCCCTGAATCGTTCAAACGCCTCCTCGCATCCTGTGAAGACGCCCTCGAGGCGCGATAGACTTGTTGCTAACAACCTGGGTGGGCACTGGTTCGCCCGAGCTTTTGAATTGTGGATAAGAGCCCTCTCAATACATGTCCTCTTGAACCCGGCACCACCAAACGCTGTGATACCAGCTAATTGGGTCCAGAGCGAGGCGAGGATCAGATGCGGCTCAAACTCCCCGCACCCGTTGTTCACGTGTAGGATATCCCAGTCCCACACGCCCTCCGTGCAGAGAAACTCGTAAAGCGATCTGTGCATGAAGTCGACACGGCAAGAACCGAAGTCGCCGCCGAGAACGCTCTGTCCTTGGAGCTCAATCAATCCACAGCAGCGGCCTCTCAGTCTGCCCTCCAACATCCGGCACCGCAACGCCAATTGCTCCGTGCTGAGCTTCGTAACGCTGGGGCCCATGTAATCCGCTCGCAATCCTTGCTCATCAATGACTGCGAGCCCTATCGCTGGTAAGTATTTGTCTTTGACTTCGACGGCTGTATGGCTCTCGAACACCAGTCGAAGGAGTCTCGCACATTGATCGAGATTTCGAGCATCAACTCCGGCAATAATCCGACGGAAGAAACTGTCCAGCTCGGAAGGCAGCTCGGTGATCCGGTCCATGAGTTCCGGGACTGTTTCGTAGTTCTCGAGTCCTTCAGTTAAGGACCTGCAGGCTAAAACCACCCATAGAAAGACCCCGAGCGCTTTGTCCACCAGAATTTTGGCAACTTGCACAGGTAAATCCTTCTCAATTTGGGCTGACTGCACCATGCGCGGATGTTCCAGGACCGTATAATGAATGTAAGCCTCGATGTCCTTTTCCGTAAGATCCTGCAGGTACATCTTCGGAGCGTGCTCGAAAGCACTCACAAAGACTGAAAGCGGTCGGCTGGACACGATTAACTTGAAGTTTGGAAGCCGCTCCAGTCGGGCTAAGAAGGCTGTGATGGTGTGATGCTTGCCGTCGAACTCGTCAAGACCATCTATCAGTATACAAAATTTCCTCCCTGCCGAGACCGTCTCACCCAGTCGCAACAAAGAGTCTTGCATCTCCGCTAAGGAAGGGATCGTCAAGTCATGATCTTTGTCCTCGGTAATGGTGGCCTCTTTCCACATCACTGGAAGTACATGTTCGATCAAGTCACGGTGTTTTTCGAGAAACTGGAACAGCAGGCTTCGCAGAATGCCCTCTTGTGACTTTTGCTCCGTTTGTCCAAGTGCGTAGAAAAAGAACTGTGACATGACTAGTTCTGACTGCTTCGCCCACTCTTTGAGCAGACTGATTGCCCGCGGGTGGTTGCTGAGATACTTCATAAGGGTCGACTTGCCGCTGCCCGGCTTTCCTGACAGCCAATAAAGGCCACTACCATCTCTCAACCATTCAGCCAGGTTGTCCCATTTGAGTTGCTCATCTGGGGGGTCTAAAGCCCAATCTAACGTCTGGAAATGTCTGTCTGCAATGTTTGCCTTCCGATCGTCTATCCATCGAAACCAAAGACGGTCAAGGATTCGCCTCTGGTTGAGCGAGCGTATCGTTTGCTGCGCGATATGGGCAATCTGTGGCTGGAGGCCTATGGAAGCCTTTAAAACAGCCTTTAACTGCGGTATGCTTGGTATTTGGTCCAGGTCGTTCTCTGTCATTGTTTTGAAGGACTGTTCCGCGGCTGGTATAAGGGAGTCAAGCCTGGTAACGAAGTATGAGAGCTCGTTCATGAGACTTGCGAACTTTTCCCTGTCCCTGACCACCCATTTGAAACGTAATGCAACAGAGTGGTCTCTTCGAGAGGCTTCAGTATGCAGAGAAAGTCTGTTGAACCTTGTAATGAAATTTTGCAATCTTGTGGATCCTGCCCTGGTCTCCGATCTGTCGTCTAGGACGATGGCATGGCTCATTCCCTGGTAATCGACAAGCCCGTATCTGTCTTTGAGTGTCTTCCCATCGCTCAGTAGGTTCTTGATGCTCTGAAGAACTCTAGTAATCGTGCTGTTCAGATCAGGATCGTCCAGCCTTCGATCGTAGCTCTCTGGATCGGCCAACCCGACCCGATCTGCCCACTGCAACAACAGCATCCGCTCCACATCGAGCTTGGTGTTGAGTATCTCGGCGTCATCAGTAATTGACCGAGCGGCAACTATCATCCCGTACACATCGATGCAGTCTTTGAACGTGCCGACAAGGGCGGCGGTCCCTATAGCCAGGCCCGCAGCCTCTGCCATCTCCGCTAATGACCACCAGGTCGGTAGCAAACAATCGCATTTGTCGTACACTCTTGCGGTGGATACGTGGAAGTCGGAGAGAGAGCGCGATTGCAGCGGCTCTTGTAGCTAAACCTGGATGCCTCAGAGGATCACAGTGGAAGCCTGATCGGCGCAGCCAAGTTGGGCTTACTCCGAGGCAGAAACAGTAGTTGCATCGCATCATAACTGCATAATTGAATATGCACCTTTGATTCGGTTTGCCCCCGTTAGCCTCATTCAATCATGGTGCTGTGAGTGGCCCAGGCCGATGGCATTATGTTTGATGCATCTAGAAGACCCAAGAAATGGGCCCTGATTGGTGAAGACGGGACAGAATGCGGCAATAATATTGCATCTGCACACTCAGCCAAGGCAGGCCAGGCAGTCTCTCAGTCTCAGAATGTAATGTTGACTGCTTGGCGGGCAGCCACGTAAGTATATTTTGAATAGACCGTACAAATACCGTCGCACATCGGATAGATGAGATAATAGGGACATTTCCGCTTCTAAAACATAGAGCCTGGTAAGCAATATGAGTGTTTAGATGTTTTGTGTCCTCTACCTACGGGCCGTACCGGTACGTACAGGCTAGTAGTTCGGCCTCCTGCAGTCACCCTGACACTTGCATCGCTTGGCTTCCACAGATGTAACACCCCCTGCACGGTATCGAATTGGGGAGTCTCCCATTTATCCCGTTGCTTCCAGCCCGTCCCCATATTCTTCTTCAATCCTAGACATCTACACTTTCCCTGGTCGCTATATTTCATCATTCATTATCGTCTGAGTGAACTCCATCATGGACCCTGCATCAGCTTTGGGTATGGCTTCTGCCGTTATTCAATTCATACAATTCGCATCGGTCCTTTTTAAAGGCGCACATACTGTTCATCAGGCCGCACGGAATCCATCTGCGGGGTCAAAGGATCTAGAAAACATCTATTCAACACTCTCCAAACTCAGTTCCAGTCTTGCTGCAGAATCAAACCAAGACTTATCTAGCATACTGCTCACTGACAAACAACGACAGCTTCAAGATCTTGCTGTTGAATGCAAGAAAGATTGCGATGAACTACTTGATAAGGTTAAGAAGCTTCGAGGATACAAGGCATCGGGCAAGGTTTGGAAGATGTTCAAGGAGGCGCTTAGGGAGGGCTTGAATATGCGGGAAGATACATTATGTAAAATACAGGACCGCATCGCCGAGCACGAGCAAACAATGATCCTCGAAATCGGGGCAATCAACATGTAAGCAACTCAGTGTATTAGAAGGAGTCTTCGTGAAAACCACACTAAAAACATTATCTGATGCAGGGAAATATCGAGGGATCTCCGGGGAAAGGTCGACCAGCTTGCGGCTCAGAACGTGAAGTTGAGTGCCCCGCTTGGTGCTCGTTTAGAAGAGATACGGAACGAAATTCATAAGATTCGTGAAGAAATCAATGCAATTGGGAGCAAGAAACTCAAGCAGACAAAGAATGATGGAGAAATCAGGAACGCCATTTCGGAGGCCCAATTCGAGCAGGAAATGAATGGTTTGACCACGAGACTCCGGAATGTCAGTCTGCAAAGCGACAGTATCTGTAGGAAAGGGAAGATCCTCGCAAGTTTAGAACTCACTGGTCGAGTCTCACGATTCTCGCACATCAGTGAAGCCCATGAAGGGACTTTTCAGTGGAGCTTTCAGAGTGCGGATGCATCGGACGACAGTGACAGTGACAGCGACAACGACAGCGACAGGACGAGGGAGAGGAGGAAGAGACAGGGTGAAGGCAAAGGAAAGGAGGGAGATGGTAGGCCTTCTCGTCCTATCGAGCGCAGTGGTCTCCTCCGATGGCTCGAGACTGAAGCTGAGCCAATCTTTTGGGTCACCGGGAAGCCTGGGTCGGGAAAATCCACATTCATGAAGTTTGTGTCGAATGACTCTCGCACGCGGAAAGCGCTGTCCACATGGGCGAACAGACCGAGCGAGAAGATTATAGTGGCAAGCCACTTCTTTTGGAGTACCGGCAGCGAGATGCAGAGGTCTCAGCATGGTTTATGGCGGTCTCTGTTATTCGACATCCTGCGACAGGCGCCTGACCTAATTCCGCTCATCTGCGGGGACAAATTTCGAGAGCTCACCGATACAGAACCTCTTTCGTTGACCGTAGACCTCTCGTGGTCTACGTACGAGTTGCGAGGGTGTATTCAACGGGTGGCCGATCTGTCTCAACAAGCACACGATATTCGAGTCTGCGTTTTCGTCGATGGACTTGACGAATTTGAACATGATCAGTTAGATCACCATGACCTCGTGGAGATACTCCTTAAGTTGTCAAGATCTAAATCTATCAAGATATGTGTGTCGAGTCGGCCTTGGAACGTCTTCGAACAGGCTTTGGGAAAATTCTCGAAATTATATATGCAGAATTTCACACGTCGAGACATACACAAGTTTGCGAAGGACCGACTGACCTCGCACCCGAGTTGGAACGAGATCTTGCAAGCTGAGGAGGCAGCGCTTCTTGTGAAAACCATTTCCGAGCGCGCACAGGGCGTCTTTCTTTGGGTCTTCCTCGTGACGCGTCTACTCAGAGAAGGCCTCCACAACGAGGATACATTTGAGGAGTTGCAAGAAACACTCGATACCCTCCCAACCGATCTAGAACTCTTTTTCAAGAAGATGCTGGATAGCGTTGATAGGATCTATCACCGCAAGATGGCAGGATTTCTGAGTATCGCGGCAGAGGCGACGGAAGCTCTCCAATTTGAGGTCTATCATTTCCATGAGTTGGAATATAAGAACCCTGATTTCGCGACAGACGAGGGAATCACGCAATTTCAACCACCTGATGTCGAAAAGATTCGAAGACGCGTCGCGAAGCGATTCCAGGCGTTTTGCAAATGTCTTCTGGAGATTGGCGAAGGAGGTCGCGTCTTGTTCCTCCACAGAACGGTTGGGGATTGGCTAGGAACAATACCCATGAGAGAGTTCTTGAAGCAAAAGGCCGCGGTGGGCTTCGATGCAGAACTTTCTACCCTCCGAGCATACCTTGCATTGTACAAACACCCTTATGTCAATAATTGCTGGACCGACATGAAGGGGGTTGGTATAATTGTTGAAGAGCGAGGGAAGCAAATGGATATACTTGATCAAGTATTCCGTCTGGCTCATCAAAAACTCTCTCAGGATCAAGATCTGTCTGTTCACCAGGCAGTTTGCGATATACTGGATCGCTTTCACGCTGCGACTTTCCAGCTCTTTGAGGCCGGGATGTTGAAGTTCGTGGACGGGAACCGCACCATCGATAATCTTCTTACGACCAAGCTCATAGACGCACATATGGATGGTTACTATAAACTCAAGCCGATGCCAGGAAATTCCTGCCAAGCGAAGAGGACGGCGGGAGAAACCGTGGAAACAAGGGAAGCCAAGCGCGCAAGACAGCCAAGCGTGTAGCTTGATAGGGCAGATAAGAGGCTGGGATTGGTAGTAATATCTCCCTGCAGAAGTTAATCGGAACGGCATGAGAATGGTCCCGCTCAAGCAACCGAGCCTGACGCAATATGTGGTACGTAGGTAGTTTGATGTACGCACGCGTTCACAAATACCAGGGTAGAAATTCTGACTATCGAATCGGGCAACCTTATTTACATTCTTTTCCTGACCAAGCATAGACGTATTCGATCTGCTGCGTGGTTTTTTGACAGTTGCCCGGCAGCTGCATGAGTTCATTGACTTCCACACGTGGAGTGGTGGACTGGTCTCTTTTCTTGGCAGTCAAAATTGTTGTCTGGTACTAAAATCCGTTCGGTCCAGTAAGTTAGGCTTAGTCTACAGCTGAGCCTGGCATCAGTTTGAACACTTTCAGAACTAAGAGTGGTCAGTAAGCCTTGGCTGCGTGGCTGAATTCAAAACACATTAAGTACGCCGGGAAGGATCTGACACGTTTGGAGAACTGCATTTGTGGCTGCATCAAGTGTGGTCGGCTTATTGACACCCAGCTTGTAATAAGTGCTGGCCTAAATATAGAGCTTCAGCTCATCCTATTCCATGGAGACACGGCGCAGGCCACGGCTATATACTCTTCACTCTGGTTTCCTCACTCTTCAACAAGCTGAAATGTTTAGAAAACCGGTAGTGCCAGGTTTGAATCAGCCACGCTCACAGGACAGAAGAAGAACACCTTCAGCTAAGCACTGGTGCAAGCCCTTGAGACTCAATCTAATCAGCAAGCCATCTCTCATTCAAGCCAGCACACCATGTCTCAACCCAAACAGTACACCACGCTTCCCACAACGCACAAATACATGGAATTGCACGTCGACAGCGTGATAAGTCGCTGGGCAGAACAAAATATATCCAGGATCATCAGCGCGTACACGCAGAAAGGCGGCTGGGAGGGCTGGGCCCAGGTCGAGATCGCTACTGCCCTGCAGAAGAGCCGCGGGAGCTCGTCCGCCGACGTCGCCCTGAGGGCCACCCTGACCAAGGCGTCGCGCGAGGTGGACGTGTACGCAGCAAGAGACCAGCTCGCGGACATTGTGATCGAGTCGAGGGCGCCGATGCGGAGGCAGTTTGTCATCATCGAGCTCAAGTGCGAGGGCTTCCACAACACGAATTTTGCGAAGCGGGTGGCAGACGATATTACGAAGCTCAAGGGGGATATCAAGGACGAGTTCAAGCCGGCCAAGGCGTGGGCGCTGGCGATCAGCACCAGCCGGAAAGAGTACGCCAAGATGCGCAACTTGTGGCCGACGACCAAACACAAGGTCCTGTATGAGCCTGTGCAGGGTAGTCCGAGATCGAATCCTGGTGGACAGAGCATGGATCCCAAGATCGTGCTGTGGGTATTTCAGAGGGAGGTATTTAAACAGTAGGTTTGGTGAGAGCTCACCATAGGAGATGAATATCCACGAACAATTCTAGCAGTCATACGTGACATTGAAGGAGTTACGAAACACAGCCAGTATAGGTCAGATTCTTTATTTAGTATATAGTAAAGCAGCTGCAATGCTTCCCAATGAACGAGCCTCTCCCCAAGCAGCGCCCCTTCCTTAATAAGAGTAGAACATAATTCTCGGCAGTAGTGCCTATGGCAAGAGGGATAGTCATCGCAACAGAGCTGGTCCGGCCAAAGCCGCGTAGTATTTAACATTTCACCCAGCCACTGAGTATTCCGCCTTGATAATGTCCGCCGCTCGCTCCGCAATACCATAGACGGTAGCCTGGGGGTTCGTACGCGGGGTGATGGGGATAACGCTGGCGTCGCAGATGCGCAGGTTGCGGCAGCCGAAAAGGCGCAGCTCGGGGTCGACCACGCCGCCCATGTCCCGCGGCATCATGGAACACGTGCCCGTCCAGTGCTGGGCGCCGACCACGGTCTCGCGCACATACTTCTTGACGTTTTCCAGGTCTCTGAAGCTTCCGACGTCTGGGGCTCCCGGGTTGTGTTCCCCGTCGGGCTTGAGGTGGCTCGCGAGCGGCTCCGTGGCCGCGATGGTGGCTGCTGCGTATTGCAGGTGGCTTGCCAGCACCTCGATGTCGACGGGGTGGGTGAGGTATGCAGGATCAATGGCGAGATGGTCCGGCGAGACGGACGGAGTGACTGACTTGATGTGTACCGAGCCCCTGGATAGAGGGTGGGCTAGCAGAAGTACGATGGTGAAATAGCCCTTGTCTCCGGGGAACTGGGTTATCGAGGCATTTGAACCATCGGGGTTGAAGCCCGCGAAGGCTGCGGCGGAGAGGTAGCAGCCGGAAGCCTCGTTGGGCGACTTTAGAACGGAGTGTACGAACGACTCGTGAGCTTTGGCAAATGGCGGTGCAGTGTTCTTGGAGCAATCGTCGGGCACGGGAATCTGGAGGATCTTATTGAGGTTCTCGGTTCCTGTGGTGTCTCCGATGCCAGGGAATGGGAGATGAGCCACGAAGTTGGCACCACTGCGGGAAAAAGGACCACGCTGTCGTTTAGTGTAGTCATCCATAGCGGCCGCAACAGCTTCTGGATCTTGACGGGCAATCTTGTCCATGGTCTCGAACCCTTCCTCGCCCCCGAGAACCTCGAAGTTGACTCCACACATGGGGTGGTTCTGGAGATTCTCTCCGACAAACGGGTTATCAATATGAACCTTGATCCCAAGCTTTTCGAGACGAGTCTTGTCGCCCACACCCGAGAGCTCGAGGATTCTGGGCGAATTGATGGAGCCAGCTGTGAGTATGACTTCCTTGACAGCTTTCACCGTCTTGGTTTGCCCGTCAACAGTGGTGTACTTGACACCAGTTGCGATGGTGGTGTCTGACGGAGGGCCACTTTCAGGATCTTCGAAGAGAATTTTCCCAACGGTCGTTTCTGTCCAGATGGTAACATTGGGCCGGTCATTCGCGGGGCCAAGGTACGCATTACCAGAGTAGCTCCTCTCCTTTGAAACAGAAATAGTGTCTGGAACTGTGAGGGCGCCAGAGACGTGTCCTGAGAAAGGTTCGTTGGAGGTGGAAAATCCAAGACTGCTCAAAGTGTCCCTCCAGACTTGCGGCCACTTGGTGTCCTCGTCCGGGAGGGCCAGCTGCAGTGGTCCATTCTTGTGCGACTTGTCCATTGACGCGGTGAAATTTTCCCAGTCCCATCCGGGATTTCCAAGACTTGCCCACGCATCGACGTTGGCCTTGGAAGTGGCGCTGAACGAAAGGCCGTTCAGGGCACTCGAGCCTCCAACAGTGCGGCCCTGGGCGAAGGTGATCTCGCGGTCCCCAAGTGCTACCTGACAGAGAAGACCATTATCAGCGTGACTTGAGCGCTCATATGTGCCCAGGTGGGTAGTAAATGACATACCTGAGGCACAGTCTTGAGTTGCCAGGTCGCGTCGGGATCGTCCAATAGCATGGCCCACATGGCGGGTATCTTCACCCTGGGGTCATCTCTGAGGTCCTTGCCCGACTCGATCACCAAGACAGTGGTGTCTCGGTCTTCTGAAAGACGTGAAGCCAGAACCAAGCCCGACAAGCCTCCGCCGACGACGACGAAGTCAAAAGTTTCGGACGCCATTCGATAGATAGTTACGTTACGTAATGTTTGGGTTGTCTGTCATGGGTAGAGATAGACACAGAAGTAGAGTAGAGAGCGACTGGACTAGACGAACCCTTTATGCTGTTTCCCCCGGGGCCCCCTCTTCAAGTGTCATCTACACAACCAATCTAATTTGTCGATTTCTTTCGGATCTTGCGGGTCCTTTTCATCCACTACACAGACCAACACTGTATCAGCATATGCACAGCCCCGCCATAGACGTCACGGCACCATTGGTGAGGTCGGTTGGGAGCCTGCCGGCCCTGGTCCGGTCGCTAACACCATCTGTCCGATCAGGAAAGGATCGATATAATCGTACAAAACACATGTGTTGTGATTTTGAATGGCCTGCTGGTAGGTAATAGGTGCTGGTATCTTGGTAGGCAAGGGCGTGTGTGCATCAAAGAGGGGCAACTTCAGCTCGGGTGAGCCAACAAACAGACGTGCATAAGTGTTCTGTAAGACGCTGATCCGTCTGCAATGTAGACTGTCGCAACGTTCAAATGCGACGCTGACATAGGATCAGTTTACAACTTCCGAGCTCCAAGACCCCCTCTCCCCCCACCCTGTGAATTCAAGTTGCCACGAAAAGACCAAAGCATCCGCGCAAGTGAAAAGCACAGCGTTCTTGCTCAAGTTGGCGTATAGGAGGAGGCTCTCATGAAGTTACTTCTGTATTGCTGGCTAACATGGAATGCATCATGACGGTCGTAGGGTCTTATATTGATATCAAGTTAATAACTTTGAGTCTGCTGCCCATCCTAGAGGGAGCTCTGCAAGTTGAAACAGTGGCGCAATGAGCAAGAGTGGTTGTACTCAGTTCTCCTGGTCTAGGTGCTGTGCTTGGTATCCTCGCTCATCAGCTCTTGTTCACACACCGGGAATGGATTGTTCGGGCCCCTGAGATCCTGGCATTCAATTCCCTCTGGATAATCTCTATGACGACCATTCGAGTTCTCTGCAAGGACACAGATCACGAGAGAATCTTGAATGGTCCTGTTCTGTCAACTGTCTATTATCATGCTACTCTCTTCATCAGCATCATTGTCTATCGACTCAGCTTCCACCGTCTCTCGAGGGCTGGCTTTCCTGGACCTAGATGCGAGCGAGACCTGTGCTTTTGAAACGGCTTCGACACGATGGGCAACTTTATATTCAACAAGTCTTTTGGAATGCTGACCGACAACGAATGGCACTGTATCATCGTCCGCATTCGAAGTTTGGATACTCAAAGACTGGCATTAACTACTGTTATCGGCATTGTGTGTTTTTTCAACGATGGGTCTTGAGCGTTTACCACTGTATAAAGGCACTGCATACATTTTATATGTGTGGGGGATTATATAAGAAACCACCACCGCTATTATTGAATGATTGGGAATAGCTATTATGCCCTTTGTATGAATCTCGCCGAGCTCACATCAGGTTTAGTATTGTTGAACATTGTGATATTGACGAGAACTTATCAGCCAGGACTTTCGCAGGATGTCATGTGGCTCTCAGGTCAAACATCTCATGGTGCACTGTTTCAAGCTGGACGGGCTGGGGGCAGTGGGTAGTCCCGAGCCCGCCAGTGCTATTATTTTGGGTAGCCAAACACTACTGCCTAAAGGTAAACAATTTGCTCATATGGGCCTCCTTGAAGCTCAGAAAATCCAGCGCCATGGAGCTGGCTAGGGTCCATTGTGAGGACTGTAGGTCAGGTTGTTTTGGCTAGTATGGCGACTTAAGTCGGCAGTTTCAAGTCCCGCCGACTTGAAATCTAGCAGTTATGAGCTCATACCGTGTAATGCTAGAAATAACGTTTGGTGCTAAGTTTGACAACACTCAAATTTGGACACAAGACTTAAGATTTAGGCCAATCAGGATCTCGTACTTAAGTTTTCAATTCATGGTATACGAAAGAGACGAAAGATAGCTACCCTTTTGGGCACACAGCTTCTGCGGTCCGTCCGTTTTAGGTTCCTCGATGAACTCGACAGGAGGGGCGGGTTAGAGATGGTTGCAGTGCGGCCCAAGTATCATCATGCCACTAAACGTAACAGTGGCCCTCCCACAGACTGGCCGGCAGGTCGGGGCAGCAGGGATTAGATCCCGCCGAGCTAGCCAATCTAGCGTGTCCAGGTCCGTGCCTCCCGCCTGCGAATTAGCGACTCTGGTCCGGAGCCGAGGCCCAAGGTAAAGTTGGGGGAGTCGAGCTTGCAGGTGCATATGGGGGTGGGCAGGGCAATTCCGGGGAAAGGCTGGGCGTACGCACGTCGACTGCGACATTCATTTTTTTTTGCTTGTGACACAACATACGACGATACCGTGGACGACACCTCTCCCTGTGTCGTGTGTCTTTGGAATCAGTCCCCAATGTAGGGCTACTGAGTCCTTCTCGCTCTCCCCCTCCCTCCACCTTCCGGTCGACTGGCCGAGTCATCAAATCGCAGATCCCTTCCCTCGGCCCGACCCAGACAGCCAGACAGACAGACAGACAGGCTGATAGACAGCCAATTTCTCCCCGCCTTTGAATCGACCAGTTCAAGATCATCCCTGGAACTCTGCAGCCTTGTGGTGACCGCCAATCCCAACGGACAACCAGTCCGTGGGACAGTCAACTACGATTAGAACAGGCAGACCAGAACAACCAGCCATGTTCGCTGCCACGCGGCGGTGGTTCCGTCGCAACAGGACCCCCATTGCCATCGGCGTGGGTGTCCTGGGCGCCGGCTATGTCGCCACCCAATATGTCCTCAACAAGCTGAACGATGCCCGCGAGCGCATGAGCGGTGATCGCATAGCCAAGGAGAAGTGTGTCCTGTCCCCTCTTCACCCAGCGCATCCCATCATATCGTCCTCGTCATCATGCTAACGAACCGTCTTCCAACACGTACAGTCTGCGGCGGCGCTTCCAACAGAACCAGGAGGACTGCACCTACACCGTGCTCGCCCTGCTGCCGACGGCGACCACGCGGATACTCGAGTCCATGGACGTGGAGAAGATCACCCTCGAGATCCAGAAGATGAAGGGCGGCAACGGCTCCAAGTCGGTCAAGAGCGGGAGCGGCGACTCCATGAGCCTGCCCGAGACGACGGGCATGACCGACGAGGACGGCCGCAGCATCATGTCCGCGAGCGAGAGCGGCATCCACGCCAGCCAGATCACCGTGCCCCCGGCCAGCCAGGCGGACGGCGAGCAGACACTACAGCCGGAGAAGCCCAGGAGGACGAAGCGGCAGCTGTGGGGCGACGTGACCATCAGCTGTAAGTGTGGTCTTGCCCCTCTGCTGTAGAAGGATGGAAACCTTGGCTAACACACTACATGCAGCTATAACCAGGGCCTACACCCTCCTCTACACCCTCAGCCTCCTGACCATGCTCACCCGCGTCCAGCTCAACCTCCTCGGCCGCCGCAGCTACCTCTCGAGCGTCGTCTCCCTCGCGACGGGCTCCAACTCGGCGACCATCAGCCTCGAGAACAACGACGACGACAACTCGGCCCAGGCCTACGGCGACGACTTCGAGGTCAACCGCAAGTACCTGACCTTCAGCTGGTGGCTGCTCAACAGGGGGTGGGTCGACGTCGCCCAGCGCGTCGAGGCCGCCGTGCGCCAGGTGTTTGGCCAGACGAGCCCGCGCGACCAGCTGTCCCTCGAGACCTTCGCCGCCATGACGGGCCAGGTGCGCCGGCTGGTCGAGGGCTCGGCCGCCTTCTCGGACCCGTCGTCGGGGCAGGGGGCTGCTACGGCGCCGACAAAGTGGCTCCCCTTCCTGCTGCCCCCGCCTGACATGGAGGAGTACGTCCTCAGGGAGTCGGGCATCCTAGACGACAGCGCGGCGTCGGTGACGCGGGCTCAGGGCGCAGAGGAAAAAGGCCAAGCATCACCACCAAGAGGAGAGCACCAACAAGACCAACAACCACCCCCCTCACCCACCTCCACCGCCTCCCTCCGGCGCCTCCTAGACGAGACCTCGGACCTGATCGAGGCCCCAGCCTTCACGCACGTGCTCACCCAGATCCTAGACGCGGCCTTCACAACCCTGCTAGACACCAAGCTCGCGCAGGGCGCCTTCGACATCTCTCCTCCACAACAACAACAACCCTCCCCCGACCCCATACCCGAGGAGATAACCCTCCTAGACGCCACGGGCGCCGCGGCCGCCACCCCGGAACAGCTCCGCCGCCGCCGCCGCGCGGAGCACAAGGTCCTCCTGCCCAAGTGCCTGTCGGTGCTGACGCGGCAGGCGCATGTTATTGGGGCCGGCGCCGGCGCCGAGGGTGCGGCGCCCAACGAGTACCTGCAGGCCATGGAGTCGGTGCGGGACCTCGAGGGCTTCGCGGCGCTGGTGTACTCGAGCAACTGGGAGAACGAGGTGCGGCCTGACGATGAGGTGCCCGTGCCGTCGTCGTCGTCTGTCAGCGCCACGGCCACCACGACTGTTGGGTCGAGCGTGCGGCAGTCGCGGGTGCTGGGGGATGGGGACGTCGAGGGGAGCCTGGTGCTTGTTGAGCCCTCCTCGCAGGGGTCCTTTGAGAGCGCGTGGGCTAGGGCGACTGAGAAGAGGTAGCCCTAGGCTAGGCGGGGTGTGGTGTTGTGTGGTTGGTTGTATTACAGCGATACGATTTACAAGTGAGTGAGTGAGTGGTCTTTACTACCGGCCTGTATGGGATGATATACCCATTGCTGTAAAAGAGCAAAGCGACCGTATATATTCTTGTAGTCTCCTTTTTTCTTTTTGACTTGGTCTTGTAAAGAAGATGTATTACGATGCTATGAATGCGGATGAAGTCGTGGGGTTGTCCAGACCCTCCCTGCGCTGGGTTCTCCTTGTATCATTATGGTCTATATCCATCTAGAGCATGATCTAGAGCCTGAACCCCTTTTTTTGAATCGTGGTGGTGTGGCTATTTTGTGGTTGTCCATACGTGTCTCTGTTGAGCGTCGTCTGCACTTTGCTTCCCCTTTTACACTCAGTGGCGGACGTGGCAGGGCACCACCCAGCCTGCCACGAAACGCCTGTCGTCGTCATGGGGTAGCCTTCTCGAACACTACTCCTGGCCGAGAGCGGAATGGCAGGGTCTCCTGAAAGGGTCACTGACCCAGCATGCTCGACAATTCTCCTCGAACAAGCTACACCAGTGACTGTCTGACTGTTTGGGTATCCATGGTGCCGCATGCTGGTCTGCATGGTAGTAGCACATGGCTTTTGCTCTTAGTCCTTCATCGAGGTATATCGAGCGCCGTACCGCAGTAGCCCAGGTCGAAGCAATTCTGGAAGCATTGGCGATAACCACCAAACGGTCAGGAGTTTGGCACCCTCCATGGCCAAGTCCCTGATTCCTCGTCGTGAGTGAGTCGTCCTGGTTACCGTGCTGATCCAACCGCTCATTGGAGACCCCTGATAAACTGGTCAAGGCCCATCTCGAACAACTCGTTTGTGATCCCTGCGCCGCCCTTGTGCTCGACCGGAGCAAGGGGGTTCTTGACCACTATGAAGTCACACCCCATGTCAGCTTATTTATATCTTTCCCAAATGAAAACCTGTCCCCAGCACTCCCCCCACCCCTAGCCTCGACGTACCATATTCAACCCACAGGTTTATGTATATCTGATGCAGCACGTTCCGCATGCTCATGGTCGCCGTGTCGGTCAGCAGCACGAAGCGCAGGTTGGTGGGCGTCTCGTAGTAGTGCATGCGGTACTGCCCCGTGCGGTAGGAGATGAAGGCGTCGTCGTCGCCGCCCAGCTTGCGGACCATGTTGCGCAGGCTGAAGACGGTGCCGAAGATGAGCTTGGCGTCGTTCTGGGCGCGGGTGCTCCGGGCCTTTGCCGCCGCCGCCGCCTGTGGTGTTGGCTGTGCGGGTGCTGCTGGGGCTGGGGGAGCTGCTGGGGCTGCGGTCGGGACGCCGTTGACGGCGGTGGAGGGCCGGGTGTCGGCGGTCGAGGAGGCTGCTACCTGTGCTGCTGCGGCGGCGGAGGCGGGGAGGGCGGCCTGCTGGGAGGGGGGCAGCCAGTTCTTGGTGAAGACGCACTCCGCTGGCGGTGGTGGTGGTCAGTATCGTTGCACGCGAAGGATGTCAATCCAAGAGAGGCTAGGCTTACTGTGGCGGTCGAAAATGTAGAAAGAGTAGACTGTCATGGCGGGCAGACTACATCACATCACGAGCTCTCGGGCTCGTCTGTGGCGGTGATGGTGCAAGTCTGACCGGCCGGTGACAGTTGGTGTCTGTCTGTCTGTCTGTCGGTCTGTCCGTGGTTGACAGCGACGGTGTCGTCGAGGATGGATTTGGGCCCACTGTACAAGAGTGCGCAGCATGTGGCCCTAGGGGCCTGGTCAACCTAGGTAACCTAGGCTGCATGCAGAAGAACTGCTAGAGTGGGGGAGCTCGCTTGTGCGGTGCAGTACCGCTGCAGCACTCTTAGCTAGGCCACTGCCCTGCCGCCAGCCCGCAATGCGACCCTTGCCCACATCGTCCTCCCCCACTGCGCCCCTCTCCCCTGCCCATCATCTCAGTGGGCTGTGCAGGGCAGGGAGATGGAGGAACGAACCCCCCTGCCCGTCTTCCCCCCATATCACACCCCAAATCCATCGATCCTAGCACTCTGACTCGTCGGCGCATGTGCAAGGTGGAAATGATCAGTGAGGCTGAGAAGAGCTGAGCTGGGCTGGATTGATAAATGTTTGTTTGCCTTGCGGGGGCACGCGAAGGAGAGGAACAAATGACATATGAAAACGTTCAAACATCTATCGATCGATCCCTTCTCTTTTCTGTTGCTCTCTTCCCCCCCTCTCTCTCCTTGTAGCTGACAACCAGCGCCTCTTTCTGCCCCTGAGAAGGAATTGCGACGGACGAAAACCGAAAGACTTGATTGACGTGCAGCCAAACTAAACATTTCTCCAGGCTTTTCAGGGTGTAGGGATCCATCTGCCAGCACATTTAGAGTTTCCCTCCCCCGCCGGGGATCCTGATCACATCACATACCCAGCATTGATATCCTATAATTCGCCCCGATGGAGGCTATATCATCACCACCACAACCGGCCGCGCAGTCGGCGCCAGCGCTGGTCTCGAGCCAGAGTGCCCCTCCATCCGGCGCCCCACGAGACGGAGATCTGGACCTGGACCTGGATCTGGATCTGGATCAAGCACACAACCGAGCAACAGATCAAGATCAACCCCCGGGTTCAAGGGAAGTACAAGTGGGCATGGCCACCGATGATCCCTCGGCGCCCAGCCTGCTCTCGCCCGGCATCAAGGTAGAGTTTCATGGCAGCAGCGCATCGACGTTGCCTCCCTCCCAGCCAACCGCAACCGCCGACAGCAGAGGCGATGGTGGTGTAGACGGTGCTCGGCCTCCAATCACCCCTCATCATCCTCGGTGAGAAATGTGCTTTGATACATCCTCCCTCAGTCATGTCCCCCTCGTGCCCGTCCTGCTGTCTCGCCCGACTAACCGCCGCCCACTCGCCAATTCTCCAGATCTGCACCTGCTGTCCAACAATATTCGAGCCCAATGAGACACCATAAAAGAACCCCTAGTCAACATCGTGTGGTCAAGGTGCGTGCGCCCCCCCCCCCACCTTTCCCCTAGTCATCAAACTTGGCGGCCAAAATATATCGAGGCTCTGTGACTAACATGCGCCACCACCCCACAACCAGGAGACCCTCAATGCCCGCTCCGAATATACAAGCGACGACTCAGACGGCCGGTCGCACCATGTAATCAACCAATACACCATCAAGGAGGAAATCGGCCGCGGATCCTACGGCGCCGTTCACCTGGCCGTGGACCAGTTCGGCAATGAATACGTACGTTGACAAAAACAGTTCCTATGACCCAGGAGAAAAGGGGAGGGAGATAAACTATATTGCAAGCCCGAGACTTATACCCACCGCGCAAAAAACAGGCCGTCAAGGAATTCTCAAAGACCCGGCTGCGCAAGCGAGCCCAGTCCAACATCCTGCGCCGCGGCCCCAGGCGCGGTCCAGGGCGCTTCCCACCGCAGCCCCGGACGCCCGCCGACCCCGGGGCCGGGCCGGGCATGGACCCGACTGTGTCGTACCAGCTGCGCCACCACAAGAAGTCCGAGGACAACGACTCGCTGTTCCTCATCCGCGAGGAGATCGCCATCATGAAGAAGCTCAACCACCCCAACCTGGTGTCGCTGATCGAGGTCCTCGACGACCCGGAGGAGGACTCCTTGTACATGGTCCTCGAGATGTGCAAGAAGGGCGTCGTCATGAAGGTCGGCCTCGACGAGGCCGCCGAGCCCTACAGCGAGGAGACGTGCCGCTACTGGTTCCGCGACCTGATCTTGGGTATTGAGTACCTGCACGCCCAGGGCGTTGTGCACCGCGACATCAAGCCGGACAACCTGTTGCTGACCGATGACGACGTGCTGAAGATTGTCGACTTTGGCGTTAGTGAGATGTTCGAGAAGCCCGAGGACATGCGCACGAAAAAGTCGGCTGGGTCGCCTGCATTCCTGCCGCCCGAGTTGTGTGTTGCCAAGCACGGTGATGTGAGCGGGACGGCCGCGGATGTGTGGAGCATGGGTGTGTCGCTATACTGCCTGAGGTACGGCCACATACCATTCAACCGAGCCGGTGTGCTCGAGATATACGAGGCCATAAAGGAGGAGACGCCAGTCCTGCCAGAGGACGAGGACGAGAACTTCAGAGACCTTATCATGAGATTAATGGAGAAGGACCCGGAGCAGAGGATAACGATGCCCGAGATCAGGGTGAGTCGATCGATGCCAACGCCTGCGCAGCTAACACCCCCTGGACCAGTTTCTAACCAAATGCCACAGGAACACCCCTGGGTCACAAGGGACGGCACCGACCCGCTCCTAGGCGCCGAGGAGAACTGCTCCGAGCTGGTCGAGGCCCCAAACGAGCTCGAGGTCTCCCACGCATTCACGCGGCGGATGGGCCACCTCCTCTGCGTGATGAAGGCCATCACCAACTTCAAGTCCCTCCTCTCATCCCGGTCGCGCACAAACAGCCCCAGGACGAGCCTCTTCCCGGAGGATGCCGCGGAGTTATATAACAACAACAGCGCCGGACCCCACGTCCCGCGCTGGACGCGCCACCACAAGCCGAAACCATCATCAATGGACGAGCAGGAATTCGAGGCCCTCAAGCGCGCAAACGAGGAACACGCCGCGCGCCTCCTGGAGCAGCGCAAGCAGGTCCTCCAGAGCAGGGGCGGCAACGTCACGGGGCCGTTCGGGCTCCCCGTCAAGCCGCCGCCCACCAAGAACAGGAGCGGCGACAGCGGCATCTCGGACCAGAGCAGCGCGGGGCCCACGGAAGAAGAATCAGGCCGCAGCCACGGCGAGCGCGACCCGGACGCCTCCCCCGGGGTCCCGGCCTTGCTGGGGATCGGGACGGGCGGCCGCGACAACTTCGCGGACGGCGGCAGCGAAGGGGAGCCGACCTCCGTCGCCGACTCGCCCACCGCGGTCGACTTCAACGTGTACGACCGGGCGTACGAGGAGGAGGTCGCGCGGATCAAGCGGGCGGGCGGGCAGCCTAGTGTCTATATGACGTGGCACCTCAACTCCAAGGACCAATTCCACGGGGACGGGGGCCTGGATGTGCGGGAGGAGCACGGGGATGATGAGGCTGGAGGTGCCCGCAGTGGTGGTGGCGGGGAGAGGGGACGGGATAAGGTCATGGGGGCGTTCAAGGGGAATAAGTTTGCCGAGCTTGTCTCGCAGACCATCCGGGACACGAGGGCCCGGAGCCAGGAGGGCGGGGGCGAGAAGCAGGTTGAAGGGGAGGAGAGCTGAGGAGGTGTAGTGTTTGGTGCGGTGCCCTGTCTGTCTTGCGGTGGTACATACATGCATTGGGAACCTCCAGCTCTGAGTCTGAAGCATACGAGAGAACTCGAGCGGGTGGCGGCCAGGTGGAGCAGATATAGTCGCGGGATTTGTCGACCTGGAGGATTGACTGTGGACATATATAATCGACTCGTTGGGCGTCGGGATGGCTAGCTAGCAACAAATGATACCTGCCAGAGTGCAATGTTTCTCAACCCGAACTGGTCGAATCGACGGGACATGGTGAGTGAAGTTTCCCAGAGCGTCTCCATCACTGATTCTACCTCCTTGTCCCTGGGCCGACTGTGAGTGATATTGCTCATATGCAAACAAATTATCACCACCTACGAGCCTGACGCTCCTCACACGGTATCACTTGATCCACGCGCCTTCATAATGTCCCACGCCATTCAGTAGACTCAGCCGGCCCGGTCTCAAATCCGCTCGTAGTCGACGGTCTACGGGACAGCGTCTCAAACGACCCCAACTGCCAGCCAGCCAGCCACCAAGCCGTACCCACTCCACAGACGTCAAGGCTCGCTTGAGCCTTGTCCAGCACATTCTTAGCCTCCGCTGGCTGGCCATCGCGATAACCTGGAACCCAGCAACTAACTCTTTCCCCACGCCGACCCGAGTCCCGCCAGCCCACCCGCACAAATAAACACCTTCACTCGAGTGCGTGCGGCCGGCCAGCCCGATCCAGCCCAGTTCCCACTTCGGACCGCGAATACACGCCCGTCCATCTCACCCACCGGGGCGAACAGCAGAGCACAACACAGCCAGCCACTCGGCCGGGAACGAACGAACGAACGACGAGGGAGCGAGCCGCAAACACGCAGGCAAACACAGTACAGTCACAGGTTCCCGCGGACAGACATGGCTCGTCCGACATTAGTTACCCAGACACACACACAGAGACCGCCCGCCCCGCCGCCCAAGCTCATCCGCAGCCTCCTGAATGGCATCAGAGTCGGGAAAGTGGCCGGGCGAAGGGGAGGCAAGACGTCGGTCGGTGCCTTGGTCCCCCAGATTCCGATTCCTCGGGCGGGCACCTGGGTACAAGACAGAGAGAGACATGACCAAGAAGAGACGAAGATGAGTGGGAGGAGCGTGCTCATGTGAGTGGACTCGGAGACCACGATGGGCCGGTGACGGGACATGCATGGCTCTTCTTAAGACTCGGGAGTAGTTAGTAGGTACGGATCGGATGACTCGACCCGTACGCAGTCCCGTTTCGCCCGGTAGGAAGGGAAAACCGACGAGTTGGCCGAGGCAGGCCGGGCCCCCCCCTCCATGGTGTCCTTCTCGCCACGCCGGTGGACTCATGTCAACGGGCAGGCCGTGAGCGCGAGAGCGTGGTTAGCCAACCAAGCCGTATGTATGTCACCACACCGGGACAAAGCGCATGCAGCAGTGCCAACAAGGCCATGAAGTCAGCGCAACAGAGAGAGCGAGAGAGAGAGAGAGATGGCAAAAGAGAACGTCTCTGTGTGTGTGTGTGTGTGTCTTGTGGTTTCCAC